>CM049933.1:5352316-5487316 GCA_027405835.1 Asclepias syriaca
ATATACTTTCGGGAGAAAAAAAATTAATAAGAAGAAATTTAAAATCAAAATTGGTATTTAAAATATGTATGAGTAACCTCATATTAATATTCAAACATTTTAAAATAAAAATTATTGTAATTTTTTTTTTAATTATAAATTACTATTCTATAAATGTTGTCACAAAAATACTCGAAATATAATATAAATAATGTTTTGATTAATAAATAATACATAATCAGTACATGTAAAGTTTTTAAATATGAATAAGGATGATGCTATAAATGTAATTTTTTAAAATTTTTATAAAAGTTTATCAAAAATATTTTTTTTTTTTGTAAAAATAAAATAAAATAATTAATTATATTGGATAATGCTAGTGATTATAAAATATTGTTATTTAATTTGAATATCTCCAAATTTAAATATATACTTTTTAAAAACAAAATAAAGAGAAATCTTTAAAACTATTGATTCCAAAATTTGCAATTTGTTCATTACAATATACAATTGAAAATGATCAGAAAATATTGTCCAAGAGAAGAGAAATTATCAATGATGAGGACAATTTCTTCAAGAAAATCAGTTACTTCAAATATCAATCCATGAAAACAATATCAGGGCTCATGAATTCATCAAAAACAGCTAGAAAACTCAAAGCAGAGAAGTTTAGAGATAGTAACAAGATGGTGATGAACATGAGAAAGTTTCTGATCAGTTTCATGGAGTCAAAGTGAAATGGATTACTGGTAAAAACCAGCCATTGACAAAAACAATGCAGTTTGGGTACTATTCCAGTTTTCCTGAACAGTACATAGATTTGATAACAGGAAGAGAGATCAGAGAAAGAATCAGGCACTGTCATTAAAGATATGTGTGGAGCTATATTCTGTTTGAGCATCCTGCAGGAAAATGTGATAATGATTTCCCTCCAGGTACTGGGAAATTCCTCAAGAGATGCAAAGGTAAAACAAGCCATGAAAGAAGAATGTGATGATGAAGAAGATAAGACAGAGCAAGCCACGAGGGAAAATGATGATCAAGCAACTGAAAGAATCTGAAGAGTCAGTAGAGAGAGAGAGAACAAATGAAAACTGCTGTAGTCCAGAATTTGAATTAGGGTTTAGAATTGGCAATCATTAGTGCATTCATTCTGGTGATAATCTATGGGAACATTTAATAACCAATTCTTGCAAGCACTAAAGTCAAGTCACCTGATTTCAGGACCAATGCAAAAAAACAAGAAAATCATATTCACAATACACAGAAACTAGCTGCCTAATGGAGATGTATTCCTTACAATGGAAGAGCCATCCTAAAACTCTGAATTTCATCCTCAAACAGAAAGTTCATTTATGGGAAAACATTTTTTTTTTCTTTTGCTGGGGAAGCAGAGAAGGTGGTGATAAAATTGAATATCTAGAAAGACAAATACTTGCATTACAGATATTAGTTAAAAAGGTTATATAGTACACTGACCGGATAAGAAACACAGTGAAGAACTCCGACAAATTTCCCATCCACACCTTCAATGGTCTCGTTGAATGTAGACGTTCTAAAAAATGACTACTCAAATCTACATAAGTTTCTCAGCATCATGTTGTTGCTCCCAGCAAGAACGCTGTAAAATAACTGCATTCATGTAGCAGTTGCTTAAAAATTCCCCAAGGAAGAAAACTCCTACTTGTTACTCCCTTCTTGGAGTGGACTCGCCACAAAATTTATCTGTCATCTATCATACAATCAGCTTTCCCGAGCAAAAACTAAAACCCACCTTCCAGTGAAGTGGAGGAACTCTAGAAGTCATCATTACCATCATCATCTTTCATCATGGAGTTGGGACCATCATCAAAACCAGATCCAGGGGCAAGCTCGTTTAGATCAAGAAACCGTCTTTTCTGGCCACCTTCATCTTGGCGTGGGCTAGTTGATTTTTTGGGGAGATCAGTTTGCTGCTCTTTCTCCACCACTGTCTCATGGTGCTGCTCTTCCACTGGCAGATCAACTTTCATATCCTTGTTATCCAAATTTTCCTCAGAGTCTTCACTTAACATTGAAAAACCTGCTGCATTATCACTTGCTTCTGAGGGTTCATCAGAGGCATTTAACTTCTCATGCTTCACTGATTCATTTTCAGAATCTGATACCTCATACTGTCTATAATTGATCCGGTTTCTTGTTGCCCTCTTACTGCGTCGCAAACCTAACTGGAGCTCATCAACAGACCTCAATTTAGTTTCCCTTCTTGTACGGCCAGGCAATTTCTTAAACTTTTGGGGCTCATCACTTTCCTCACTTGGACTCAAGGAATCTTCTTCTTCTTCTTCTTCCTCCTCTTCGGGATTTTCGTCATCCCAATGATACTCATCATCCCCTTCTGAACTGCTGTAGGATTTCCTCCTCTTTTTCCTTTGTCTTAAATATTCTTCGTCATATACAGCTTCACCGACTATATCATCATCACTATCAAAGTCTGCTTCATTATCTGAAACTGCTTCAACAAACTCTTTTGCAGAGTATCGTTGAGGCCTCTGCCTCCTGCGATTACTGTACATCACGATAATTTCATTTAATATAAATATCCTACACAACAACAAAGACTAAGGAACATCAGCAAATACCTGCGATCCAGTTGGTCTGCACCATCATTGTCATAAAATCCATCATAATCAGGCGACTTTGGAGAGAGAGCATGCATGGATTGCGAAGGACCAACCCATTTACCATTTGTTGATGCTTCCAGTTTCATCCCAGCCTCTCTCCTAGTCATGGGGCCACCCATGTGGGGCTCTGGAGACAATTGCTTCTTTCTGATGTGAGAAAAAAAGTAAAAAGACATAAGTAGAAATTATTTGATGGCTAAGGAAGGAAAATAAAGAACACAGATTATATCCATGGAATTTCTTAGCACGAGATTCTTACTTGGTTATCTTGATAGCCTCATTGATTGATCTATCATAATCATCTGCAAATTCCAGTACAACAACTGGCAGTTAGCATTACCTAATAGTGCCACGACAAGATCAAAGCACAGCATAAAATAATCATTCGAACAAAGCATGTTGTAAAAAGGTAAATTTTAGAGTAAAAACCTAAATTGAAAAAGATGCATAAAAAGTATTACAATGACAAAGAACAAATAATATTGAAAGGTCAAACTCTTCCCTGCGAATTAAATTTTACATCCTCCACTTGAAAATTGAAATGATGACAAGATCTGGTACTAGCATATCCTGTAGTAGATTTAACTCTAGAACATAATGATTTCATAACACTATTACTGAAATTACAAAATACCAAGGAAACATGTGTGTCTAAGGTAGAATAAAGGCTCAAGAACAGCCATAAAAGACAGCAACAGGGAACCACTACGACCAATAAGACTAGTACAAAACAAACTAATACTCTCTTTTCTGGAAATACCCAAAACATCTCTTACCAAATGTATAAGTGACTGGCTTCCTATCACGGAGAGAGCGGCCAGCAGCAAGGCCATCCATAGTCATCATATTGTCCAGCATAAGAGCTTGTCTGTGTTGTTTCTTTAACATCCTCTCTTTCCTCTGAACAAAAGATGATTTCATGATGATCACAGGAATGAAGTATACACACCTTATTAACATATAAGTGCAGTGTTCAGTGAGGACCAAGCAAACAATTAATTTAAGCAAATTTAAACAAGTGAACCATAGAGCTCGTCTTCAATAGTTTGCTACCTTATGAACCTTCTCAATCTCAGGAAGCATGTCATTTTTCAATTTTTTCCCAAGTGAAACCTCTGTTCTATTTTTACTTGAAAATAGCTTCTCCTGCAAGCAGAAAGAATCATTAAGAACAAAGAACACCAACAAATTATGTTAAGGGCCTTATGAGGTTTACTGGAAACAACAGTAAATAGGGAATACGACTTCAGGGTGAAGTTTTAATTGAACCATGACAAAGGTCCAATAAAAGAAATTATCTACTGATGATTTAATATGTGGATACATCATTTGAAACTTGAAAGAACAAAAGGTAATTTTATGACTGTAGTTGACCATTAAAACTTTCTCCAAATTAGGAAGCAAATCTCTGAACTAAAGTAAATCACTTTTCCAGGGTTTCCTGTTCTTGTCAATTTTGTTTCCTTTGAATGAAATGTAAATTATCACTCTCCATTCTAGCAAATTATTTTCCAAATCAGCCCCTAATACAAATGTACAAACCCTCACACATCTTCACATATGCCCAATGATCTATTTTAACATATTTTATAATAATTCAATTCAATTTCCAATCAAGTTGATCCTCATAGGTCCATTATAGTTATTGTGACCATTATCATGATGCCTTTTAATACATAAGCAAAAATCTTTCTGTGCTCAAAATTTTCCCTTAGGATTGACAAGAATTTATTATAAGTCCAAGAAACACCAAATAACTTCATTTAGCTGTAAACATAAAGCTCTTCTATCATTGTCAGAATTATTGAACACTCATCACCCAAATCTACCTTGTTTCTTCTACCCAGTCTAAAATCCATCCCAAAAAAAGGAAAAAAGAACATAATAAGTCCATGCTTTTCCAGATCTTTTGGCCAAAGTTGAGAAAACATGTAACAACTACTAAGATTTGTCAGTAATCTATTTTTGCTCGTGTTCCACTTAAATACTTGCATCATCCACAAAATATTTTCGTAAATTCTACTGTTACTTCTGGAAATCTCAGACAATTCAGGATCACAAACAGGACAAATAAAGCAAGTCTTCAGAACTAATTGCAACAACCACAATGAGAGGTGTATTTATATCTTTACAAGGATATAAACTGCTAAAAAGTTCAACTTCTCATTTAAGATTTTTGCCATTCATAGTTCTATTAATACAAAATTATGATCTAACAACTTTTGTAGAAAAGAAATTAAATATGTTTATAATAACAATTAAATCACAAATCGTCTATTTACAGTGCAACACAGACAAACAAATAGGATACAGGATTCTACTACGTAAACATAGTATGGACCTAAGGCAGCAAAAGAAATCTTCATCTACCTCTTTACAACTTGAGCCCAAACCCACCCAACCAGCCCAATAGATGAGAAATACCCAAAAGAACTTGTAGGAAAATCTAAACAGATATAGGAAGGAATACACACATCTGTTTATACAAATTTCTCATTCTCAACTTTCATGGGAGACAAAATTTAAGTATATCGTATAACACTAAAAGATATGTATCATTTCTGCATGGAATTTGGTAACCCTAATTAGCAGAATAATTTTGATTTCTGAAACTGGTAGAATGAATTGGAATATGCAGTACAGTGATAAAAACCTAAACTTCCTCTGGGAAGTTTCTACAACAACATATATATCTAACAAACTCCAGATAGGCTAATATATATTAATTTAAATGGTGGGGGGAAGAAGGGGAGAAAAGGAGGAAGTAAAGAGCAAAACAAAAAACTCACAGAAACATCCTCGAATTCATCAAAGTTAGTCGCAACTGTTTCCCACTGGTAAGATGAACTAGGAATAGGAGGTATGTTCCTTCCTTTTCCTTTCTTCACTTCAACCTTTCTAATTTCACGATATAGTCGATGTCCAATTACAGGATCATCTTCATACCTAAGTACAAGCCGACAGTAAAATGTGAATATGATCCAAAAATCATCTTCATACCTAAGTACTGCTATTTTACAAGAGAATAATTTTTTGGGACTACTATACAGGACCATAAATTGTAAGACTGCAAGATGCAATTACCAATAGGAGACCCCATGAGAATCACCACCAATACGTTCTTTTCTGAACAATGACAGATGTACACCACGCTTTAATGAGTCATCTATATAGTTCCGAATATCATCTTGCTGCAGTACACACCAATCATCATGATGAATAGTTTGTTCCCACAAAAATAATAAATAAATAAACAGTACAGGAGGTGGGGAAGAGAAAGTATTTGCAGAAAACATCCATCTTGTCTATACTAGTCAGTACAGTTCTTGAGTCTTTGTAATTAGTTTATTTCATATTATTTGTGTATTAATGCTTTAGAGAAATATTAAACAATAATACATATCTCAAACAGGGAAAACAATGTTAAGACAACAACTCAGTGTGTTTAAATGGAGCTTCAAACAGCTAAGGACTTAGCAGGTTTAGTTAACATCACAAGTATCTAGAACTACAATTGCCCATCCACCCCACGCAATTCTCTATACAAACAGATAGCTTCTTAGAAACATAAAAAATAAGACTATTGAAAGCAAGAATTATGTAAGATTTCAGGAGGAGCCAATCTCATAAAGCATGTATCACAAGCAAAATATCTACCCCAAAAATAATACCTCAACACGGATATCACAGAGTGCTTTTAATATCACCACACGAACTGCTGGCTCAAGTCCATGATATGTATCAATCTCGGCCCTGAGGACAATCCAATGCATATATAAGCGTAAATCAACAAATAGTCCACTTAAACTAGAATAGATATGTAATTTGGTACCCATGAGATGCAACGATAGGTAGCTCTCCTTCTGCAACCTGTTATCATTCACATTGATTCAATAGATTACAATGAAAATATCCGATTACTGTTCTCTGTTAAAATTGCTTTAAAAAACTAAAACCAAATTACCCAGTGCCACCAGTCTCTTAATTTTCTGCACAGAACAGTGACCCATGTATTGTGTCCAAGGGCCATCCGAGTAACAGGGGGAATTGCCTGAAGGATTTCAGAGAACAGATGCAAAAATGTAGCTCCATTACAATATAGCCAAAGACAAGAAAGCGTTTAGAGGAGATAAAGACACTACATGATACCCTTTAATTTTAATTTTTTTTAAATTTAAAAAAAAAGAAAAAAAAGAGCAATAAATCTGCACATGCCACTACAAAACAAGTTTGTTTTAAATCATTGGGGGCACTATCATACACAAACTAAAGTGAATTTTCTCAAGAAACCTCAGCAAAAAGGAGTCCTCGGGGAAACTTTCCTGGAGCAGTAGAAAACAAAAGCAATGACTAAAATTTTTGAGGAAGCTAATCAAATTGTTTAAGTTGACAGTGATTTGAAATTCCATCCATCAAAGAACTCAGAAACCTGTAATCTGATTAAGTGGGGAAGACTAAATAGGCTTCATCATACAACTCAAAAACAGGTTCATATGTTTCACAAGAAAAGTGCAACAGTGGAGCAAACTGCAGGGTATAGCAACAGGTTCTGTTTCTGATTCAGGTATTAATAAGCATTCCTTAAACATATCCATCTTTCATACTGACCTCATTGTTTTCTATAAAACAAAAAATCCAACCAGAATAAAAAAATTGGTGACCTATTCCTATCTTCCACCCTGTATCAGCAGACTCCAAGACAAACAAGGACCGCTTAATAATCCAGGATGTTCATCTATTCCTTAGTAAAACATATGGCATAAAGTATGAACTCAGGTAAAAGACTTGGAGGTAAGGGTGTGCATAGGAGCTCACATTAAAAGCTGCTGTTTCTATATTAAAGTGGTAACAATGCGTTGCTATCAAGATTGAAAATATGGTAACAGGCCTCAACATGGTTATTCAATTAATTGGTTGACACGCGAGCTAAAATATTACCCTAATTGATAATTAAAAAACCACATGATAAGTAGTTAACAAAGAAATTCAGTACAGTAAGTATTGGGTTTTTTATAGCAATGTTTTCACCTAATCCCAAATCCCAGTCTCAGTATTCATAGCCAGTTAAAAGCAAATCACTTATCCCAATCTGGTGATTTGTTGCTAGTGAAATGAAGAAGATCAACTCGGAATAGTAGGCGGTACCCTACCAATTTAAGTCCAATGTGTAATGAGAAAAGTAGACCAAGTATCAAACCGGAAACTAGTTTTATTGCAAGCCCTTTTTCCCCCTTTTCCTTCACCATAAATTCCTCTTTACTTACTATGTAATCTGAACTAATAATTTTCTTTCTAGTAACCGTTACTTTGAAAGGCTTGACCATATAAATAAGATAGCAATTTTAAATTAATGCCTGTACCATTCCCGTCTGATTCTAAAATCCCAAATCCTTTGGTAATTGGTACAACCTCAAATGTATCAATTAAATTTATGTAGATGCCTAAAATAGAATTGGTGCTCATGATGGGGAGGAGGGAAGAGATATATGCCATGCATGCCTTGAGACTACAATGCAAATAATAGAAATGGATGAATACTCAGCACATACTTCAGGTGAAATTTACAAGAGTCACTGTCAAACTACCATTTTAAGGACATCCAAAACCATTCAGCTTTGTATTCTATAGCAAATTGCAATCTAATATTTTGAGTCCTAATACTAGAGTGAAAAATCCCAGCACACTGAAACCAAATTATCTTTTGCTACTTCCTTAGATTTTCCTCTCTTTCCTCTTTTACTTAAAGTATGAGTGTGAATCTACTTTCAAGTACAGCAAAGGAGGAAAAAGGAAAGTTAAACAGATTGCACCATTGTCCAATAAGTCAAGGTATATCTCTCCATCACATTAAGAATAGGAAAGAATTTTCGCTATGCTATATATTAGACAATCCCATCATGGAATCTTCCCACCTTGCTAACTAAATACTTTCAGCCCACAAAATGTTCACCTTATCCATAACTATCCCTGCCTTCTCCCACGTCATCAAGCATTCAACAAACTGCCCAGGGTTGGATATATAATAACTAAGCTCTAGAACCATATTTTGCCTCTAGAATCTTCTTTCATTGGCCGACACTTAGTTGGTAAATGATAAATTCATGAGAGTTCCCTCATCTATAGACCTAAACAACATATATAAAATGGAGTAAAAAGAATAATTTTATGGTCCAGTTAAGCCAAGGGATATACTCAAGCTCTTAAAATCGTTGAGGCTTCTAGGCAAATCATAAGCCACCAGACAAGGCAACTAACCCTTATGAAGTCTCTTGAACTAATGCCTCACTCCAAAAACTACTACACTAAAGCAACAGTAACTACTCTGCAAGAAATCATTTTTCTCCTGTAATTGACCATATCTAGCCCAACAAAATACTCAAGAACATGTTAACCAGAAATTTCAAAACACGTATAAGGAAATTACCAAAAGAGGGCAGAATAACTGCCAGTTTAAGTTAATAAAGTTATACTAAAAAAGAAAAGGTGATGATCCAGCAATAGGGAAATTGATGCTTCAATGGAGAGCGAATACCATTGGGTTGCAGTGACAAATTCTATCAAATAAACAGTGCTCTTCGCTATGCTTAAGAGACACTTATATTTTACCATGTCCTTAATGTAAATATAGCATTTTAAAAACTTGAAGGGAAAAAGAAAGACCTTTCGCAGACTACCATGGCATGAAAAAGAGCAATATACCACATTGTCAATCAAAATTACAAGAGGCGTCCAGAAATGCATGCAGAAACTCAACCTTTACAAAAGAAACAAGATTTTAACTAGTGAAGCAAAATGCAGAAACCTTCAATAATGGCATGTGAATCTCCCCCAGTGTATTATTTGGGGTAATCAAGGCTGTTTCAAACTCTTCTGCTGAGAACTCCACTTTGATATTCAACAGTTGCCTAAAAACCTAAACAAACAAACACGAAAGGGGCAATAAATACAAAAGAAGATGGAATACCCAATAGCCTAAAGAATAAATTTTAACTTCTCACATTTAAAAAGGTAAAAGAAACCCCAGTCTTTTAACAGTAAAATTATTACCACATACATTTAAGAAATTCAAAATAGAAGCTAACTGCCACATCCCACGGAGTTTCCAACGAGGCAGCTGCGAGGGCTCCGGCTCGCCTACCAAAGGAGTGATAATCTTACTACATTGCTGATTCCTGGATGACCGAGAAGGTGAACCACCGTCTTCTCCTTCTCCTCCATCCTCCTCGTCCGCCTCCTCATCCTCCTCTTCCTCGTCCACTTCCTCCCTCAGCAACCGGGCAGCCAACTTCTCTTTCCTTAAAGCAGCCTTCTTATGCCTCTTCTCCGCAGCAGCAGCTGCCGCCTCTGCTGCAGCCGCCGCCTGCATCCTCGCTGCAGCTCTCTGCGTACATGCCCTCGAGGGCCTCTCTCTCCTAACTATATTATTATTGTTGTTGTTGTTGTTGTTGTTGTTACTACTAGTATGGTGGTTGTTACTATTAGCGGCAGTACTATTGTCTTTATCATCATCCTTTTGAACACTAGTATCCTCGTTTCTTGATGGGCTCTTGTTATTTTGGGAGTTCTTGAGGTTACTCTGAGAATTCTTGTTGTTTTTAGGAGAATGGATCGGAGAAGGGGAAGAAGAGGGTTGAGGGTCAGACATGGTTCTTGAGAAGGAGGGATCGGAAAGGGGATTTGCTAAGGAAGAATTACATGGTAGATCATGGACTTGCATTGAAAAATGAGTTGGGTTTTTCAAAGAAATTGTCGAATACAACCACACTACTGTGATGAAATTTCTTCCACAAAACAAACAATAAACTACAAAACATCACGAAAACAAAACAATCCTAGGCATAAACAAATAATGTCTATCAGAAGTTCCCAAAAAAACAGTTCCTAACTTTCTCTGTGTGTATTCGACGAGTTTTCCTCTGACTGTGTTTCTGGAAAAACAAGAAATTTGAGAAAATTGGAAGAAAGGAAAGGGGGAGAAGAGAAAGAAAGGGGTGTTTGTGAGGGGTGGGGGGTAGGGGGTAGGGGGGGGTTTGTGTTGAAGAGGGCTATGTAGCGGGGGAAGGAAGGGAATTTGTGAACAATAAAAATAATTTATTGCTTTTGTAATTTTCCTTTAATTTAGGGACTAAAATGAAATAAATAATATTGTGTGTGTGGAGTTGTAAGGCTTCGGATGTTTTGGGGAGGGAGGGAAACTGAAACTTTTAATATTGTAGGGGTAACTTTACTATTATTATTATTTTCAGGGGGTGATAATTGAATATTATAAGTCTACGTTTTAATATAAGGTAATTTTATTTTTTTCAAACTTTGATTAAAGTTATTATCTTCATTAAATTACATGGATTTAGTAGATTTTTAATTAATTTAAGGAAAATTCTTGTTCTGATTTTTACCAAAAAAAAAACTGACATGAATTTTAAATTTGTAAATTAATAAAAAATAATCTCCAAATTATAAATAAAATAAATTTTTTTTAGACCATTTGATTTTCAAAGAAAATCTAATTTTCAGATAATGCTCAAAAAAAAAAATTAGAGCAAATTATTTATATGAATGAAAATTTTGGTGAGTAAAAGTGGATCTATGATAAATTGGTTATGGGCAAAAAGGATTGATGTTAAAAGGAAACGGCGTCGTATTAAATTCAAAATAATTTTCAGGGCAACTTAAATTAATTAATTTATATTATTTGTTATTTTCTACACCAAATTTAAAAAATATTACAGGTTTTTATTTAAGGTAATTTTTAAGATTTTTGTCTAAATTTATGACGTTTTAAGTTTACTAAATTTCAGATGATTGAGTAAATATAATAAGTAAATGTCAAATTTCGAATAACTCTCATTTCTATTATTTTTCTGACTTCAACCTTATTTTTTTCACTTTTTTTAACGTTTTCAAATGTTTATGTAATATATTTTAAATTTAAAGTAAGATTTTAAGTATAAAATATTTTTAAAAATTTTATTTTTATTATGCATTGAATGTATGACATCTTAAAAGTAATAAATTACATATAATTATTATTATTTTATTTAATCATTTAAAATTAAAAAATAAAAAAATATATATATTTAATATAAAAAAACACATAATTTTTGTGAACTTAAGCACAATGTAATACAATTTTAAATTTAAAAAAATTCGAGATATATTTATTTGATTTAATAAATAAAAAAGACGCTACTAATTAATTTACGTTTCATTTGACTTTTTTAAACTGACAAATATTAATAAGAGTTGAATATTTGTTTGAAAAATATAGTTAGTTCATAGATATTTATTTTGTTGAGTTATTGATTTACATTGTTAAGAAAGAAAAAAAATAATATTTTACCATTTTTAAAAAACACAAATCCTTTCTTTAAAATCTCTATTAATATAAAATATTTGATAACATTCATTTTTAAAAAAAAAAAATATTTAGGGTAAATTATCTTACTAACACTTAAAATTTTCAAAAATCCAGCCTTTGCACTTGTATTTATTTTTGCTTTGAACTGACACTTGAACTATAAAATATCACTTCATTTGCCCTTCCAAAATTTCCGTCAGACTTCATTTTCCATCCTAAGAAAAATTTCCGTCAGACTTCATTTTCTATCAATTCTTAGAAGCATTTTCGTTTTTTAAAATTATTAATATTTTGAAATTAATACAATTTTATTTTTAGGGATAATTTTGTTTTTTCATAAAATTTTAAAAAATCTGAAAAATCTTCTTAAATTGGAGGATTCGATCCCTCAACAATACGAATGACAAAATTATATTAACCCACTAGAGCAATTATTAACATATTATATTATATAAAACTTATATTTTATATTGTATACAAGATGATGCCAAAATAAATTTAAAATAATTATATTTGTGAACCCTTAGATTTGAACCACCGTATAAACAATAAATAAGCATTTATCATTTGAACAAATACAAAAATTTATATTATTTAAAAATTATATTAAATATAAACATTCTGAAAAAATATTATCCAAACAGCACAATTTAAATCGTATGTCTTCCTAACCATTCCCTTCCTCAAACCTTGATTTTTTTTAACTTTAAATTCGTTGCATAATACAAAATTTGAGTTTTTTTTAAAATAACATTATTTCATTATTAGTGTTAGTAGTGACATTGTGTAAAAAAATATATCGAAATTCATGTTCTGCGACGACGAATTCGAAACAAAAGAATTGAAAAAGAACTTAAGTGAAAGGTTTGAGGAAGATGATAACAATAAAAACTTGTGGTTTGAATTGTATTATTTGATAATTTTTTTTTGAGAATGTTTATATTTAATATAATTTATATTTAAAATATAAAATGTAATCTCAATATAAAATGCGTATTTATTATTTATATAATTATAATATAAAATATAAATTTCAAATAAAGTTATATATTTATAATTGTTCCAGTGGGTAGATATGATTTAGTTAGGCACCTAAATATAGGATCAAATCTTTGAGATTACAAAAAAATATTTTTTAGATTTTTAATAATTAAGTGAAATGACAAAATTACATTTGAAAATAAAACCTTAATAATTTAAAAATGTTCATAATTATAAAAAGACGAAAATGCACATTGGATGGAAAATGAAATTTGACGGAAATTTTGGACAGAAGAGCAAAATATGTGATATTTTATAGTTCAAGTGTTAGTTCAAAAGAGGTGATATTTTATAGTTCAAGTATTAGTTCAAAGCAAAAAAATAAATACAAATACAAAAATTGGATTTTTGAAAAGTTTAAGTGTTACTAAAATAATTTATCAAATTATTTACAATGAGATACTTTTTTGTGAACAAGGCAAATTTTGTACTGGGACCGCAGTCTCTCTACTTGTAGGGTTTTCATTAGGGCCCACAGGCCGTATTTGGGCCTTGTCCAAATATTAAAATATCCAATAAGCCCAATATTCATACCAATCCTATTATTGGACTTCTGGAAATGGGCCTTCACATAATTTTCTTCTTGGCAATTAACAAAAATTATTATTTTTTATAAAATTGGTCTCAATTATACAAAAATTGTGATATTGTTCATTTTTTAAAAAATTCCGTTAATTAAAAAAAATTCAAAGATATTTATGTTACTGTATTAATTAAATATATTTAACCATATGAATATTGACATAAATAGTCCCATAAATTATAGATGTTTTGTGATATTAGTCCTTAAATTATTATTTTTTTTTGTAAAATTGATCCCCAATTTATAAAAAAATTGCAACATTGATCTTTTGTTAAAAATTCTTCTTCAAGTAAAAAAACTTCAAATCTATTTATGTTATTACACTATTTAAATATATTTAATATATATAATTTATATACATATACATTTAAAACAAAGAAAGTAGAAAGGGAAGAGAAGAAGGAGGAAGAAGATGGAGAGAAATAAACATAAAATGATATTATATGTATATATATTATATATTATTAAATATATTTAAATAATATAATGACATAAATATTTTAAATTTTGAAGGAAATGACCATTCTCACAATTTGTTTATAATTTAGGAACCAATGTTATCAAACATTCTATAGTTTAGAAACTATTTATGTCAATCTACTTATTATAAAATAGATTTAAATAGTGTAATAACATAAATACTTTAAATTTTTTTTTACTTAATAAAATGACAAATGTCACAATTATTTTATAGTATAGAGACCAATTTCACAAAAAAATAATTTGATGACCAATGTCACCAAACCTCCATAGTTTGAAGACTATTTATGTCAATTTACTTTTTTTCGATGTCTAATTCATATTTGAGAATAAAGTTTTCTCTTGTAAGAGACCAACCGTGCAAGGAAAACAATCACATTGTTCACAGTTTTCCTAACATTCAGTACAAAAAAAAAAAAAACAAGTGCCATTTCTATACAATGCTCAGCAGAATAAGAAACCAAAGGGAAGAAAAAACCAGAATGAGCAAACAGAAATTTGAGGCCATTAAAAAGCTTGCATCAGAAGGAGTATTTGAAGCTGCTGGTGCAGGACTTGCCTCTGCTGATGCATTTTCCTTTGAACAAACATATTTACAACGACTCGGACGAACCACTCTGTAAACTCCACTGCTTGCTAGCAAATAAATGTCCTTATTGTTGTCTTCACCAAATGAAAAAATGTATCCTAGAGCAGGTAATGAGTTACTTCCTGCAGAAGGAAATGTGCATTTGATCGGAGAATCAGCAGCACAAGAAAATGGGATTTCGTTACTGGTAAAATTCCCACTGTTTTCAGGATTTTCGATACCGGTCCATAGAGCACCTGCATATAGATCAGTAAACAGATACCTGAAACAGAACAACAACAACAACAACATTTGTTTGTAACATCCTCAGTTCAAACAAAGAGTCATTTCGAGGTTTAAAAATTCAAATTCAACTCACCTTCCGTACATACAAGGATCAGTCGTGGAACGGTAGAAGTATCCGCCTGTAATTGATGCTGAACCTTCATTCTTATTTACAGTTGAATGATTGTATCCCATTACTGGGAAAATTGGATTTACTCTACTTGTTGAAGCATTTCGTTCTGAAGAATTTTGTGGAATATAAGTGTAAGGACCCTCGTAAATTCGCCAACCATAGTTTCCATCCTTGGTAATGATGTTCACTTCTTCGTATAGATCCTGATGGAAAGTAAAAAAGACTTCATTTTGATGAGGACGACGATTGAGTTCAACAGTTACATATATATATATATATATATATATATATATATGTTATATATTACCTGTCCTACATCTGCACAGAGAAAATAAGAAGGTCTTAAAGAATCAAAACTGCATCTCCATGGATTTCTTAATCCTAAAGCCCATATCTCTGGCTGCAAATCTTTATCTTCAGTATAAGGATTATCCTTGGGGATGGAATAGTTTCCCCATAAACTAAGCTTGGTCAGGTCTGCACTGCCTGATGTTTATCGTCTATTATTAGGCTATGTTTTGAAGAAATAAAAGATATATATGAGGTTTAGAAATTCAAGAACTTACTTGGGATGTTATCTACATCAAGTCTCATGACTTTTCCCAGCAATGATTTCTTGTTTTGAGAAAAATTGAATGGATCGCCTGAACTGCCACCATCTCCCATCATAAAGTACAAATAGCCGTCTTCAGGTCCAAAAAGAATCTGCCCGGCATGGTGGCCTGTAAACGGGAGTCCCATGGTGAAAATTCTTCTTACTTCAGTTGGTTGAGCATTTTTAGCCTAAACAACATAGCAGCCAAGTTAAGAGTAAATATAAAGTTGTTCATATACTGATAACTTGATGATGTACATATATATATACCAGGGAAGGCTGTGCTGCAGTGCCATTAACAGTATACTCTGCTACAACACTTTGATATTGGCACGGCGAGGAACCACTGTCAGGAGGTAGTTTTGAAGGATCACATTTCACATCTGAGTTACACGAACATCTACCTCCACAGCCAGGCCATTTTGTCTTGTCACAATTATAAGAAACAAAGAAACGACCATTTGTTGCGAATTTTGGATGAGCTGCAATACCCATCATTCCAAATTCACTATCAAAGTGAACTTCATCAGTTAGATCCAAAAACGTATTTGTTTCATCTAGCCCCAACGTTTGTCCAGACCCTTGCTCGGGAATAGTTGCTAACCAAATCTTACCAGCCTGGTTCGAGAAAAAAGCCCGGCCTGAACCATCCGGATGAGGCACCATGTTAAGGTACGAACCATTTCCAATTTTCTCGAGACACATACCACTAGGTGGATCCGGAGTAGCTGTGCTGTTAAAGTTTACAGGTCCACCATCAAAGCAAACTGATTCATTATCAGAAGCTCCACCAAATGCATTACAGAAATCAGTTTGTGATTGCCATACATCAGTCAACTTGGTGAAGTTGGATTTCACTTGACCAACTCCACCTTGTATTGTAGCAGAAAAAGGCGAATTCATTATAGATACATTTTGACATGTATTCCATACACTCGAGCAGAAGCTAGTCATGGATTGGTTATTTTGGATTGCATTTACTACAATTGTGGAGTTACAAAGTACAGGAACTTGTCGAGGAACAGAATCAACTTTAAATAACTCTGCTGAAAATTGATCACATTTCTGCAAATAACAAGAA
Source organism: Asclepias syriaca (assembly GCA_027405835.1). Classification (NCBI taxonomy): domain Eukaryota; kingdom Viridiplantae; phylum Streptophyta; class Magnoliopsida; order Gentianales; family Apocynaceae; genus Asclepias; species Asclepias syriaca. The sequence continues at coordinate 5,369,083 of CM049933.1, forward strand.
ATACCAACACTCAATTTGGTGCTCATTACGAAATTTTTTCAAATAGTTCGTGTGCTTACATTCAATCTATATAAGGAAACCTTAAATTTCATGGAGAAAATCGAAAATTTTCCATCAAACAACATTTTGTATTGGGAATTTGGGATAGAAATACCAAGCATGATTAAAGCTCACATTTTTTTTTTCAAGAAACTAATTCAAGAATTACAGAATCAGATTACCGAGCATAGGATAGATTTCAAGAGGGCAGCACAGGTTGGTTCTGAAATGTTCATTGCTCTGAATTGATTCTGCAGCTGCAAATCATCACTAGAATTACAGCAAGATGTTCCATTATAAGGGCAGAACTTCAAAGGAACCTTCTGGATTAAGGGTGCCCCTATTCCACAAAACAGACAAAAAAAATCACACACAACAAAGAAAAAAAAAAAACCCATAACTCCAACATTCAATTCTCTCACATACTTGAATCAGTACATAGTGGAAGTGAAGAAGAAAGACGAAGAAGTTGCAGCAAGATTAAGATGAAGATGGAACTGAAGAATCTTCCGTCTCCCATGTCTGAAAACTGAGAAATTCTTGAAAAGAAATTTCAGCAGCAAGAAAGCTTTTTCTTTACTTCATTTCATGGAGGAAAAAAAAAGGATTTCCACCACTATCCAGCAGTAAAGATTGAGCAAAACAAAAACAGACAAATTTATAAAGTACAAAACTTTCCTAAATTTGATCCCTTTGTCCTTTCTTTCTTATCTTTTCCATCAATCAATTTTGCAGTTTCAGCTTCCAGAATCAAAAGAACAAAAAAAAAAAAGGGGGTCTTTTTCTAACCCTGTCTTTTTCACTATGTCACAAGCAATTGACATTTGTATCGGTCAAAATTATACTCTCCTTCATGAATGTAGTTGACTTTTTTTCCCATGATCATAATCAATAAGGTATCTATATATATATATATATATATATATACTATAAAATTATAATGAGTAGTTGGGAAAATGCAGAAGAACAGTATGTATAGAGAAAATCCAGGCTGTTTGGATCTTGGTTTGTCTCTCTCTCTCTTTATCTTTAGCCTACATTGATGAAGGTATCAAGATTTGAGCCTACCTAATTTGACTTAATAATGGCATTCCATCATCGCAATTCTTATAAAAAATATGCACACACACACACACACACACATATATATATATATATATATATATATATATATATATATATTTCAACTTTTCTATTAAAAGTTTATTTTTTACTATTTTATTATTTAATCTCTAAATTAAAGATCATAAATAAAATTACAATAAATGTCAAATTTAAATTCTTCCAAACATTTGGTCAAATCCTCTAAAACATTTAAATAAACTTACGTTAAAAAAACAAAAAAGTTTAAAGTCTGGCAAATATAAGATTAAAGAAAACTAGCCGCTTAGACTTTGCTGTGCCAAAAGATTACAAACCAGCAAGAAATTCAAAATGATGCTGACATCTTCGATAGAATAAATGGCTAACAATACATTATATATATATATATATATATAATTATATATGTATGTATATGTATATGTATGTATTGTATGTATTGATCCAAGTTGTTCAAAATGTTGTTATAGATAGAGGCAAATTGCAGAAGTCATCAATGAGAACTGCACCATTATTATTACTATTATTTGCTTCCTTTTTCTTTTTCATTTTTTGTCATATTCTTGAAATTGAAGATTATATATATATTTTTTGTCAAACTTCACGGGTACTGTGCTTGGTCAAACTAATGTGTTGAAATTGGAAAACTTTGAAATGTTAAAAACTATTATGAAATTGTATATAGATAATATAGTATATGTATTAAATTGTTGATATATATATATATATATATATATATATATATATATATATATATATATATATATATATATATATAAATATTGTATTGAAGAGAGAGAGAGAATGGAAGAAAGATAAGCTCTCGGGAAAATGCCTCGGGAAGTTGGGAAAATGTAAATGCAATTGTATCTGAATTGTTTTTCTTCATCTCCTTAGCATTCACCCATATATATATACACCTATATATATACATACATATACATACATATAAGTCACCTAACCCACTCATATATATATTTTATACATCCACTACAATATCATTATTACATCCAATAATACATACATATATATATATACATCTTGTGATATTTATCACCTTACGTAATTTTCTCGGATGATGGACATCCATTAATTAATAAATCTTCGGGATTTATAACACTCCCCCTTGGATGTCCATTACATAAAGAACAGGCCTCGTTAAAACCTAAACCCAGTGGGAAAAAAAAAGTCTAGTGAAGGAAAAAGAGTACACTATTCTTCATGTGTAGATTTCTCCCCCTGATGAGATGATTTCTCGAAATCTTTAAATCGACGCAAACCAATTTTATATCTCAAATTTTCAAAGGTTGCTGTCGGAAGAGATTTAGTTAATATATTTGCAAGATTATCACGTGATCGAATTTGAAGCACATCAATTTCACCGTTCTTTTGAAGTTCATGAGTAAAGAAGAATTTATGTGAAATGTGTTTCGTCCTATCTCCCTTAATATATCATCCTTTTAATTGAGATATACAAGCTGCATTATCTTCATATAGAGGAGTTGGAATCTCTCTTCTGGAGGATAAACCACAACTCTCTCTAATATAATGTATCATTGACCTCAACCATACACATTCTCGTCTTGCTTCATGAATGGCTATTATCTCAGCATGATTAGAAGAAGTTGCTGCTATTGTTTGCTTCGTGGAGCGCCATGATATAGCAGTATTACCATATGTAAATAAATAGCCATTTTGAGAACGTGCCTTGTGCGGATCCGAAAGATAACCTGCATCTGCATATCCAATCAGTTCTGGATCATTTACATTTGAATAAAATAATCCGAGGTCAATTGTCCCTTGGAGGTATCTAAGGACGTGTTTAATACCATTCCAATGTCGTCGTGTTGGTGAAGAACTAAATCTTGCTAATAGATTTATAGCAAATGCTATATCCGGTCTAGTATTATTTGCAAGATACATCAGTGCACCAATAGCACTCAAATATGGTACTTCAGGACCAAGTAGTTTTTCACCATTTTCTCGAGGTCTAAATATGTCTTTATTTATATCTAGCGACCTTACGACCATTGGAATACTCAATGGATATGCTTTATCCATGAAAAATCTTTTTAATACTTTAGTTGTATATGTTGACTGATGGACAAAAATTCCATCTTTCATATGTTCAATTTGAAGCCCGAGACAAAACTTAGTTTTTCCAAAATCTTTGACTTCAAATTCTCGTTTCAAACAATCATAGCTTCTCGAAGCTCTTCTGGAGTTCCTATGAGATTGATATCGTCAACATATATAGCAAGAATCACAAAACCAAAATCTATTTTCTTAATAAAAACACATGAACATATTTGGTCATTCTTATATCCTGAATTCAATAAGAATTCACTAAGGCGGTTGTACCACATGCGTCCAGACTGTTTAAGCCCATATAATGACTTTTGTAATTTGATAGAATAATTTTCATGAGGGCCTTTAGAAGCCTTTGGTAATTTGAATCCTTCATGGATTTTCATATAAATCTCATTTTCAAGGCTTCCATAAAGATAAGCTGTAATAACATCCATTAGACGCATGTCCACCTTTTCATGAACTGCCATACTTATTAGATATCGGAGTGTAATAGCATCACTAACGGGTGAATAAGTTTGATCATAGTCAATTCCTGGCTTTTGCGAAAAGCCTTGTGCGACGAGTCGTGCTTTATATTTTACGACTTCATTATTCTCATTTCGTTTTCGCACAAACACCCATTTATAGCCAACAGGTTTTACATCCTTTGGCGTTTGGACTACAGGTCCAAAAACTTCTCGCTTCGCAAGCGAATTTAACTCCGATTGAATCGCATCTTTCCATTGAGGCCAATCAATTCTATGCCAACATTCTTCAACTGATAAAGGATCTAAATCCTCATTATCCTTGAAAATATCAAGGGCTACGTTGTATGCAAAAGAATTATCAATAACAACATTTATTCGATCCCAACTTTGATTCGAACTGGAATAATTAATTGAGATTTCAGAATTCTCATTATCATTTGTAGTTGGAATCTTTTCACCAGTTGTCCCTTGGTTTTCTTTTTCCGTTTCTTCAATATGATCTTCTAGATCATTTGTTCCTCTTTTCTTTTGAGGATTTTTATTTTTGGAACCAAGGGGTCGGCCACGCTTCTGACGTGTTTTTGATTCGATAGCTATAGGATTAACTTTCTGTCCTTCAGGAACTTCTATTCGTATAGGAGCATCTATAGCTGGAATATGCGATTTAGTGACTCTACTGGAGTCAGCAAAAGAATCTGGCAGTTGATTTGCAATTTGTTGCAAATGTATAATCTTTTGAACTTCAAGTTCACTTATATTTGTGCGTGGATCTAAATGATTCAAAGATGTTTTCCACGCAAGTTCAATCTTATGCCATTTATTCTCTCCCCCTAATTTGGGAAACAAATTTTCATCAAAATGGCAATCAGCAAATCTTGCTGTAAATACATCCACTGTCAAAGGTTCAAGATACCTTATAATGGACGGAGAGTCATACCCAACATATATCCCCAATCTTCTTTGCGAACCCATTTTTGTCCGTTGGGGTGGTTCAATTGGGACATATACAGCACACCCAAAAATTCTCAAATAAGAAATATTTGGCTCTGAACCAAAAGCTAACTGTATGAGAGAAAATTTATGATAACTCGATGGCCTTAAAAGCACAAGTGCTGCAGCATGCAAAATTGTATGTCCCCAGGCTGTTGTAGGGAGATTTGTTTTCATTAATAATGGTCTGACAATTAATTGCAGTCTTTTAATAAATGATTCAGCTAGACCATTTTGTGTGTGAACATGAGCTACATGATGTTCAACAATTATTCCAATCGACATGCAATAAGAATTAAATGTATGCGAAGTAAATTCACCAGCATTGTCTAGACGGATTCGTTTAATAGGATAATCAGGAAATTGCGCTCTTAAGCGAATTATTTGGGCAAGTAATCTCGCAAACGCCAGGTTGCGAGTTGATAATAAACAAACATGCGACCATCGGGTCGATGCATCAATCAAGACCATAAAATATTTAAATTGCCCACATGGTGGACTAATCGGTCCACATATATCTCCATGAATCCGTTCTAGAAATGTAGGACTTTCAGCTCCTACTTTCAATGGTGCTGGTCTTATAATTAATTTTCCTTTGGAACATGCAGCACAAGAAAGTTTATCAGAAGTCAGAATCCTTTGATTTTTCAAAGGATGACCGTGCGTTGTCTCGATAATTTTTCGCATCATAATTGATCCCAGATGACCCAAACGGTCATGCCAAACTTTAAAAGTAATGGGATTAGTAAACTTCTGGTTTACTAAATGATGCGCCTCAATAGCATTTATTTTTGCATAATATAGGCCAGAGGATAGAGATGGTAGTTTTTCCAACAAAACCTTATTACCGGAGGTCACTTTTGTGATACCCAAATATTCATGACTATTTTCTTCCATAGTCTCAACATGATATCCATTCCGTCGGATATCTTTAAAACTCAATAAATTTCTTTGAGATTTTGAGGAATATAATGCTTTATCAATAACAATCATAGTTCCTCCCGGTAATATTATATTAGCTCTTCCGGAGCCTTCAATAAGTTTTGCACTACCATTTATTGTGGTAACACTTGTTTTTCCCACATTCAGGTGAGAAAAATACTTCTCGTATTTCAGTATGGTGTGCGTAGTTCCACTGTCAATAAGACAGATACTTTCGATATCGTTGTTCATACCAGAAAATTGAACAACAACCATCTGTTTTATTAACAAAATTTTACAGAAATAAAAATTAAACATATCATTACAAAAGTAATATAAACATATAACATTAATATTCTAATTATTTTTGGACACTTCCATCTCCAATTAAGTGGTCAATTCTTCCTTCTGGATGCTCGAAAAAATCAGCAACATCCAAGTGAGTTATGCTAACATCATTATTTTCAAGATCTTCATTATTTCTTTCATGAGGTAAATTTTGAGAAGTAAAATTTGCCTCAATATTTTTGCCTTTCCTTTCAACAGATGCTTGATATAAATCAACAAGATGTTTTGCAGTGCGACAAATACGAGATCAGTGACCTTTCATGCCACAACGATAACATATGTCTTCATAATTTTTCAAAACAGTATTTCTTTTCCCATTATGTTTTATCCACTTCGGGTGGTTATTAACATTTTTGGCACATAAAGTATTATTACGATTGTAAGGGCCAAATTGATCACGGCGTCCATGATCATATTTTCGGCTATGACCACGGTAATGGCCACGACCACGACCACGATCTCTTCTGGGATCATGATTTCTAACAGCATTCACTTCAGGGAATGACGTAGAACCAGTAGATCGAGTCTCGTGATTTTTCATTAATAATTCATTATTTTGTTCCGCAACAAGAAGACAAGAAATTAATTCAGAATATTTCTTAAAACCTTTTTCATGATATTGTTGCTGCAGGACAATATTCGTGGCATGAAAAGTGGAGTATGTTTTCTCCAGCATATCATTATCTGTTATATCATGTCCACATAGTTTCAATTGTGAAACTATTTTAAACATTGCAGAGTTATATTCACTTATAGATTTGAAATCTTGCAACCTCAGGTGCAACCAGTCATACCGTGCTTTTGGGAGAATGACCATCTTCTGGTGGTCGAATCTTTCTTTCAAATTTCCCCACAAAATAAGGGGATCTTTCACTGTAAGATATTCATTTTTTAGATCATCGTGAAGATGATGAAGGATAAATATTATAGATTTGGCACGATCTTGTATTGATGATATATTATTTTGTACGATGGTGTCTGCCAGACCCATCGCAGCAAGATGCATCTCGGCATCTAGTGTCCATGACAAATAATTTTTTCCTGTGACATCAAGTGCCACAAATTCCAGTTTAGTTAGGTTTGCCATAATAATAATAAATGTACCTGTCTGATAACGTACCGGTGATAGATAATCGTGTTGTTGGTAGAGCTTCGTGGTGATAACGTATTATGAAATTGTGTATATATAATATAGTATATGTATTAAATTGTTGATATATATTATATATATATATATATATATATATATATATATGTATTAAATATATGTATTGAAGGGAGAGAGAGGAAGAGAGGGAGAGAATGAAAGAAAGATAAGCTCTCGGGAAAATGCCTCGGGAAGTTGGGAAAATGTAAATGCAATTGTATCTGAATTGTTTTTCTTCATCTCCTTAGCATTCACCCATATATATATATACACCTATATATATACATACATATACATACATATAAGTCACCTAACCCACTCATATATATATTTTATACATCCACTACAACATCATTATTACATCCAATAATACATACATATATATATATATATACATCTTGTGATATTTATCACCTTACGTAATTTTATGGGATGATGGACATCCATTAATTAATAAATCTTCGAGATTTATAACAAAAACAAAATATCCCTACAATATTTTTTTTTCTAAGCAAAGGGTTTTTTTTTATATATTACTATATAAAAAAATACATGTACACCACTGCCTCAGCAGTCCAAAATTACAAAAAATGTCTACGAGGACCATGGTCCTTGTATGCCTGAAGGACTTCTAGAGTCTTCATCAAGGTATGCTTTCTTATTCTAGATTACGCAGGTCTTTGATTCCTGAATAGTTCTATATTACGCCAGTATCAAGTATCATGTACAGCCTGTCGGAAGATGTACTTCCAGCTTCCTCCACTTTGCAGCCCCAGCTAGTGAGTGTGATAACTTTAGAAGGATCTATTTCTTCGGTGAATGAGTATCCCAGAACTCCTTCCATTGTCTATCTGGTAGTATCAGTTCCCACATTTTCTTCGTTAATCCGCAATCGCGAATAGCATGGAGTCCCGTTTCTATCGCTTCACCACACCTCTCACATTCAGGCGACTCCACAATCTGCCTTTCCCATAACAGACTCTTAGTCTTTAGACGATCATGTACAAGTGTCCATAGAGTTAGCGAGCACCTCACATGCCCCTTTATATTCCAGATCTTGCTCCATTGAAACGATTCATCCTCCTCCAACTCTGCATTGAGCATAGCATAGGCAGACTTGGAAGAAAAAATTCCTTTCTCAAACAGTTTCCAGATTGGTTTAGTTGTTGCACCCGTTTTTTCCCATTGAATCCCGACCTCTAGTAGTGTGTATCCATGCCGAATACCTTTCCACACCCCGAAGCTGTTTCCCGTGTGGAGAGGTATTTCCCAACCCTCTTTCACTCCATATTTATCCTGCAACACCTCCTTCCATAGTCCCCCGCCCTTAGTAGAGAACCTCCAAGCTAGCTTCGCTAGACTCACATCATTACATTTCTGAAGTTATCGCAGTCCTAAACCTCCACGTTGCTATGGTTTACATATGGTTGTCCAACCAATTGGATGTGTTGTTTTCACACTGTCACTGTCCCCCAATAAAATTGTCGGAACACCTTCTCCAATTGTGCAACCACTTTAACCGGTAACTTACACACATTCATAACATATGCAGGGATCGCCAGACATACTGATTGTATTAGCAGTAGCCTTGCGGCTCTAGAGAGGATTTTACTTTGCCAATTCTCCAATGTCTTCCTTACTCGAACAATGATGAACTGGAAGTGGTGACTTGTCATTCGTCCATGCACAATTGAGACTCCAAGGTATAATCCCAGGTTAGATGTGGCTGAAATTCCAAAATGTTGTGTAATAGCATGAATCATAGTGTGTGTTGTATTGCCTGAGTACCATATTCTTGATTTAGCCAGGTTAACCTTTTGTCCCGTGGTATGACAGAAGTCCTGTAAGATTCTTTCCATAACTCGCGCCTGTGCCACACTAGCCTCCCCAAACAGTAATAGGTCATCTGAAAAAAACAAGTGTGATAACCTCGAAGCATTTCTAGATACTTTGATGCATTTCCATTGGCAGTTATTAACTGCCTCTTGAATTCCATGCCCCAACACTTCCATACAGATCACAAAGAGGTAGGGTGAGAGGAGATCCCCTTATCGAAGCCCTCTCTCTGGTTTGAAGCTCAGCAATTTCTCCCCATTCCATAGGAGCGAGAGTTTTGTGGACGTGATACAACTCAATATCACTCTTACCAGCTGCTCACCTACTCCTATGCCTCGCAGAACATCTTCAAGAAAGTCCCATTCTACTTGATCGTAGACTTTTTCGAGATCTATCTTGGCTACAAATGCTCCTTTCCTCCCCTTCTTCCGATGCACAGAGTGAGCCACTTCTTGTGCTACCAATATACTATCGGTAGTGTGCCTTCATGGGACAAAGCTAGCTTGGTTAGGTCCCACTAGGTCATTCATCAAAGGTTTCATCCGATTGGCAATTACTTTGGTGATAATCTTAATCAGCACGTTACTCAAACAAATAGGTCTGAATTGAGAGATACTTTCTGGAATCTCCTGTTTAGGAATCAAGCATATAAGTGAATGATTAGCCTCTTCCGATACAACCCCTTTTTGGAAAACCTCCTTGACAAACTTTATGACATCTGCTCCTACCCATGTCCAATATTTTTGAAAGAAGCTCGTCGGCATGCCATCCGGTCCCAGTGCTTTATGTGGTCCTAACTGGGATACTGCCACTTTGATTTCATAATCAGAGATTCCACGATTAAGCCACTGGAGGCTCGCTCGCGATAGTTTCGGGAATTTCCACTCCCTTGTTCCCCTTTGAAGGTTCTAATCTTTGTCAAATAAAGTCTTGTAATACTCAATAGCTTGCTCCTGCAAGACTTTTTAATCCGCACACCACTTGCCCTCGTTGTCCTTCAGCTGGGTAATCCGGTTACGATGTCTTCTTGCAACTACACTGGCATGAAAAAAATGTGTGTGTCGTTAGCTTTGAGTGATCCATTGGTATCTCGCCTTTTGTTGCAAATATTGTTCCTCTTGTTTCAGAATTTGATCCAATTCAGCCATCAATTTAACTTCCAGTTTCTCTAGTGATCGAGATGGTGCTTTGGAGAGGGCAGTCTGGATTCCCATAATTCTGGCCTTGCATTTACGCTTTCTCTAGAAAATATTTCCAAACTCCTCTTCATTCCACTTCATCATTCCCTCCTTGGCCCTTTCCATCACTTCCTGCAGATTTCCAAACTTACACTCCCAACATCGCTTCATTACATCTCCAAAATTTGCATGTGTTAACTATGGATCCAGAAATCGGAATCCCTTGAAGTGCTGCATTTTTCCTACTACCAAGCCATCCAACAACAGTGGATGATGATTAGACCATGTTCTGGGTAAGTATTTCACATTTGCCTTCTTAAACAGGTTGTGTCATGCTAGGTTACACCACACACGGTCTATCCGTTCTCTGATGTTCATTGTCCCTTTCCTTCCATTTGTCCATGTATACAGTGGCCCCTAGAAGCCGAGATCAATCCAGCTGCATGCATCAACTACCTCCCTGAGTCTCTCGTCATTGGCCATGTTCACTCTTCGGCCACCCCTTTTTTCATTCGCATGCAACACTTGGTTGAAGTCCCCTATTACTAGCCAGGGGGCAGTCATGAGAGACCCCAACTGCTTTAGGTAGCTCCATAATTCCGTCCTGTATGTCATCTTGGGTGAAGCATATATCACTGTTAGGAACCAACAGTCCCCGGACTCCATGTAAACCAACATATTGAGTGCCTGATCGTTCTGCGATATTACTTCAATCTTAACATTGTTCTTATCCCAACACCAGATACCCCCTATAAAACCTTGTGCTTCCACCGCTACACAATCCGTCATATAAGTTTTAGCTAGTATCACATCTGCTTTCGTACTAGGTACCCGTGTTTCTATAAGAGCCACTATTGGCGGCTTATGATATTGGATCATATCTATCAAGTGAGTGATTTTTTTAGGGGAGCCCGCTCCCCTACAATTCCATACTATTATTTTATTCATCATAATCAAGATAATAATATTCAAAGTGAAGGTCTGCTTACCTCCATGGGGGTTCCTTCTCTATCAATCTCACCATCTCCCGCAACCGATTCCTCAATGAGGGGGTTTACATTAACCTGTTTCTGGATCTGGACTGCACCTTGGGGCTCAATCTCTATTTTGAGTTCAGTCGCAAGCCTGACTGACAGACCTTCCTTCCATGGGTTGTCTCCACCTTGGGCTCCCTTGCTGGCCACCCAGGTCCCTTTCACTTATGAGCCTGTCCTACTACCATTCTGTTTCATTGTATTCAAACGACTATCCCCAATATCTATAAGTGGGCCTATTTTGGTAGCCAGGTGAACTTGGGCTTCAGTCCTGGTATTCCCTTACTTCTTCATTCCATTGCCCTTACCCTGATTCTTGGATCCGCCCGAAGAAGAATTTTGTTGGCCCATCTTTCCCTGTTTCTTTTCATGGACTGGTCCATGTGTGTTACTCGGCCCAGGTAGGTCCTTAATCTTCTTCAAGGTCTCAATAATATGTACGGCCTCCTCTTTCTCTGTAATATCACTCAAAACAACAATTTTAGAATGACTCCATGTCAGTAAATGTCTGTGTCTTCCTCCAAGAATGCAGCTTTCGTATTGTATTGCGGCCGTTCTCGAGCCATGGGATTGGCTCTAGTACTCCTTCTGACCTCAGTAGACTGGTTTTGCTCTGGTTTGTTGACCCGATCCGATCCCTGTTGTCACTCAATTTGAGCATTCATGGCCTGGTTTGCATCCGAACCCCTAGCCCGGTGTTGCATCCTTTTCTGCATCATTTCCTGCCGCCGGCAAATGTGTGCTGGTAACATCCACAGTCCAAAGGGATTCTCATTTGTGCTCCATTGTGTTGCTACTTTCTCCTTCTGCTTTCTAGCATTGCTTCCTTCCACTGCTGTAGGATCATTTCTAGGGCATGAGTTTGCTCGATGACCGTACTGCCCACATTTGAAGCAGATTTTGATCAGTCCCTCATACTCAACCGCATATCTCTTTCCATATACCATAACATTAGGTTTCAAAGGTTTATCTAACTCAACCTCTACGCACACTTTGGCATACTTCCCTCGAGTGACAGCGCATGTACCAATGTCAACCTTTAGAGCCCTTCCTACTGAGTTTCTCATCCACATGAGAGTCTTTTCCTCAAACATTTCCAACGGTAGTCGGGGAAAGCGCACCCATACGAGAATGCTTATTAGAACATGGTCCGAAGAGGAGAAGTTTGGTCTCCATTTTGTGATGGTAATGTAGTTCCCCATCACCATCCATGGACCTCCATTGAGTACTTTCTAGTAGTCAGTCTGTGAGTAAAACCTTGCTACCATATAGCCCTTGTCAATATCTACTATCTCACACCCGTGCTCCAGTTGCCAAACCCTTGGAATTCTTTCCTGAAGTATGCGGAAGCTGATGGATCTCCCCAGGAGTTTCAAAACCAATGGTCTCCTCCATGGTTTCCAACAATTTCGGTAATGGTCCCAGGGAATGTCCACTACCGAACAAATCTCTGGGTCTAGTTCTTCCATCTCAGTTTGAAGTATATCCATCATGGACATGTCATCCATCGAGTCATCTTCTCCTTCCCCGGTATATATTTCGGGTCGCTTCAGCTTTCGCTGTACAGCATCAGCGAAAGAGCCTCCCTGCCACTGGGGTTGTTCCATAACCATCTCCTCAAGGCCATCACTCGGGTCCTCCCCAAGTGTGTAGCCATTCCCTCATTCCGTTTGTGCTTCTTCACAATGCGTCGGAGTTGATCGGACTCTTCGGTAGACTTGCTCTTCTCTGGAGAGGAAGTCATCATTCTAAATCTGTTTTGTGTCCTAGTTACGATGTAGTTACCTTATTTTATTAAAATATCCCTACATTATTATATATTGTTTATTTTTCTAACTCTCATTATATATATATATATATATATATATATATATATATATATAATTATTTATGTCGGAAATCACTAAGCTTTGAAGCTAAAGTTTCTTCTTGCAAGAGACTAACTCAGCTCAACTCAAACAAGAATTAGTTGACTGTGTAGATTAGTTTTAAGATATCTTTCCATAATTTTGGGACCAACAAATGGTGTTCTATTATATATATATATATACATATATATATCCATATATATATATATATATATACATATGACATGTATTTTTGAGTTAGTAAAGAGTTTTTTCATTTTAAGTGAGTTTAAGGTTCAATCTCTAAAATATTTATACATATATTTAAAATTTTAGATGAAAATTTTCTTCATAGGAACTGAAACAATCTAGTACACATCTTACCATAAGAATATATATATATATATATATATATGTGACATGCATCAAACCCAATTGGGCTATTATTTTCTAATAGCAATTGGGTTACTAATTAATGGCCCAAATAGTATTTGGACTATAGTTACGGACTGCGTTAACTAGAAAAGGACCCGTTAAGATTATGATTTAATTGGATACCCATCTTCTCTAACCGGGTCCCGGAATCCGTTATCTCTGCAATTCACTGATTTGGGGAATTATCAGAATTAGGGCACTTTAATTTCAATTACCTTTTCCTTCCCGCCTGTTCATTCCATAACTTACTCTGAATCAAAAAAAAAAAAAAAAGGAAGGAAAGTTATCCTCCATGAGCTACTTTATTACTCATAATTTCTCCCTTTCGATGCATTACAATGACGGGAAACGATGGTTTTCCACTACCCATTATTGCCGGAAAAGAGCAGTAACCCAAGGTTCACGCCGTCGACATCATCGTCGTCGTCTCCTGAAACATCTCCCAAAATCCGGCCAACCTTCTTTTCCATCGGAGCAAAGCCTGAAAATTATACTGAACGTGGATAGTTTCACGAATTCTAAGCCTGTGAGTTACGTGAATGAGCTAGTGGAGCTTTCTCAGCTGAAGCTCAATGAGTTCATTTTCGCTACTGATGACGCTTTCAGAGACCTTCAGAGTCTTGTCTCGGTTGACGGGGATACCAAGAGAGTAGTAGTATCATGTCGCAGGTCCACTGTTCAATTTGTTGGTGCTCTTTTGATTTCTAGTTTGATAATTGTTTTTGTCTTCAAGGGTTTTATTAATATTTTGTTTGGAGGATATAGGTATGATAGAGGTAATACCGGTGAATTGGTTTATAGAAGGGATCGTAGTTTGGGTGGAAAAGAAGTTCTTGTTGGGAGGGTAGATATGGAGACAAATAGGGGTAGGAAGAAAGATCGCAGGGATAGGTCTCTGAGTATTCTTGATGATGTTGAGGATGAAGGGATCAGGAAAACGTCGTTTTGGGATACGAGAAAGAGGAGGAGGTCCGTTGAGAAGCTTCCAAAATGGTGGCCGGCTTCTGTGCCAGGCACAGGTCAGGGTTTGTCTGGTGATGCCAGGGAAGAGTTTCAGAGAATGGGTAACAGATTGATTAGAGGTAACAAATTATAGTATCTATAAAGCTTCCATTGTTGTGATAATGCTTTTTTGTCATCAAATTGCAGAATTAATGAATTTGCTTTCAGAAATCTTGGACAAGAGAATGAGGGGCATAGACATTTCAGCAGAAGATATTATTAATTTACGTCGTATATGCAAGACATCTGGTGTAAGAGTTTCCATTGACACAGAAAATGTTCGTGATTCATTTTATCGCACAGCAGTGAATCTTGTATTGAACTCTTGTGAAAGTTTGTGGACGCAATCTGGTTTTATTGATATTGATGGTGAGGATCCTAGAAATTTTGTTGCTAGGCTTTCTGAGAACATTAGTCTTGAGAGTAGCCGTGCTGGAAGAATGGTATCTGCAGCTGTGGCTGCAAGGACAAGGTCGCGGTTCTTGCAAGCATGGGCCTTGGAAATACAAGGCAATCATTCTGAAGCAGTGGGAGAACTGGTGAAGGTGTTCCTTATTCACCGGACATTTCCTCCTGATGAATACTCGCCTGAGATGGAAATGGTTGCTCGAGGACTCGAGAAGCAGTTAACACTAGATCAAAGAGAATTTTTACTGAACACACTCATTGGGGTCTGTGGTAAAGAGACACAAGGAAGTTTGTCTGAATCTCTGGGCTTGAAAATATCCCTCAACGAGGAGGTTGGTGATCAGCAAGAAAGTGAACATGTCTAACCTGGACTATACAATATCTTTTACTGCCTATAAAGAGTATTAGAAAAATTGCAAGAATCAACAATAAGAGAGGCAAAATGGCATTAGTGAATCTGCTGAACAATTGGAAATAACCATAACCATGGGCCGAGCCATCACCTGCTCATCAAAGAAGGTATTATTTACAACAGCCATTGATTTGTTTTGAATATGTATAATCAAATTGATATCATGTTCATTGAATTCAAATGGAAACCACAAAGCAGAAGCAATTAGAGAGCTTCATAGTTACTGTTCTAAGGAAAATGATAATGTATAAAAGTTGAAATATAACTTTGGAAGGCAGAAAGTGATGAGGAATATCATTCTTTGCTTCTTTCATTACCCAATATTGGAATTTGCTAATTCATTACTTGTAGCCAATTGTGGAAGTAATTGGATGGATTGAGAATTGTTACACAAAATATATAACTTTATGTACTGGATTTGAAACTATTTCCTTGTGCTTGCTAGAATATAAGCTCACAATTTTCTACTACCTTCTTGAAACCTAAGATTTTTCCAATCTGAACTTTATTCTAAACTTACACAATTGTATTAAAGCTTTTGTGAAGTGGGATTTCCTTGTGTAGGATTCATTACCATAAAAGGACATTACCTGCACACAAAAAGAAAAAAAAGAAAAGAACTTACATATCCTCTTTACCAGCAACACTTGATTATTATTTTTATTATAATTAAAATGCAAAAGATACGTATCTAAGTAAATGATTATGTTAATATAAGAGAAAGATGCAAAGATTATGGAATTCCTCTCTTGCAATTGGTTCCAAAATTTTAATTATAAAAATTTCAGAAACCTATATCTAACCTACAATTCTGTCAATTCATTGCTTACCTTATAATCAATGTGTGCAAATCATGTTCAAGAATTGTGCTTCCTCAATTTAAGAATAATAATAATAAAAATAATGTTCAATTTCATGTAAGTATAGATTCTATACTTCTTTTAAGGGAATTATAATTGTAATTTTGTGCATCATTCATAATAATAATAATATATATACAGAGAGAGAGAAGTGCAACAATAATTGTAGAGAAGTGCTCAAGTCACTAAGGCTTCAAAAAAAGAAAAAAAAGAAAGAAAGATTTACGCGTATATAAAGAAATGAACCTAAAAAGAGTATTAATGGAAATCACTAAGAAACATGGACTAATAAACTATAATACATCAAGAATGCACTAAGCCCCTCATTCATCACCCAATTAATCTTTTTCTTTTCAAAATTTTCATAAGTGAACTTGCCACATGTTCTTTAAAGCTAATGTTATATATATATATATATATATATATATATATATATATATATCTTATGGTATCACAAAGAACCATAAATAATCCCAAAATGGAAATTGGGACCTTTTTTAAATATGGAAAAAAGAACAATATATATATATATATATATACACATCAATTAAGAACACAAAATATTTCCCCATGTCCACAAGATTAATGACACTTTTAGTAGCCAATTTAAAAATAAATTTCTTCCCACTATATATATGTGTGTGTGTTGCAAGCTTTGGTGCTTCATCAAATCACAAATCTATATTCCTTAACTTCTCTCTACAACCCAAAAAACAAGAAGAAATTTTTTTTTTCCCAACAATTAATGGCAGCAGCAAGAAAGTGTGGATTTGCTTTGTTTATGGTAGCAATGTTTTTAGGGTTCTTAGTTTTGGCACCTGAAAGTGTTGAATGTGCAGTTGGTGTCATTGTTAATCCTTGCACCCAACCTGCTTGTATTGCTGCATGCAAGAACCTCCTCAAGGAGAAGTATCGTAGCGCTTCTTGTGTTGAAGGACCTAATGGAAAATACTGTATTTGTTTGGGATAATCAGTAATTTCTTCTATTTCAGATTTAGTATATTAATCTATGTATGTGATGATCGGAATAGAAGAAAGAGAAATTGAATAAAATTGTGTTGGAAAAATGGATTAATTATGTTATTTTTATGATTTTCCTAAACTAAGTTTGTTTTTATATGTATGATTAAAAGAGTTGTAACAATACCTTAAGACCTTTGGATTTGGGGTATGAATGGTCAATGGAATCTTATTAAGGTATGAATATGGAATTTACTTTTGTTTATAGATATATATATTTGTGCTAACTTTTTGTTTATGCAAAAGCAGAAAACATTATATATAATATAATATATAACTCTTTTATATAAGATTCATAAGGAGAATTGAATTAGAAATCTGGTATGAACTATAAAAGATTAAAAAATGAGATGAACTAAAACAAGTCTCTCTTTTCTCTCAAACACCATTCTTTTCAAATAAAATTTGTTGGTAGTGTGTTATTAAGGTAAAAAAAAAAAAGTATAATTTTTCTATTTGGCAAAATTTTAAAATTTTAAATTGGAATAGAGTTATTAAGATATATATATATATTATATATATAAATATTACGTGTAAAATTTGTATTTTCCTTTTTAAATTTCCACAATCCAAATCCTCCACCTCATCCAAATCTTTCCTTAAAAAATTGTGTTTAATTGTGATATGGAAATTAAATTAGGCATATTTAAAAAATTTAAATTTGAATATGATTCGTGGAGTAGACTGACTAATTTACGTTCTAATCTAATTAATCTAATTAGTAAAGAAAATCTACCTCTCAAATTTTAAATTGAAATTAGATTTAAATCTTTTATTTCGAGATAACTTTTTATTTGACTCACAAATTTATAATATTATTTTAAAAAATAAGTTTATTTTTTTTTAAATCATGTTTATTTAGATTTATAACTAAATCTTTTAACGATGTAGAGTGTTTTAAGGTTTTTTTTTAAGGTTAATCATTAATTAACAACCCACAATTTTAGGAGCAAATTAAATTAACTCTTATCATTTATACAATTTTCACTATATATATATATTGAGAACTCCTAATTTAGTCAGCATGGACATAAAGAAAAGGACGATGTTTTCCTAGATGAGTCCGACTTCGCCTACAAACGACGAAGTCCGAAGTACTACCTCGCCTCCGAATAAACAGTAATATCCAATATGGAACTCTCCAGAATATTCTCCTCTAAAATATCTATTAACTAAAGCATTTCTTGATCAAACAATATCTGACGAAATATCCCTACAATAGTGGGATATTTCGGGGTTAGACAAATATCAAACCTCTCATCACAGGGTCACTCGATTCTATAAATATCATTCCTTACAAGGCAGAAGGTAAGTTCAGATATCCTTACAATAGTCTCTGTTCATTTCTCTACACACTCTCACTAGGTTCTGAGTCACTGACTTGACCGTCGGAGGGTTCGCCGGAGGTCCCTCACCCTCCGATTGAACTTTTCTTTCTTGCAGGTCACTTCGTCCACTTCGACCCGCAGAGTTGGCAGAGACTTTTCATCACAACCACAATTTTCTTGACATTCAAATATCAGACCAAATTCCGACCAATCAGTTTGGTTCCGTTACCGGGAACGAAGATATTTCTTTCATCTTCCAAGAGCACGAATGGCTGGACCATCGACGGAACGTGGACTTCGCTTCGATACACCTACCTTGGAACCTCGCCCAGAGGAGTATCGAGCTATGTCGGCTCCCGCAAAACCCAGATATCACTCTGCTTTCGAACGCCTCGGTCCCCTTGCGGCCTCGCGCGAAGTTCCCACCCCGCGAGGAACGACACATAGCAGAGCATACAGTCACGCCGAATATGCCAGAGAAATCAACGACCTACGGAAGGAGGCCGAACAACTTCGTAGAGAGCGGGATCTCTCACGGCTACAGGCGAGACACCAGACAGAGCTTGGAAGACTGGATTTGGCCCCACAGGCTATACCGGCCATAGACGGAGGACGCTACCAACTATTGTCGGCCAAATCTCCTTCGGCGACAAGCAGACATCTGGGAAAGCGAGACCCCCTCGCTAGGAAGACACTGCCCCAAGCCGCCAGCAAAGTGGCGGAGAGTCAGCCAAAGGATAAACAAGTGAAGAACAAAGATCAGCCCGAACATCAATCCAAAAAAATTAGAAAGGAGCCTTGTATAGATAAAGCGCCAGAGAACCGAAGCCAGGAGGAGCACTTAATGGAGACTGGTCCCTTCACCGAATGGATTCACGTTGCCTTTCCCAAAAAGGCGCTGAAACTCCCGCATCTGGTCTTGTATTCAGGGACGACTAAACCCCAGGAACACATCTGTCGCTTCAGATACGCTATGGCCCTAGCGACCAATAGCGAAGCCGTCCTTTGCAAAGCCTTCCCCAGTACCTTATCAGACAAAGCCTTGACCTGGTTCTCGTCACTCAAACCCGGCTCCATCAATTCATGGCGTGACTTGGAAAAATCCTTCCTAGACAAGTTCAGCATAGCCGGCAGAATTCCGAAGACAAGGGGGGACCTCGCCAACATCAAACAAAGAGAAAATGAACCTCTCCTCTCTTACTTAGAGCGATTCAAGCGCACATATGATGAGATCGAAGACATCAGCCAAGACACGACGATCACATGCTTCGAAGCAGGATTCTACTCCAAGATGTTGTACACAGAATTACAACTCAGAAAGCCGGATACTATTGGTGAAGTACCATCACCTCCTAAAACACTACCTACAACTATCGGAGTAGGATCACTCTCCTCCATTCCCTCAATCTCAGGATCAACAGCTGACAAAGGCTCCGCAGGTATGGCTTCGGATTCCTCCAGTTGATCACGAAGTTGATCACAAAGCTCCATCAAATCAGGGTGCACGGGAGCAGGCGGAGTCCACTGCCTTCCCGCCTTCCGATCGGCCGCTGCTATCTCCTCCAGTTCGCCTGGGGTGAAAGGGACGAAGTCACAGCCCTTCCGAAATTCAGGATTTGCATAAGACCCTTCGAATGCCCGACACATAAACGCTTTGTCCGGAATAAGATGGTGAAATTGGTGAAGTATGTGCGCACATCCCCTGTCATAAAAATCGCTGCATCGGGTGTAGAGTTCCTCCCCAAACTCCGGAGAAGCACGATACTCAGCCACCACCTTTGTCGTGTAATCAACTGACTCGTAATAAGTCACCTTGGAATCCGAAGCTCTGCATCTCGACTCCGCTTCTTTAAGTCGTCTGTCGAAGTCTCTCAACTTGGCCTTTAGGTCTTCATTTGCCTTCTTATAGCTTGCCAAGTCCGAAGACTGCTTATCCTTCTCGGCGACTACCAAGGCCGCATTTTCCTCGGCATTCTGAAGTTTCTCTTCAGCAGAATCCAATGCTTCACCTTTTGCCGACAGCTGACCTTCCAAATCGGCACATTTCTTCTCTAGGCCCGCGAACTGTGCCTGAGAAGCACTTGCCGAAGCAGCCTAGAGACCGAGGTGCCCAATGTATGCACCAATCTAAAAATAAAAAGGTAATAAAAGGTTAGGATCCAGAGATACAAGAAAGAATTGTATAAGCGAGGGCTACCTGAGAAAAGTGAGCACCAAGATGACCCAGAGTATTGTCTATCCCCATCGAAGCATCCCGGACGCTCTGGAGCATGTCATGATCCATCATCCGGTATAGCACAGCCTTACCAAAATTCCTCCCTATCCGGTGGTCGTTCAGTTGAAGATTTTTGAGGGGCGGAGTCGCTCGCTGAATCTCCCAAGCCAAGTCCTCCTTTTCTTTTTTGGACGTCGGAAGGGTGAACCCGTCTTGAGTCCAAGAATGAGGCGAAGACCTTTGAGAATCCTTCCGAAGTGAAGCGGCACGAGCAGATATAGGAGTTTCATCTGACAACTCCAAAGGGTTTGGCGGCCAGGGAATTGATGGTTTCTTCCTCGGAAGGTTGTCCTCCCTACCATCATGAGTCCACTTCGCCTGCGAACCAGTTGTTTCCTTCCCTTTTTGTCGTTCCGTACGACGAGGTGGCGGGGAAGTCTGTGCCATCTATGGAGTAGAGGGGGAAGCTGTGGTCTCCGGCGAAGTCCCCGCGGCAGTAGGAACGGGCAAGCCAATCCATCCATCTCACGCCTTTCCGTGAAGTCCATGGGAAAATCTAAAAAAGAGAAAAGGCAAAGATTAGTATCGAGGTAGCAGTAAGAAAAATAAATCGTTTAGGTCCTAAGTCTACCCTTCTCCGCAGAGCATCCTGCTCTGCTCAGATCCGAGCACTCCGGACATTCATCAAGAAACACCCTCCCCGGGTGCAGCTTCCAGAATGGGTATTCATTATTGTCCTCTAGACCCAATTCTCACCGATGAGCATCTATCGAATAACCGCCGATCCCGCAGAGATGATGGCTAGCATCGGCTATAAGCTCGCTGGACAGGAACACTTTAGTCTGGCTTCGAGGGTCGTCACCCAATTCACTCCGGACGTAATTCAAGAACTTTACATCGGACTCTGAGTAACGAGTGTTCTTCTTAATCGGATCCCAGGTGCGAAGTGCCTTACACTTCGGAAGGAACGGGAAGCCTAGTCTAGACTCAACGCATACCCACCGTTCTCTCCATTGATTAACCTTGTTGGGCGGAGGTTCAAAAAGGGTGACCTGGCTTGGCCGAGGTCTCAATGACAATGTCAGGTTGTTCATCCTAAGGACGGTAAAAAATGTTCTAAGGATTAGCTCTGATATTTCTACTCCTAATCTTCTACACAAAATAATCAAAGTAAACAAGTATCTAATTCCGTTGGGGTGTACATGAGCTGGCTGACACTTAACAAGGTTCAAAAAATCACAAAAGGCTGGATCTAAAGGTAAAGAAAGACCGGAGGCGAAGTGATCATAGGGAATATGAATGTATGCATCGGCCATGAGTCCGCACGACCTCACTACGAAGGGTTTGAAATGACTTAGGTCAATGTCAAGAGAAGATAAACACTGGTCGAGATTAAGGGTATTGGTTTGTAAAGCGAAGTCGCCGGATATTTGTTTCTTGGTTGACGACAGCTCCTCTACACTATCGGAGTCCGACTCAGTTAAGTTTTCCGGGGACGGAGTCACAACAGGGGGGTCCTCAGCGACTTTGGTTGGGGTCTGAACAACCGGAACCTTGAAGATACCGTCATTCATCTCCAACCACGAGAAATTCTGCTCCTGGCCAACACTCGAACTACTCGAAGAACTGGAGGTAGAACCTACGTCAACTAAAGGGCTTCGTGGGCGCGACATTTTCTGACCTGAACATTAAAAATCATATCAGTACTAACCAACCAAAGTCCGCCCTCGACAAAAATCTCAAAAACCCACCGGGGACACAGTCTCTCATCCTCAAATCAAACAACTCAAGACGAAACATGATCAATTCCCGAACAGAGCCCAACACACATTTATTCCTCCGAACAGAATATATATAAACCAGAAAAAGACAGAGGAGCCATTACCTGATTAAAAAGTTGCAGAATGAGGCAACCGGCACAAACGAACGTCGGGCACTTGAGGAAAGGAAAGGGTGACTCGAAAACAGAAAGGATGGAAGCCTGAATGTTCGAAGAAATGAAGAAGGGAAGTTTGAAAACTTAGAAGGTGAAAGGTATTTTCGGTTTATAGAGACAAGTATTTATAAGAGGAGGGGTAAGAAGGCTAAGGGAGAGGAAGGGTCTGGAAGACGCTTCACTTTTCAAAAAAAAAAAACGAAATAATGATGACTGGAAAGGTCGCATCGGGGGTCGCATCCTCTCTGATACGCGCAGAAGCCATTATTGCGCCCACCTCAAAAAACGGAAACAGTGCCATCATGACTGACGCATTGGAAGTCTCGTCAACATTCAAACAACACGAATTAGGAGAACTCTTTTCACTTCGGTAAGTCTAGCATCATAAGCTCGCGAGTGGTTGTAACTTCTTACGCCGAAATCGAAGAAAGACTCTTCCACTTCGGCGAGGGGCCACTGAGAACTCCTAATTTAGTCAGCATGGACATAAAGAAAAGGACGATGTTTTCCCATATGAGTCCGGCTTCACCTACAAACGACGAAGCCCGAAATACTACCTCGCCTCCGAATAAACAGTAATATCCAATATGGAACTCTCCAGAATATTCTCCTCCAAAATATCTATTAACTAAAGCATTTCTTGATCAAACAATATCTGACGAAATATCTCTACAATAGTGGAATATTTCGGGGTTAGACAAATATCAAACCTCTCATCACATGGTCACTCGATTCTATAAATACCATTCCTTACAAGGCAGAAGGTAAGTTCAGATATCCTTACAATAGTCTCTGTTCATTTCTCTACACACTCTCACCAGGTTCTGAGTCACTGACTTGACCGTCGGAGGGTTCGCTGGAGGTCCCTCACCCTCCGATTGAACTTTTCTTTCTTGCAGGTCACTTCGTCCACTTCGACCCGCAGAATTGGCAGAGACTTTTCATCATAACCACAATTTTCTTGACATTCAAATATCATACCAAATTCTGACCAATCAATATATATATCTGCAAATCTTTGTTTCTTATTCAAACTCGTACGTACATTTTTATATCAAAAAGGAAAAACAAGTTGCCAACAATGGAAACAACAAGGTGTGGATTTGCTGTGTTGATGATGGCAATGGCATTAGGGTTCTTGATTTTGGCACCAAAAATAGTTGAATTCCAAGCAAATGGAATCGTAGCTGATCTCTGCACTTTTGAAGCATGCGTTGATGCTTGCAAGAAAAAACTCAATAACAATTTTACCAGTGCTTCTTGTTTCAATGGACCTAATGGCAAATATTGTTTTTGTTTCTTTTGATTTGTGTATATATATATATATATATATACATATATGTATCTATAATTATGTCTTCCCAAGAGGAAGATAAGAAAAAAAAAAGGTTCATTTGTGTTTGTAAGAATATCCAAAGAGTCCTTTGGACTTGGCTATGGTGTGTGATTAATGAAATCTTATTTTATGTTTGTGTATACTTAGAAGCAATGAACAGCATTTTATATAATAAAAAATATACTTTAAAGAATTGGTTTTCTTTGCATAACAAAAGATTACAAACACCCCCTAAATCTAAAGTTAAAAGAGGTGTGCAGATTCCCTCTTACATCACAAATTTCTGGTACAAGATGAAACCCGAAGCAGTTAAATTAAATGAAAACCTAATATCCTTTGGCTAGGGAAGATACTTAAGTCTTTTAAAGACAAAAATATGTAGTACATTCACAGTTGAATTCTTTGATCAGCGGTTACAATTGGTTTTCCCTCTCTCTTTTCCTGCCTCGGCCCTCTTTCGAAATGCTAATTTAGCTTATTAAATCAAATCAACCGTCAAGAGCACCCAGTTCTTTCATGTCCTCTAGGAATGCCATATACGAATCGTCTATGCTTTGAGGTTTCTGGAAGGAGGATGATTTGGTTGGTTCTTGCTTTGCTGCAATAACAGGGGCTACTGATACTGATATTGCTGCTGCTGGCCTGTTCAATGGTGTGGAAGTAGTAGGCGCCTTCGGTTTTGCTTTTGGAATTGCAGTTTCTCTTCTCACACGTACTGATGCTGGAACCTGTAATTAGAAACAAAAATGCTGAAGAAAATTGCAATAGAACATAAACAATAATGATGACAAAATAGGCACTTCCTGTTAAAGCATAACTGTGCAAAGATCAAACTGTAAATATGTGACTTGTGCTGATGAAAAATACGCGGAGAAAGTAACTTACCATTGATGTTAATTCTGGTGTATGTTGAGCTAAAGGCCTTTTAACAACAGTTGATGCAGCAGATTTAATATATGAAGGCTTCTGTGGAGCACCTTGTCCAGTGCTAAAGCCATCTTGAGGAATAGGAGGTGGACCAGGTGGAAGTGGTGGTCTCATCATAGATGGGGGTGGTCCAAAAGGGGGTCTCATAACAGGGGGAACCATAACTCCAGATGGAGCAGGTTGGCCTGCAATTCCAGGACCAACCAGTGGGAGCCTCATATCATTTGGAGGTGGAGGTGGGGGTGGCGGAAACCTTGAAATTCCAGGAGGTAATACATCTGGCTGCAAACTTGGAACCATGGTTCCGGGCAGAGAAGGCTGCTGTCTTATAGGTGGTGGTGGTGGTGGTGGTAGGACCATTTTGGTGAGATCCTTTACTTCAGGAGTTTTAGAATCAGCTCCAGCAGACATACCTTCCAACTGACCATTGACTGAGTTTGGTGGCCTACCCATTGGTGGAGGTGGAGGGGGTGGTGGAAGCATTGTTGCCTGCATTGGGAAGTCTTAGTAAACAGAAAACTGAAACAAAAATATTTTAAATTATATCCAACTAAGATATTGATGAAGACAAATTAGGACATTAATATATGGACAATGATTGTAACTCATATAGTCCTTTATCAATTTCTGATCAAATATTTACGAGAATAAATAAGATACCAACCTGAAATGATTCTCTGGAAGATTGATCATCTGGTTTAGCAGATTGATTTTTATCACTTTCACTTGCACCAGTCCCAGGAGGCAGAGGATGAAGGGGAGGTGGTGGCAGATGTGTTGACATTGATTCTTTTGGTGGGGGACCAGGAGGTGGTGGTGGTGGCAAGGGTGGAGGAGGCAATGATGAACCTGCATCCATGGTTAATGGCTTCGGTGGCATGGGAGGTGGAGGTGGCAAAGGCAATGATGCAGGCACTATGGTGCCATCTTCAGAATCCATGTCCCCAGTAGGTGGAAGGGGAGGAGGTGGAGGTGGTGGAGGAATAGACAAATCAGCATCCTCGGGGTCTGACTGCGATGAAGATGCCACACCGCTTGATGAAGCTGCTGATAATGGTATTCTAGGTCCTGCAGTTTGAAGGAATAATCAAACCACAGAAAGTAAGTACAAACATAGAGAGAGTAGTTTGAAAAGAAATGGAAAAACAAGTGTGGAGCAGACCTATAGAAGATTTGAACATAGGTGGCTTTCCAGGTGGAGGAGCCCCAGTAGGATTCAGAGTGGGGTGATAGTAAACTGAGTCCTGCGTCACCAAAAGTAGCCTAGTGAGGCAGATTAATGGCCATCGCAAAATAATGTTTCACAAGAATGAAGAAAGGCCAATACCTCAGGTTTTGGATGCTTAACTCTTTCTTCTTCCTCAGCAGTTGTACGTCTACGTGGAGGGCCCAAGTGACTGCAGTAAAAGGTATTATGATAATCATTAAACAATAGAAAACACAGATTTAAAACCTAGAAGAATAGAAACAAAAAAGAATATTTATGCACCTGAACATCACAGGAGTTTCACCCTTCTCTTTTGATTTATCTTCATATTCCTACAAAAGGAGCAATATTAAATCAGATTCAAGTAAATTAAGCTATAAAACCTCTGCTCACTGAATCTATCACATATGTCCTAAAACAAAGGTTTGGGAGCAGCACTAATAAGGAGATGGTGGGACCCTTCAATTTGGGATAAGATGAATGAATGATATAAAAAGAAAGGTCCAGATATTGGTAAAGGGAATCCTCCAACCATTTTCAGACTCACATCCCTTTGGCGGGGTGGGGGTGGGGGAATTATCAGTTTCCTTCAACAATAGTTACAATAAGGTTTAGAAACATTTAGGTAACAATAAAGGTTATTTTTCCGAAGAAGATAATCCTGCCACAAGGCAATAGGAGTCATTACCTTACGCTTTTTTAGAACAAGATTCAGGGTATCTTCAAGCTGTCTCTTCTTGTGTTTTCTTGCTTTATCTAGAGCACCTTCTGCCTCTGCATTTAAAAAGGAAAAAATCTTAAGGCACTGGAGATCTAATAGATCAATCAAATTTCATTCTGACAATGAACCCAATATCCAGGAATTATCAAAACTAGAATATTGAGTTTAGAAACAATATAAGTGCCTAATTGAGTGAAAACACCCTCTATTCTTCACGTTTTCTTTCCCCAGTATATAGATGTCAACACCAATACGTACAAAAAAATAATAATAAAAAAAGAAACCTCAAAAAATAAAACTAAAAGTACAATAGAACTCATGCTATGGTCAATAGGACTTACTCATTGCTTCCAGCTTCGAAATCTGCTCCCTGAGTGACTCAGGATCCTTCTTTAATATTCCTACATCTCGCACCCTTTTCCTTTCTTTCTTGTTCTGTATGAAAAGAGAAAGCAGTATGATAAGCTTTCCAATGTCAATGAAACACAACAAAAGAACTTGTTTATGCAAAATTTGGAGAATTAATCCTTAGATGTTAAAATCTCTCATCTCATTTATGCAAACTTATTCCAAATTCTAATATAAGCCACATAAAACTCTATTGTATATGGTCTGAAACATAAACTGCAAACCAACATCGACTGCTTAAAGTTATTTCTCCACTTCTGCTAGTAAGAAGTTTGGACGGCAGAAACCCGTAAATGTATCTTACCTAACCTAGCAACATTACAAAGACCATGCCCGATTCTCTATCGTTTCAACAATAAATTCGTAATTTCTCTATCTCTATCATCAATCTTCCACTCCGATTAAAAAAAAAAACATCAATTCACTCTCTTTCTCCCAATTTAATTACAAAACTTCATTAGTTAGAAATCCTACTTAAATTAAAAAATCAAAAATAAAACCTACCAAACCCTAATCAAAATAATCTCCGATAATTTCAAAAATTTCAAACAGAAACTTCAAGAAAGGTTACCAAATTAAAACGATTAATCAGTAGAACCGAAAATTTACCCGTTTTAATTCCTTCTTCCGCAAGCTTTTACGAAAAGCATCGGTAGGGTTCATAATTTTGCCTCCTTTGGTGGTCTTCATTCTCAAACTTCTCTCTCCCGCCTTCGTTTTCTCCTTCCTTCTCCCCGATTCTTCTTCTTGTTACGGGTTTAAATACAGAGAACGTATACAAGATCAGACGAAAAGTCGGTACGAATTCATTTTCCGTTCAAACAAAAGGAACGTTTATATATATATAAGGAGCCTTAGCTACTCCGATTTCAGGATAAATAGATTCCCAACCTCAATAAAATTAGACTTCTTTATTTAATTCTGTTATTTTATAAATAATGGAATATTATTCTAATTTTGTTACTAATACTTTTTATATATATATAAAGTATAAATAAATATGTTACAAATTAAATTTATATTTATTTAATAATTATATTTTAAACAATTTTATAAATTTATAAAATAATTTAGTCTTTAAATTCTAAAAATTAATCTAACAAGTCAATGACCCGAACAGGGATGACCCGAGCAGGGACTAAAGTCGGCTGAGTGATCTGACTCTGCCGAGTGAAAGGGCCGGTACCAAGTGGAAGGATCGTTAAGTGATCCAACGATGCTGAGTGGAAGGGGCCTTAGTGATTTGATAGTGCCGAGTGAAAGGGTCAGTGTCAAGTGGAAGGGGGTCGATGCTAAGTGAAAGGGCCGTTGAATGATCCAACAATGCTGAGTCGAAGGGGTCTTAGTGATATGACAGTACCGAGTGAAAGGGCCAGTGTCAAGTAAAAGGGCCGTTGAATGAAAGGCAAGTAGAAAATTGCTCTTCTGCAATGCCTACTCCATTTGTATTTGTTGTTCCTAATAAACATATTCCAAAATATCAATATAAAATTCACTAGACAGACTACCGTTGATGAATGCCATTATTGTAAGAGTAAAGGACATCGGAAGGCTCATTGTCAGCAACTGTTAACATGAAATTTGTAAGATTGATATAGGCTCCGTAGCTTGATTGACGCGCTATAAATAATTCCGCTTGAGTTGTCAAATATGAATTCATAATTCAAGTTCATTATATATTATATAATATATATATATATATAAATATATATATATATATATATACATTAGGACCACTTAATTTGTTTAGCATTTGATGACCTATATATTATAATCTTTAGAATCTCTTCTAAATTAGTCAATAAATGAGGATAATAATAAATATAATAACAGAATTAGAATATTATTTTTTTCTAGATTATTTGATATTTAAAGTTATAATTTCGATTAATTTTAATATCTTGTAGCATTCATGATTTTAAGTTTTTTTTAGAAGACATAGATTTCAATAGACATTTAATGTTAAATCAACAATTTTAAATAATTTATGTATTAAATTTTCAAGTTATTGGTTGTAATTTAGCAAGTGAAATCAATTCTATAAATTTCTACAATTTTCTACTTAGATTTTGATAGGTGAAGGAAACCTTATAAACAAAGAAACTAAACAATATATCCCTACATACATAAATCTGCATTTTTCAACTTATTCAATACTTGAGTCAATGAAGTCAATGCTAGAAGACCACATTCAATTGATCATAATTTTCTACATAAGATTTTCGGCATAATATTCCAAATATATATATATTTACCCGTTAATCAGTATAAACTTCAAGAAAGGTTACCAAATTAAAACGATTAATCAGTAGAACCGAAAATTTACCCGTTTTAATTCCTTCTTCCGCAAGCTTTTACGAAAAGCATCGGTAGGGTTCATAATTTTGCCTCCTTTGGTGGTCTTCATTCTCAAACTTCTCTCTCCCGCCTTCGTTTTCTCCTTCCTTCTCCCCGATTCTTCTTCTTGTTAAGGGTTTATATACAGAGAACGTATACAAGATCAGACGAAAAGTCGGTACGAATTCATTTTCCTTTCAAACAAAAGGAGCGTTTATATATATAAGGAGCATTAGCTACTCCGATTTCAGGATAAATAGATTCCCAACCTCAATAAAATTAGACTTCTTTATTTAATTCTGTTATTTTATAAATAATGTAATATTATTCTAATTTTGTTACTAATACTTTTTATATATATATAAAGTATAAATAAATATATTACAAATTAAATTTATACTTATTTAATAATTATATTTTAAATAATTTTATAAATTTATAAAATAATTTAGTCTTTAAATTCTAAAAATTAATCTAACAAGTCAATAACCCGAGTAGAGACTAAAGTCGGCTGAGTGATCTGACTCTGCCGAGTGAAAGGGTCGGTACCAAGTGGAAGGACTGTTGACTGATCCAACGGTGCTGAGTGGAAGGGGCCTCGGTGCCAAGTGGAAGGATCGTTAAGTGATCCAACGATGCTGAGTGGAAGGGGCCTTAGTGATTTGATAGTGTCGAGTGAAAGGGTCAGTGTCAAGTGGAAGGGGGCCGGTGCTAAGTGAAAGGGCCGTTGAGTGATCCAACAATGTTGAGTCGAAGGGGCCTTAGTGATATGACAGTACCGAGTGAAAGGGTCAGTGTCAAGTGGAAGGACCGTTGAATGATCCGACGGTGCTGAGTGAAAAGGGCCTTAGTATTCTGATGGTGCCAAGTGAAAGGGCCGGTGGAAGGGACCGTTGAAAAGGGCCTTAGTGATCTGATGGTGCTGAGTGGAAGGGGCCTCGGTGCCAAGTGGAAAGATCGTTAAGTGATCCAACGATGCTGAGTGGAAGGGGCCTTAGTGATTTGACAGTGCCGAGTGAAACGGTCAGTGTCAAGTGGAAGGGGGCCGGTGCTAAGTGAAAGGGCCGTTGAGTGATTCAACAATGCTGAGTCGAAGGGGTCTTAGTGATATGACAGTACCGAGTGAAAGGGCCAGTGTCAAGTGAAAGGGCCGTTGAATGAAAGGCAAGTAGAAAATTGCTCTTCTGCAATGCCTACTCCATTTGTATTTGTTGTCCTAATAAACATATTCCAAAATATCAATATAAAATTCACTAGACAGGCTACCGTTGATGAATGCCATTATTGTAAGAGTAAAGGACATCGGAAGGCTCATTGTCATAAACTGTTAACATGAAATTTGTAAGATTGATATAGGCTCCGTAGCTTGATTGACGCGCTATAAATAATTCCGCTTGAGTTGTCAAATGTGAATTCATAATTCAAGTTCATTATATATATATATATATATATATAATATATATATATATATATATATATAATATATATACACACATTAGGACCACTTAATTTGTTTAGCATTTGATGACCTATATATTATAATCTTTAGAATCTCTTTTAAATTAGTCAATAAATGAGGATAATAATAAATATAATAACAGAATTAGAATATTATTTTTTTCTAGATTATTTGATATTTAAAGTTATAATTTCGATTAATTTTAATATCTTGTAGCATTAATGATTTAAAGTTTTTTTTAGAAGCATAGATTTCAATAGACATTTAATGTTAAATCAACAATTTTAAATAATTTATGTATTAAATTTTCAAGTTATTGGTTGTAATTTAGCAAGTGAAATCAATTCTATAAATTTCTACAATTTTCTACTTAGATTTTGATAGGTGAAGGAAACCTTATAAACAAAGAAACTAAACAATATATCCCTACATACATAAATCTGCATTTTTCAACTTATTCAATACGTGAGTCAATGAAGTCAATACTAGAAGACCACATTCAATTAATCATAATTTTCTACATGATGTAGCCTGATCCTAGTTGTCCCAATTCCTTTCTCCTTCTTCCTCTTCTTTCCTGGGCTCCTTCAAGATCCTCCTTCTTCTTCCTTGATCAATTCCTCTTTTTTGGCGTTCTTCTCTCGGTCTTTTATCTTGGCCTTCTCTAAGCGTGCTTCTCTTTTCTTACTGTGTGTTAGATGATCCCCTCTTTCTTGTTAGGGGGGTATTTATCTATAATGTGTGGACCTTTTGTGTCATGGGCCTTTTAGATATTATAGGCCCTTCTTAGATTATTTCAAACTTTACCGTTGATGTATTGACGGGATATTTTGTGTTATGGAAATATGTTTTATGTATGGGGGTATGGTACATATACCATAAGCATTTTTTTTTTTTGGGCCGAATGTGATGGGGCCGGATGTGGCAGTGAAGTGCGGCTGTATTGGGAAAGGGAAAGAGCGAGGGAGGTGCGGAAATAGGACATGAAGAACGGTTGCGGGGAGAAGGCGGATGGGGACCGGATGGATGGAAGATTCGGGCTGATGGTAGAAAGGAATGGACTGTGGGGATTCGGAGAATTACAGTTGCCTTGAGTGTGGGTGCGGGAGATGATGAGACGTTTCTGACATATTGATGGGAGAAGGCGCGCGTGGGGTTGGTTCGGCTGCTGGCGCGTGAAGGACGCGTGTGTGTGGGAGGGTGTGCGGACGGGACAGTCTTATTAAATGTGACTGCGCGAGTTTTTTGAGGTCCGGTAACAGAAGGGCGTTTGGCAAGATAGAAAAAAGGGCAAATGAATAGGCAGGGGTTTTATTTTTGAATATCTTTTGAGTGTTCTTCGCGCCTCTGAAAAAATCTCCATTGAATCTGGCTTGAGAGTTGTAAACTGACACTTCTATTTGTCTGTGAGTGGTTCGGATTGTACGGAGAAACTGCAGGACTGCTGTGAAGGTTGCAGGTTAGTATGTTGATTATATATACTATTGTAGGGTTTGAAATGGGAGGGGATTTGCGAATGGGATACTGTATGCTGTGTGTGTGTGATTGTATAGGGTGATGAACTGTGTCGGATATGGTTTTGACTAAGGGATGTATTTTTGTTGTTATTGTTGCAGTGTTTGTGTGCTATTGCTTTTGTGTGACTGTGCTTGGACATTGTGCTAAACCATGGCTCCTCGACAAATTTCAGGTACTTGTTCTGTTGATTAGCGTTTTTCTGGGTAGTGCTAGGGGGAAAAGACACACGGCAGTTAGGTTAGGGAAACAGGCATACGGGTATGATGAGTTCATTGGTCAGGGCTGATTCTGAGGATGAGCAAGGGAGTATGTCTGGTGAATCAGTGGGGTTTGAAGAACTGGTAGAGTGGATGGGGCCTGTAGGTGCGTCAGGGGATCGGGACGCAAGTGTGCGGTATAGGATGGATGGAGAGGATTATTATTTCCCGTTGATAGATGAGAAGGATGTTAGTTCTGGGATGGCTTACCGGAGGCCGAAGGAGGAGGTGGGTCCGGTGAAGAGAGACTCTAAAGCGAAAGGATGTGAGGAAAAAGAGAATCCTCAAGTTCCTCAGTATAAAACGGTTGTGTCCGAATCTAAGGTTTTGTGGGGCATCCGGGAGAATTACCATTTCCCTGTATCATACAAGACAATTTGCCCGGAAGCTAAGCAACGGATACATACGCCTCCGGCAGACTGCGTAACAACTTATGTGGCGCACTTGCGCAGGGTTGCGGTTCCGTTGCATCCTTTGTTTGTGGACATTTGTGGATACTACAAGATTCAGCTGGGTCAATAGATGCCGAATGTGATCCGGACTACAGTTGGTTTCTTGATGGCGTGTAGGGCTTTCGGGTGTGAATGCAGTTTAGAATTATGGCGGAGATTGTATTATTTGAGTCAGAAGTGTACGACGCCGGAGGGTCGGGGGTTCTTTTATATTTCTAGGCGGAGTACACGACCGGTTGTTTTAGGTCCTTCCAGCATCCATTCTTGGAAGAATGAATTTTTTTATGTCAAGCATCATAGTTTTCGTGACAGCGTCCTTTTGCAGTCATGGAATAATAGGAAGAGTTTGAGTAATGATGTGCCGGAGGGTGATGGGAGGGATTATCAAGATGCGGAAACGTTGATGAAGTATCGGTTTGAATTGAATGTAGGGGAAGATTGGTCTGATATTCTGATGAGGCATTCGGGACTGGAGTGTGATTCCAGATTGGACATCCGGAAATTAAGTGGGTGCATATGGAAGGGATGAGGGGGGGGGGGCTTTTAAGTATATTCTGTTGTTGTTAATTACGTGTTTTACTAACTGTTTGGCCGAAGCTGATGGGTTGTGTTTTGTATGTGCAGGAAAAAACTTAGTGATGGAGATGGCGCAAACAACCCAGATAAACGAAAAAGAAAACATCTGGTAAAGTTAAAATTCTTTCGGTTATGCCTGACAGGGGGAGCTTTAGTTTTATAACCGGAACTCATAGGTATTATATCCAGGCATGTTTCGGGGTGCAGAGAAGAAGGATGGGTTGGGTGCGGAGAAGACTGTGCCTAAGGACTCGGTGAAGGGGGGGGGGTAGTGATTGGGGAAAAGAAGGAAGTGGTAGCCCCGATAGTTCCAAAGGATTCGGGGAAGAAGAGAAGGAGGGAGGGAAAAGAAGTGGATGAGGTTCCGGAGGAAGTGGATCGTCCTCTGAAAAGGTTGAGGAAGGGTCTGGGGGGAGGGAGTGATAAGAAAGAGGTGGAGGTGGGAAGTTATGTTCCCCCCTGGAATATTCCCCCGAATGTAACGGAGGGGGGTCCGGGGGTGGCGATGACCTTCTTCCAACATTGCTTTCCTCCGGGGTTGAAGGCTACGGTGGAGAAGGTGCCCACGGACGTTTTGATTGGTCAAATGTACCAGCAAAAATTGGAGGTAAGGATGGGGGGTATGGGGATACATTTTATTGTTCGCTAATTATATGTGGTATTGACTTCGTGTTTTTGTTTTTGTAGGCCTTGCTTTCGGAAGTTGAACTTCTGCACCGCCTCCGCTTGACATATCATAATTATGATAGTATGGAGGGGCAGAAGGACATGGCATGGAAGGCTAGGGACGAAGCCCTAGCGGCGAAGGAGGCCTCCGATCGCGAAGCGGAGGTGTGGAGGGGGAGGGTCCGGGAGCAGGGGGAAGAACTGGAGAAGGTTCGGCAAGAACTTCTGCGGGAGAGGCTCCGGGCTGGTGAACTGGAGTTGGCAAGGGTCAAATGGGAGGAGGAGGCCGCAAGGTTACGGGAGCGTTATGAGACTCCCGAAGGGCTGATAAATGCTGCTACAGAAAAGGCTGTTGTAACGGCGTTTTTTTAAAGATGAACGGTGTTACAGGCTCTTTTCTCGGGTAGCGGCTCCCGTGGCCGGGGACACCCTGGTTGTTTTGAGGGATCTCGTTCGGGACAAAGACCCCTCGTTCGAGTTGCCGGAACAGCTTGAAGGGTTGGTGCAGCGGTCAGAAGGGAATGTGTACCCTTGGGAAGGGGGTCCATTTGATTTTGACGAGCTGATTGCTCCATCTGACCCAGCTCGGGAGGTATCGGGAGAAGGGGAGGAGGAGGGGGAGATGGCTCCAGGGGAGGAGACTGCTCCGGGGGAGGGTACGGTGGGTGAAGAGGGGGGGGGGAAAGCAATGTATTAGGGGAGGGTCTAATGTCTGATGTACTTACTTGTAATATTTTTGAGATTAATAACAAGTGTTTGTTTAGTCTGTGTTGTTGTTGTTGTTGCCATTATGTGTGTGGGGTGTGATGGTATGGAATGTGTGATTGCTGTGTTAATAAGAAAATGAAAGAAAAGAGTAGGAAAAATGGTGTGTTAGTAATGTTAAAATAATCTTTAATCTTTGAAAAAGGAGAACAAGTGTTTGTCCGGAACTAAGCAATTGTGAATCCGAATCTAAATTGGTTGGTTAATATTGAAATAATTTTTGTTTTTGAGAAGTGTTTGTCTGGATCCGAACTTCTGTGAATCCGAATCTAAAGTTGTGGGCGTATGTGGGTTCTATGGGTAATATTTCCGGAGGTTGGCTGCGTTCCAAGTGCGGGCGATAATGTGACCTTTGTGATCTTTTAAATGGAAACTGCCGTTTGGATTTGCTTTGGCGACGATGTACGGGCCTTCCCAGTTGGCGTCTAGCTTTCGGGTAGGTTCTTGGTGACTGACGGAATTCTTGCGGAGGACTAGATCTCCTGTGTTGATGTTATGTGGGCGTATTCGTGCATTCTTGTGTCTGGCAAGGGCTCTTTTATAGTTGTACTCGCGGGTGGCTGCGTTGGATCGAATGTTGTCGACTAATGCTAAGTTTTCTGCGATTTTGAGGTCGTTCCACTCGATGGAGAAATTGTCCAGTCTGGGAGAAGGGGAGCCGATTTCGACTGGGAGTAATGCTTCGGTACCGAAACATAAAGAGAATGGGCTTTCGAGGGTGCGGGAATGGGGTGTTGTGCGGTGAGACCACAGGACGTTCGGTAGTTCGTCGATCCATTTGGATTTGGACGAATCCAAGCGTTTTTTCAAGCCTTGTACGATGGTTCGGTTAGTGACTTCTGTTAATCCGTTTGTTTGTGGGTATCCGACGGATGTAAAACGGTGGTCTATGTGTAATTCTTGGCAAAAGTTCTGGAATTCTTGCGCTTCGAACTGTTTTCCATTGTCGGTTATGAGGATGCGGGGTACTCCGAACCTAGTGATGACGTCGTGAAAGAAGAAATCTTTGACGACTTGTGCTGTGATGGACGCTACGGGTTTTGCTTCGACCCATTTGGTGAAATGGTCGATGGCTACTATGAGGAATTCCTTATTTCCTTTAGCCTTCGGGAATGGGCCAACGATGTCCATGCCCCATTGATAGAAAGGAATTGGGTTGCTGATGGATTGGAATTCGGCTGAAGGCATGTGGTGTGTGTTTGCGTGAAGCTGGCATTTTGAACAATGTTTAATTAGTTCGGTGGCGTCGGCTTCTATCGTGGGCCAGAAGTATCCGGTCCGCATGACTTTTCGGGCTAAGCTTCGGGCTCCGATATGAGCTCCGCAAATTCCTTCGTGGATTTCGCGCAAGATATAATTGCCTTCGGCTTCGGGTACACACTTTAATATTGGCCAGGAGTAATGGCGTCGGTATAATTGGTTGTTTATAACAACATATCGGGCTGCCTTTTGTCGGAGTTGTTGCGTTTGAACCTTGTCTTCTGGCGTGATGTTGCTGGTGATGTATTGGATAATGGGTGTCATCCATGACTGTGATTGAGAGATGTTCATGACTGGAAGGTGGTCAATGGATCTCTGTGTGAGTGGTTCTATCCATGTTCCGTCTATTGTGTCGGTCGTGTGTGCTTTGGAAAGGGTGTCCGCTTCTATGTTTGCTCTGCGGGTGATGTATTCGATGCTTATGTATTGAAAATTTTTGAGGAATTCGGATACTAGCTTTAAATATTGTTGCATGTTTTCTTCTTTGGCTTCGAATTCACCGTTGACTTGTCCTGCTATTAGTTGTGAGTCGGTGAATATGCGGAGGTTACGGATGTTGAGGGTCCGGGCAATTCGTAACCCTGCAATGACTGCTTCGTATTCGGATTCGTTGTTGCTGATTGCAAATGTGTATTTTAGGGCGTAGAATAGCTTGGAACCTTCGGGTGAGGTGATGGCTATACCGGCCCCTCGATTGGTTTCGGCTGCTGATCCATCGACATGGATTGTCCAACAGTCGTCTGGGATGGTATCATCGGGTGATTGGTGAGGAAGGGATGGGGGTACATCGGTGCATTCGATGATGAAGTCTGATAATGCGTGGGCGTTGACTTGCTGTCTGCGGGTGTACGTGATGTCGTACTCGGACAATTCGATGGCCCATCGCATTAGGCGGCCAGTGATGTCGGCTTTGTGTAATGATTGTCGGATGGGGGCTTGGGTGTGCATGCATATTTGGTGGGCATGGAAATAGTGTCGGAGCTTCCGGGTTGCCATGATTAAGGCAAAGACGTGTTTTTCTAAAGGACAATACCGGGTTTCGGCAGGTTGTAGGACGTGGCTGACGTAGTAAACTGGATGAAAAGTATTGGTGCGGTCGGCGCAAAGAACGGCACTGACAACTGAAGGGGAGATGGAAATATAGAGATGGAGGACCTCACCTGGTTTCGGGGGGACTAGTATAGGAGGGCTTTGCAAGTATTGTTTAATGGCTTGAAAGGCTTTTTCGCAATCGGGTGTCCAGGCAAAATTTTTGCGGTTTCGTAAAAGTAAGAAAAAGGGAGGGATTTTTCTCCGGACTTGGAAAGAAAGCGGTTGAGTGCTGCTATTCGTCCACTGAATCGTTGAACTTCTTTGACATTTGTTGGGGGCTTTAGATTTTGTATTGCTGTTATTTTGGATGGGTTGATTTCGAGGCCGCGCTGTGAGATCATAAAACCCAAGAATTTACCGGCGTTTACTCCGAATGTACACTTTTCGGGGTTGAGTTTTAAACCGAAATCTTGCAAGGTTTGGAAGGTCTCCCGGAGGTCGCGGGTTATGTCAGATGCGGATAGAGTCTTGACTAAAATGTCGTCGATGTATGCCTCAACATTTCTGCCGATTTGGGATTTAAACATTCGGTTAATTGTGTCTTGGAAATCGGCGCCTGCGTTTTTGAGTCCGAAAGGCATGCGTTTATAACAGAAAAGTCCTTCGGGTGTGACGAAAGCGGTTTTTTTCTTCGTCGGCTTCTGCCATAAGGATCTGGTGGTATCCTCTGTGAGCGTCTAGAAATGATAATAAGTCGTATCCAGCTGTGGCGTCGGCAAGTATATCTGTTCGGGGGAGAGGATACGGTTTTTTGGGGATGGCTTTATTGAGTGAGGTGAAATCGATGCAAACTCTCCATTTGCCGCCTGGCTTTGGTACGACGACTGGGTTGGCTAGCCATTGAGGGAATTGAACTCTTCGAATGACATCGGCTTCAAGTAGCTCTGCTATTTCTTTTTGGATAATGGCTTGTTTTGTGGTGTTGAAGGAACGGGGTTTTTGGGTTACGGGTTTGGCTGAAGGAGGAATGCCTAGCTTATGTTCCATGAAGGATCGGGGAATCGCCCCGAGGTCTGTGGGTGTCCAGGCAAAGATGTTAGAAAATTCTGCCGCTAGCTCTAGGATTTGTCGTTGCAGAGGATTCGGGATGGATGCGCCTATTTTGATCTTGCGTTCTGGGTGTGTGGCATCGATGCCGAAAGTTTCGAATTGGTCGACGGGGGTCAGGGTTCGGTCGGGGTTATCAGGGGGACTCTTTGGAAGTTTGGATTGTTTGATATTGGTGAAGTAGCAGGTTTGTTGGACTGGTTTGTCTCCGGGAATAATCCAGGGGCCGGAAGGTAATGTCATTATTATGTCGTTGTTATATGTGCGGATTTGTGCCTGCATCGCATTTAGCGCTGGGCGTCCAAGGATGACGTTGTAGGGGGCTGGGGAGTCGACGATGACGAAAATTGCGGTGTGTTGCTGTGGGTGTGAAGGTGGGCCCCATTGGAGTGACAGGTGGGCGGTGCCTCGGGGTGGGTGGTGGTACCGGAAAAGTCGATAATTGGTGTAGAGTAAGGTTGTATTAGACCGTCGTCGAGGTGCATTTTTTTCCAGGTTTCGTAGTACATGATGTTGGCGGAGCTACCGGTGTCTATTAATATACGCCGGACGAAAAAGGACTGTATGTGTAAGGAGATTATTAAAGGAGTGTCGGTGGTGTTATCAGATGCGGTGTATTTTACCCGTTTTGGAGGAGGTAGGTCGGACGTGTGGGTGAGGTTCTCTATAAGGTTGATGATGTGATGGTGGGCTGTGCTGGATCCTGGGGGGTTATCGGCGGTGGTGGGGATTGCATTCGGCATTTTTACATATTCACGTAAGTGCCCTTTTTGAATCGCGGATTCGATTGCATTTTTTAGGGCGTAACAGTTGTCTGTTGTGTGTCCGACTTCTTTATGGAATGTGCAGAATTGTTGTTGGTTTCGGCGTTCGATTGGGGAGGGCATCGGGCGCGGAGCTGGCAATATGCCTGATGATTCTATTTTTTGCCAGATGGTGGCGCTATCGGTGGTGAGGGGTGTAAATTGGGTAATATTGTTTTTGGGGTATCGGGGTGGTCTTTGGTCGGCGTTGGGTGTTGTTATTAGTGTTCGGTAAGTGGGGTGTGGGAATCGGGTGAAAGGTTGACTGTTGCGATCTTGGGAGTATCTGCTTCTGGCTAATGGGCTGTTTCGGGCAGTGTCTTGAGCTTGGGTAATTGCCATGGAAGTGGATAATTTTTCTGCTTTTATCAAGGCTCCGACTTGTGCTAGCAATTCTTGTGTGGTTCTCGGTTCCTGGATGTTTAGTTGATGTGAGTATTCGCCTGGGACGAGGCCGTTGCGGAATGCTTCGACATAGAAGGAATCCGTGCAATCCTTGGTACGTGATACTTCTTTGTTGAAGCGCTGGAGGTATGAGGACAGGGATTCTCCAGCGTGTTGACGGATCTGTAAAAGTTCGAGGCGTGTTTGTTTATCTGTCCGGAATGCTTCAAAATGTTGTAAAAACTGTTGCCGAGTTGTCGGAACGAGAAGATGGATCCTGCGGGTAAACTGCCGAACCAAGTTTGTGCTTGGTCGGCTAGTGTCATCGGGAAGCATCGGCATAGTAAAAACATCATCTGCGCCGTGCATTACCATTGTTGTGGTGAATTGCCGGAGGTGGGTTTCGGGATCGGAATCCCCGGTGTAATGGGTGAATGTAGGAATCTGGAACGTTAGTGGCAGTGGACCTTTTGCGTATTCTGAGTTTAGAGGATTCTTGTCAAGTGTGTTCCAGGGGAGGATGTCATCGTTTGGTTTTAATGGAGGTGGTTCGAGGTGAAGTTGATCGCATAATGTTTGGGACTGTATGGCCGTGGGTGTGGGTCTAATTGTAGGTTGGTCCTGTAGATGAGGTTGGTGGAGGGCTATGGTTCTGGGGGTTTGGGGGCAGTACCATGGTTGTGTTGTTGCTTGTGGGTGTTGGTATATTATAGGCTGTCCTTGGGTATCCGGAAGTGGTTGTGGTATCGGGGTATGTGCTGGTGGGGTGGATGATGCGGGGGGTAAAGTATTGAGTGGAGGAGGAGGCAATGGGGAGTGGTTGTGTTGGTGGAGTGGAGGGACTTCTTGGGGTCCGGGGGTCGTTGTTGGGACATGCCATGCGGTTGTTGGGGCTTGTGGTTGCGGTGGGGGATGTTTGTAGGATACGAGGTGTACGGTATTATCTGGAAGTGTTGGGGGAAACGGTTGTTTCTGTGGAGGAACGTGTGGGTCTGACTGGGTTATATGGTTTTGAGGGTGCGGGTGTGGTTGTTTAGCATGGTGTTTGGCTGGATTGGAGGGTTGTGTGGTAGGGTGGTCGTGGTGTTTTGGTGGCGCTTAGGGGGTATCGGGGCGTTGGTTGAGGATCCGGTTGCATGATGTTTGGCTTGTTTGGAGGTTTGTGTGATAGGTCGGTCGTGGTGTCTTGGTGGAGAGAGCTTTCGGTGGCGTTTTGGGGGTATCGGGGCGTTGGTTGAGGATCCGGTGGTTTCGGGAAAGGATGTAGTGGCGTCGTCTGTTAATTCTGGGTCGGGTCTTGGTCTTTTTTGCCGCATGTAGTTGGCGATATTTCTTAGGTTTTGCATAATGTCGTCGTATGGTACATCGACGTTCGGGTGGTCAGGGCGAATAGATAGGGAATGCGAACGGCGGGTGGGTTTCTTGCCATCGCGGCGCGATGTGGGTTGATTTTGGGCGGCTTGTGGTGGTTGTGCGGATGGGGAGGGTTGATGCTGGATGGCGTTGGCGAGTGCAGAGGCGGTTGTCAAAGGTTGATGGGTACTGGTGGGAACGGGGAGAGGAATGCCCAGGGATGTGGTGGGGACTTCTAGAGGGGTATCAGGGTTTTTAGGATCATGGCTGTGGGTATCCATTTCTTTTTCGCAGAAACAATCGGAAAAAAAGAACACGGTGGGCGCCAATATGATGTAGCCTGATCCTAGTTGTCCCAATTCCTTTCTCCTTCTTCCTCTTCTTTCCTGGGCTCCTTCAAGATCCTCCTTCTTCTTCCTTGATCAATTCCTCTTTTTTGGCGTTCTTCTCTCGGTCTTTTATCTTGGCCTTCTCTAAGCGTGCTTCTCTTTTCTCACTGTGTGTTAGATGATCCCCTCTTTCTTGTTAGGGGGGTATTTATCTATAATGTGTGGGCCCTTTGTGTCATGGGCCTTTTAGATATTATAGGCCCTTCTTAGATTATTTCAAACTTTACCGTTGATGTATTGACGAGATATTTTGTGTTATGGAAATATGTTTTATGTATGGGGGTATGGTACATATACCAATATATATACGTGAAAGCATTTTTTTCTAATTTCAAAAAAATATATGTGTATTTAGATGTTTTGGATATAGATATATAATGTACTATTATATATATATATATATATATATATATATTGCGTGTATAGTTGCTTCTTAGTTTCCTATTGGATAATATATATGTTAATTTTTCTGGATATATATATAGTATATATATATATGTTAATCTTTTTGTATACTATTTATACCTGAACTTCTTCTTCTCGGTTTATTTATTTATTTTTTGGTTTGTTTGTTTCGCGGTTTATTTATTTATTTTTTGGTTTGTTTGTTTCGATACGTGATTTGAACCCATGATCAATAAGTTTTTTTTTTTAAAAAAAAAAAGTGCAATATAGTATTTAAATAAAATATATATATTTATGTTAGATAGATGATATTTAATTTAAATTTTGTTGTTATTATTATTATTATATCTTATAATTTTATTTAATTATAATATTTTTTTATTTATTTGAAAAATATGGATGGAGATATATGTCTTGCCAATAGTGTAACTACTCACATTATTCTTAAAATTAAAAAATATTGCATTGCAATAAAGGTGAATGATACATATGTTACTACAATTTCAGGTATACTACAATTTCAGGTAGTACAAAAATAATTGAAGGCTCCGGAAGTGTCATTATAATGTTACATAATTAAACAAAATTAATATAAACAATGCTTTATTTTCATCTAAGTCTTAAAGGAATTTGTCAAGTTTCAAAGATATTCGTCTTAACGGATATCATGTGGAGACTATAAGTGAAGGAAATGATGAGTACTTTCATATTACAAGCATTGTTTAGAATAAGAAAATTGTATTAGAAAATTGAAATACATTCAATAAACTAGAAGTTTATTGATTAAAAAACGTTCACTATTTGACATGACCGATTGGGGCATCCTGGTTCAAGTATGATGCGAAATATTATTGAAAATTTGCATGGACTCATTGAAAAATCTATTGAAAATTTGCATGGACTCATTGAAAAATCTATTGAAATTTTGCATGGACTCGTTGAAAAATCTGAAGATTTTTCAATCAAAAGAATTTTCTTGTGCTGCTTGTTCTCAATGAAAATTAATTATTAAGTCATCACCAGCTAAAGTTGGAATTGAATCTCCAACATTTTTAGAAAGAATTCAAGGTGACATATGTGGACCAATTCACCCTTCATGTGGACCATTTCGATATTTTATGGTTCTAATAGACACATCTAGTAGATGGTCTTATGTTAGCTTACTATCAACTCGCAATTTGGCGTTTGTGAGATTGCTTGCTCAGATTATTAAACTACGAGCACAATTTCCAGATTATACAATTAAAACAATACATTTGGATAATATTGGTGAGTTCTCATCTCAAGCTTTCAATGATTATTGTAAGTCTATTAATATAAGTGTTGAACATCTTGTAGCTCATGTTTATACACATAATGGGTTAGCTGAATCTTTTATTAAAATACTTCAATTGATAGCTAGACATATACTTATGAGAACTAAATTACCCATTTCGGCATGAGGTCTTGCAATTTTGCATGCAGCAGCACTGTGTGTGTCAGACCATCAAGTTATCATAAATATTTCCCATTGCAACTGGCTTATGGTTGGAGCCAAATATTTCTAATTTTAAAACTTTTGGATGTGCGGTATATGTTTCTATTACTGCACCACAACGCATAAAAATGGGTCCTAAAAGAAGATTGGGTTTTGATTCTCCTTCTACAATTTGCCGACGTCACTTTGATGACTCAATTTTCCCGGGATTAGGGGGAAAAAAGAAAAACATCTTGGTAAAAATATTACATGGAATACTTTGTAACATCTTGATACTCGTACAAATAAGTGTGAACTTAAAGTTCAAAAGATAATACATTTGTAAAGTATAGCAAATCAACTGCTAGATGAATTTATCGACCTAAAGAGAGTGACTAAGTCACATATACCAGCTGAAAATGCTCCTATACGGATTGATGTCCTAGAAGGACAATCTATAAATGAAATAATAAATCAGTCTATAGCACGCCAGAAGCTTGGTAGACCAATTAGTTCAAAAGATAAAAATCCCCATAAAAAAGGAGTAAATGTTAATAATGAACTCGGGTTTAATACTCTAGAAGAGTCAGGAGACATAATAAATAAAATAACTCCAGAAGAAGTTCAGGTACCTAAAGATATTAAAATTATAAAAAAAAACTAGATAATGATGAGATCTCAATAAATTATGTCTTAACGGGGAAACGATTGAACCAAGGAGAAATAACTATCGATAGTGTTTTTGTATATAATATAACATTAATTATTATAAATGAAAATGATTATAATGAGCCAACATTATATATCGACATAGAAGTGATTGGCTGCAATGGAAAGATGCAATTCAAGCATAATTAAACTCACTTGCAAAACGTAAAGTTTTTTTACCCATAGCCTGGATGTTAAGAATAAAGGGGGTCACTATGAGACCCACAATATCACAAACACAATATTGTCAATAAATTTACAATTTAATCAACTCCAATATTATCACAACTAAATCACCAACTAAAACCAATAAAATTGCAATCAATAAGCAACAATAATTTATAAATGGAAAAACCCTTCGACAAGAAGAGTAAAAAAACTATGGGA
Source organism: Asclepias syriaca (assembly GCA_027405835.1). Lineage (NCBI taxonomy): Eukaryota > Viridiplantae > Streptophyta > Magnoliopsida > Gentianales > Apocynaceae > Asclepias > Asclepias syriaca. The sequence continues at coordinate 5,413,611 of CM049933.1, forward strand.
CAGTTAGGGGAGTCCACCCTGTACTTCTTTTATTGATAATTGATAGTGAAATAAAACTAATTCAATTTACAAAAGGTTGACACACCCACCAACAAACACCAAACAATAAGAGATAAAAAATAGAGAACAAAAGGTGTAGAAATCACTAAGAAATCATTTATGTCCAAACATTTGTTCTGACCAAACCAGAGCTCAAAATAATGATCCAACCATCCAAATAAAGCTCAAGATGTCACGAACAAACTGTCAAAATTTCAGCCAAATCGGACCATGTTTATCCCTCGATCAAAGTTGCACACAAGAACTGTCATCTTCTCAAATTTTCTGCTCAGATATTTTCTTGTTCAACAAAATAGAATTGTGGGTCATCCTCACCTTAGCTCCCAAGGACCATATTTATAGACTAAAACACAAAACCCTAAAAAGGCCCACAATAAAAGCCCACATAAAATAATATCAAAGCAATACATAAAAAAAGTATTTTGCAAGTTGGGTTGGACCCTAACACCGGACACCTGAAGATGTCATACCTGTAGGATATAAATGGGTATTTGTATGAAAAAGAAATGAGAAAAATAAAATTGTGAGATATAAAGCATGTCTTGTTGCACAAGATTTTTTCAATGACCAAGATTGACTATGAGGTCACTTGTTCTCTTGTGATGGATGCAATTACTTTTCGTTATCTCCTTAGTCTGGCAGCTAATGAGAAACTTGATATGCATCTTATGGATGTAGTTACAGCCTATTTATATGGCTCACTTCATAGTGATATCTATATAAAAATCTCTAAAGGATTTAAAATGCCTGAAGCATATAAATCAGATTCTCGAAAATTATATTCAATAAAATTACAAAGAACTTTGTATGGTTTAAAACAGTCGAGTCAAATGTGGTACAATCGTCTTAGTGAATATTTATTGAAAGAAGGTTATCAAAATAACCAAATTTATCCGTGTGTATTTATTAAGAAAGAAAAATCAAGGTTTGCTATAATTGTTGTATATGTTGATGATTTAAATATTATTGGAACCCTTGAAGAAATTTTAAAAGTAGTAGATTTTTTGAAGAAAGAATTTGAGATGAAAGATCTCGGAAAAATAAAGTTTTGTCTCGACCTACAGATCGAGCATTTAAAAGATGAAACTAGAATTTTTGTTCATCAATCCAATTATACTGAAAAGGTCCTTAAAAAATTCTACATGGATAAGGCACATCCATTGAGTACCCCAATAGTTGTTCGATCACTTGATGTAAAAAAGGACATTTTTCGACCTCGTGAGGATAATGAAAAAGTTCTTGGTCCAGAAGTATCATATCTTAGTGCAATAGGTGCACTAATGTATCTTGCTAATAATACAAGACCTGATATAGCTTTTGCTGTTAATCTGTTAGCAAGGTTTAGTTCATGTCCAACTAGAAGACATTGGAATGGAATTAAACATGTCTTATGATACCTTGGAGGTACAATTGATATGTGATTGTTATATCCTCATAGTTCTAAACCACAACTTGTTGGTTATGCTGATGATGGGTTGTCTAATCTACATAAAACAGATCTCAAACATGCTATGTTTTTACATGTGGAGGAACTGCTATTTCATGGTGTTCTACAAAGCAAACATTAGCTGCTACTTCTTCGAATCATGCAGAAATTATAGCAATCCATGAAGCAAGTTGTGAATGTGTTTGGTTAAGATCCATGTCTCAACACATTCAAGAGATATGTGGTTTATCTTCAAGCAAAGAACTTCCAACAATAATTTATGAAGATAACACTGCATGTATAGCTCAATTACAGAAAGGATATACCAAACAAGATCGCACAAAACATATTTCACCAAAACATTTCTTTACACATGATCTTCAGAAAAATGGTGATATTGATGTACAACATATCCATTCAAGCGATAATTTGGCAGACTTATTCACAAAAGCATTACCAACTTCAACATTTGAAAGATTGGTCCATAATATAAGAATGCATCGGTGCAAAGATATTATGTAATGATCAGGGGGAGTGTACAAGGAACAATGTACTTTTTTCCTTGAACTAGGGTTTTTTCCACTAGGTTTTTCTATAGTAAGGTTTTAATGAGACATATTCCTTGTACAATGGACATCCAAAAGGGGGAGTTTTATAAATCATATTTTGTATGTCCATAACTCTCATTACTTCCACTATATCCACATAACCTCCACTATCTCTATATAACTTCACCTAGCTTCATATAACTTTCACTACCTCCATATAACCTCCATGTAACTTCCATTAAGTTATATTTGTAACATATGTATACATTTATATTAGTATGTATATGGGTATGTAGGTTACACATATTAGTGACGAATTTTTCTTTTTCTTTTTTGTTTAAAATTGACCCCAAGTTTCTAACGGGAAATATGACTTTTTTGGAAAAAAAATTAATTTACATCCAAATAAATTAATTTTAATTTTAATTTTAAATTTTAAATAATTACATATATATATAATATATATATATATATATATATATATATATATATAAATCCCTTATGTTATTTAAATTAGTAAAATTAATTATTAACTCATTATGCCTTGCTTTGGAAATATTGACCTTAAAGCTGATTAGATAACCCTATGACCATTGAAGTTTTAGTAATATCAAAAGTTCATTTATTAATAGAATGAGAAAACTTGTCATAATTAAAATAGGAGAATATTATTTTAAACCATTACATATATCTTTATTTATTAAAATTTAATTTAACTAATTAAATTATCATAAATTTATTTAAAATGTAAATAAATAAATTAAATGAACCAACTCAAATAAGATTATTATTTGAGAAAAAAAATATTTGTATCATAGTTTTGAGTATATTATTATTATTATTATTATGTAAAAAAAAAGTGTAGTTCAACTAACCATATCTCATTTAATTATAATTTAAAAAGATTTGTGTTTAATATAGACAAAAGGTTTAAAAATTCAAAAAATATATATATTATATAGGTACTGCGCAGGTGAAAAAAAAATCCAAAACATTTAATAAAGCGTCAGCAAAATTATCCATATGAACTGTGGAAAATTCTTGTTCAAGGTAAGAGCTCGTGAATTTTTGTTGTCAAAAAAAATGTCACGTAAGCAATTCTAGACAATTTCTGCGGTGATATATTTCTCCAATATAGTGTTAAGAAGATCATTGGAGATGGTACCATAAATCCATTGTAAAACTATGGCATCAATATGGAACCAAAGAGCAAAATAAAAAACCGAAGATGACGAGGCATTGGAAGAAGAAGAGGTTGGAATTTAGGGAGCAATCTCACTAAACATCTATAGTTTGAGGATTATTTATGTTAATCTTCGTATTATTAAGCATACTTAAATAATGCAATAACATAAATATCATTGGAATTTTTTTATTTAACGAAATTTTTAACTTAAGGACCAAAGTAACAATTTTTTTATAGTTCGGGGAACAATTTCATAATAAAATAATTTGGAGACCAACGTCACCAAAGTTCAATAGTTTGAAAACTATTTATACCAATTTACTATAAATAAATAATTCAGAAAGAAAAAAATCAAAATAATTTTAAGTTCTTTCATTCTCTTTCCTTTTTTTTCTTTATTATTATTATTATTTCTTTTTCGTTTTTGCTTTTATTATTAAATTATAATATAATATAATAAGAAAGTTTGTTTACAAAATATAATATAAATTTATTAAATTAATAACAATATAAAATTTATTTACTTTGAAAAATATAAATGCAAGTTTTTCTCCTATTTTCATGTTAAATGTATTTTTATATATACTATAATATATATATATATATATATTATAGTATATATATATATTGAGAGGTATGAAAATACCCTCACGCTGACAAAGCAAATGACACTAAGCACACGGGACCCACCGAGCATACGTGTTTGCCACTTGGCATGGCTTGACATGCCCCACTTCGCTGACACATCCGACTCTACCAAGGATGTCGAGGCCACTCCGCCTCGCCTCGTGCCGAAGTCACTACACTTCATCCACTTTGATCAAACTCACTGATCAACTGCATTTCTGATGGTCAACGTTTGATTCAATCACAGTCAAAGACTCCCCTAACAACCTACTAAAAAGGGGGATCTCATATCTTCCCACAAAATCCGGTAACCATCATATTTCACTAACAAATCACCCAAGCTACTTGACAAGGGCGGAAAAATCCCTATAAATACCACCCTCGTACAGGTAACGAGGGTAAGGCCAGATCACACTACTCATCTCTCTCTAATGACCTATCTTACAGTCAAATTATTGACTTAAGCAGCGGAGGGTTTACTGGAGACCCTCCACCCTCCGGATAAACTTTATTGTTTTGCAGGCCTAGCATTGCAAGACAACGATCCTTCCACGACACGTAGATAATCAAGATACGAGTATTTGACAGAGAGAGACTATCAAACGACGTCGGATCACTAACACGTGGCATCAGACCATTTTTTGACGAATCAGTTTGGTTCCGTTACCGGGAAATGTAAAACATCATATATTCTCATTTCTGAAACTCAGGATGTCACGACAATCAAGTGAACGGAGGAGCCACCCTGACACCACTGTCCCCACATCTCGTCATGAGACTCTACGCGAGGCTCAATCCTCCGTCCCCGACCGACCACAACCACGATCAGTCGTGGAATGCCTAGACCCCCGCGGCTCACCCCGCAAATCACCTTATTTACGCGAACACCTCAATGGAAAGCGGACTACGGACAACGGACGAGCTGAGGAAGTCGAGGACTTGCGAAAGGAACTTGAGTGACTCCGAGCAAAGCGTGATCTTTCAAAACAATGGAAACGACTCCGCGCTGCGTATCGTCGCCAAGGCCTTTCGCCTCCTCACTCCTCCGACGACGATCGAGTTCCCGCCGAGAGCCGACCTCCGCGATCCAGGAATGGCACGAGCCGGCAGACCAGGGGCCAGAATACAAAACCACTTCGCTCCATCAGCGAGGTGGGGGAGAGCCAGCCGTCCAGCCAGCCAAGCAGAGACGAGCGAAGTCGCAACGGACATCGGTCGAAGCGGAACAGAAGGGAACGAAGTCTGAAGCCAACCCGGAAGGACGAGCCAAAGAAGAACCGGTCAACCTATGCTGGACCCTTTGCGGAGTGGATCCACCGCACCATACCAGATCCACAATTGAAAATCCCCACGTTCGTCCAGTATACTGGTCAAAGAAAGCCTGAAGAGCACATTACCAGATACAGGTCATCCATGGACCTCGTAACAACTAATGAGGCAGTATTGTGCAAAGCCTTCCCTGGCACCCTGAGTGACAGAGCCATGGCCAGGTACTCTTCCCTGAAACCAGGATCAATTGACTCCTGGCGGATGCTCGAAAAAGCCTTCGTAGATAAGTTCAGTACAGCGGGAATAATCCCCATGTACCATACCCCCATACATAAAACATATTTCCATAACACAAAATATCCCGTCAATACATCAACGGTAAAGTATGAAATAATCTAAGAAGGGCCTATAATATCTAAAAGGCCCATGACACAAAGGGCCCACACATTATAGATAAATACCCCCCTAACAAGAAAGAGGGGATCATCTAACACACAGTGAGAAAAGAGAAGCACGCTTAGAGAAGGCCAAGATAAAAGACCGAGAGAAGAACGCCAAAAAAGAGGAATTGATCAAGGAAGAAGAAGGAGGATCTTGAAGGAGCCCAGGAAAGAAGAGGAAGAAGGAGAAAGGAATTGGGACAACTAGGATCAGGCTACATCATATTGGCGCCCACCGTGTTCTTTTTTTTTCCGATTGTTTCTGCGAAAAAGAAATGGATACCCACAGCCATGATCCTAAAAACCCTGATACCCCTCCAGAAGTCCCCACCACATCCCTGGGCATTCCTCTCCCCGTTCCCACCAGTACCCATCAACCTTTGACAACCGCCTCTGCACTCGCCAACGCCATCCAGCATCAACCCTCCCCATCCGCACAACCACCACACACCGCCCAAAATCAACCCACATCGCGCCGCGATGGCAAGAAACCCACCCGCCGTTCGCATTCCCTATCTATTCGCCCTGACCACCCGAACGTCGATGTACCATACGACGACATTATGCAAAACCTAAGAAATATCGCCAACTACATGCGGCAAAAAAGACCAAGACCCGACCCAGAATTAACAGACGACGCACTACATCCTTTCCCGAAACCACCGGATCCTCAACCAACGCCCCGATACCCCCAAAACGCCACCGAAAGCTCTCTCCACCAAGACACCACGACCGACCTATCACACAAACCTCCAAACAAGCCAAACATCATGCAACCGGATCCTCAACCAACGCCCCGATACCCCCTAAGCGCCACCAAAACACCACACCACCCACCCTACCACACACACCCTCCAATCCAGCCAAACACCATGCTAAACAACCACACACCCACCCTCAAAACCATATAACCCAGTCAGACCCACACGTTCCTCCACAGAAACAACCGTTTCCCCCAACACTTCCAGATAATACCGTACACCTCGTATCCTACAACATCCCCACGCAACAAAGCCCCAACAACCGCATGGCATGTCCCAACAACGACCCCCGGACCCCAAGAAGTCCCTCCACTCCACCAACACAACCACTCCCCATTGCCTCCTCCCACTCAATACTTACCCCCCCGCATCATCACACCCCACCCACATACCCCGATACCACAACCACTTCCGGATACCAAGGACAGCCTATAATATACCAACACCCACAAGCAACAACACAACCATGGTACTGCCCCCAAACCCCCAGAACCATAGCCCTCCACCAACCTCATCTACAGGACCAACCTACAATTAGACCCACACCCACGGCCATACAATCCCAAACATTATGCGATCAACTTCACCTCGAACCACCTCCATTAAAACCAAACGATGACATCCTCCCCTGGAACACACTTGACAAGAATCCTAAACTCAGAATACGCAAAAGGTCCACTGCCACTAACGTTCCGATTCCTACATTCACCCATTACACCGGGGATTCCGATCCCGAACCCACCTCCGGCAATTCACCACAACAATGGTAATGCACGGCAGATGATTTTTACTATGCCGATGCTTCCCGATGACACTAGCCGACCAAGCACAAACTTGGTTCGGCAGTTTACCCGCAGGATCCATCTTCTCGTTCCCACAACTCGGCAACAGTTTTTACAACATTTTGAAGCATTCCGGCAGATAAACAAACACGCCTCGAACTTTACAGATCCGTCAACACGCTGGAGAATCCCTGTCCTCATACCTCCAGCGCTTCAACAAGAAGTATCACGTACCAAGGATTGCACGGATTCCTCTATGGTCGAAGCATTCCGCAACGGCCTCGTCCCAGGCGAATACTCACATCAACTAAACATCCAGGAACCGAGAACCAACAAGAATTGCTAGCACAAGTCGGAGCCTTGATAAAAGCAGAAAAATTATCCACTTCCATGGCAATTACCCAGCTCAAGACACTGCCCGAAACAGCCCATTAGCCAGAGCAGATACTCCCAAGATCGCAACAGTTCAACCTTTCACCCGTTCCCACACCCCACTTACCGAACACTAATAACAACACCAACGCCGACCCAAAGACCACCCCGATACCCAAAAACAATATTACCCAATTACACCCCTCACCACGATAGCGCCACCATCTGCAAAAAATAGAATCATCAGGCATATTGCCAGCTCCGCGCCCGATGCCCTCCCCAATCGAACGCCGAAACCAACAACAATTCTGCACATTCCATAAAGAAGTCGGACACACAACAGACAACTGTTACGCCCTAAAAAATGCAATCGAATCCGCGATTCAAAAAGGGCACTTACGTGAATATGTAAAAATGCCGAATGCAATCCCCACCACCGCCGATAACCCCCCAGGATCCAGCACAGCCCACCATCACATCATCAACCTTATAGAGAACCTCACCCACACGTCCGACCTACCTCCTCCAAAACGGGTAAAATACACCGCATCTGATAACACCACCGACACTCCTTTAATAATCTCCTTACACATACAGTCCTTTTTCGTTCGGCGTATATTAATAGACACCGGTAGCTCCGCCAACATCATGTACTACGAAACCTGGAAAAAAATGCACCTCGACGACGGTCTAATACAACCTTACTCTACACCAATTATCGACTTTTCCGGTACCACCACCCACCCCCGAGGCACCGCCCACCTGTCACTCCAATGGGGCCCACCTTCACACCCACAGCAACACACCGCAATTTTCGTCATCGTCGACTCCCCAGCCCCCTACAACGTCATCCTTGGACGCCCAGCGCTAAATGCGATGCAGGCACAAATCCGCACATATAACAACGACATAATAATGACATTACCTTCCGGCCCCTGGATTATTCCCGGAGACAAACCAGTCCAACAAACCTGCTACTTCACCAATATCAAACAATCCAAACTTCCAAAGAGTCCCCCTGATAACCCCGACCGAACCCTGACCCCCGTCGACCAATTCGAAACTTTCGGCATCGATGCCACACACCCAGAACGCAAGATCAAAATAGGCGCATCCATCCCGAATCCTCTGCAACGACAAATCCTAGAGCTAGCGGCAGAATTTTCTAACATCTTTGCCTGGACACCCACAGACCTCGGGGCGATTCCCCGATCCTTCATGGAACATAAGCTAGGCATTCCTCCTTCAGCCAAACCCGTAACCCAAAAACCCCGTTCCTTCAACACCACAAAACAAGCCATTATCCAAAAAGAAATAGCAGAGCTACTTGAAGCCGATGTCATTCGAAGAGTTCAATTCCCTCAATGGCTAGCCAACCCAGTCGTCGTACCAAAGCCAGGCGGCAAATGGAGAGTTTGCATCGATTTCACCTCACTCAATAAAGCCATCCCCAAAAAACCGTATCCTCTCCCCGAACAGATATACTTGCCGACGCCACAGCTGGATACGACTTATTATCATTTCTAGACGCTCACAGAGGATACCACCAGATCCTTATGGCAGAAGCCGACGAAGAAGAAAAAACCGCTTTCGTCACACCCGAAGGACTTTTCTGTTATAAACGCATGCCTTTCGGACTCAAAAACGCAGGCGCCGATTTCCAAGACACAATTAACCGAATGTTTAATCCCAAATCGGCAGAAATGTTGAGGCATACATCGACGACATTTTAGTCAAGACTCTATCCGCATCTGACATAACCCGCGACCTCCGGGAGACCTTCCAAACCTTGCAAGATTTCGGTTTAAAACTCAACCCCGAAAAGTGTACATTCGGAGTAAACGCCGGTAAATTCTTGGGTTTTATGATCTCACAGCGCGGCCTCGAAATCAACCCATCCAAAATAACAGCAATACAAAATCTAAAGCCCCCAACAAATGTCAAAGAAGTTCAACGATTCAGTGGACGAATAGCAGCACTCAACCGCTTTCTTTCCAAGTCCGGAGAAAAATCCCTCCCGTTTTTCTTACTTTTACGAAACCGCAAAAATTTTGCCTGGACACCCGATTGCGAAAAAGCCTTTCAAGCCATTAAACAATACTTGCAAAGCCCTCCTATACTAGTCCCCCCGAAACCAGGTGAGGTCCTCCATCTCTATATTTCCATCTCCCCTTCAGTTGTCAGTGCCGTTCTTTGCGCCGACCGCACCAATACTTTTCATCCAGTTTACTACGTCAGCCACGTCCTACAACCTGCCGAAACCCGGTATTGTCCTTTAAAAAACACGTCTTTGCCTTAATCATGGCAACCCGGAAGCTCCGACACTATTTCCATGCCCACCAAATATGCATGCACACCCAAGCCCCCATCCGACAATCATTACACAAAGCCGACATCACTGGCCGCCTAATGCGATGGGCCATCGAATTGTCCGAGTACGACATCACGTACACCCGCAGACAGCAAGTCAACGCCCACGCATTATCAGACTTCATCATCGAATGCACCGATGTACCCCCATCCCTTCCTCACCAAACCCGATGATACCATCCCAGACGACTGTTGGACAATCCATGTCGATGGATCAGCAGCCGAAACCAATCGAGGGGCCGGTATAGCCATCACCTCACCCGAAGGTTCCAAGCTATTCTACGCCCTAAAATACACATTTGCAATCAGCAACAACGAATCCGAATACGAAGCAGTCATTGCAGGGTTACGAATTGCCCGGACCCTCAACATCCGTAACCTCCGCATATTCACCGACTCACAACTAATAGCAGGACAAGTCAACGGTGAATTCGAAGCCAAAGAAGAAAACATGCAACAATATTTAAAGCTAGTATCCGAATTCCTCAAAAATTTTCAATACATAAGCATCGAATACATCACCCGCAGAGCAAACATAGAAGCGGACACCCTTTCCAAAGCACACACGACCGACACAATAGACGGAACATGGATAGAACCACTCACACAGAGATCCATTGACCACCTTCCAGTCATGAACATCTCTCAATCACAGTCATGGATGACACCCATTATCCAATACATCACCAGCAACATCACGCCAGAAGACAAGGTTCAAACGCAACAACTCCGACAAAAGGCAGCCCGATATGTTGTTATAAACAACCAATTATACCGACGCCATTACTCCTGGCCAATATTAAAGTGTGTACCCGAAGCCGAAGGCAATTATATCTTGCGCGAAATCCACGAAGGAATTTGCGGAGCTCATATCGGAGCCCGAAGCTTAGCCCGAAAAGTCATGCGGACCGGATACTTCTGGCCCACGATAGAAGCCGACGCCACCGAACTAATTAAACATTGTTCAAAATGCCAGCTTCACGCAAACACACACCACATGCCTTCAGCCGAATTCCAATCCATCAGCAACCCAATTCCTTTCTATCAATGGGGCATGGACATCGTTGGCCCATTCCCGAAGGCTAAAGGAAATAAGGAATTCCTCATAGTAGCCATCGACCATTTCACCAAATGGGTCGAAGCAAAACCCGTAGCGTCCATCACACACAAGTCGTCAAAGATTTTCTTTCACGACGTCATCACTAGGTTCGGAGTACCCCGCATCCTCATAACCGACAATGGAAAACAGTTCGAAGCGCAAGAATTCCAGAACTTTTGCCAAGAATTACACATAGACCACCGTTTTACATCCGTCGGATACCCACAAACAAACGGATTAACAGAAGTCACTAACCGAACCATCGTACAAGGCTTGAAAAAACGCTTGGATTCGTCCAAATCCAAATGGATCGACGAACTACCGAACGTCCTGTGGTCTCACCGCACAACACCCCATTCCCGCACCCTCGAAAGCCCATTCTCTTTATGTTTCGGTACCGAAGCATTACTCCCAGTCGAAATCGGCTCCCCTTCTCCCAGACTGGACAATTTCTCCATCGAGTGGAACGACCTCAAAATCGCAGAAAACTTAGCATTAGTCGACAACATTCGATCCAACGCAGCCACCCGCGAGTACAACTATAAAAGAGCCCTTGCCAGACACAAGAATGCACGAATACGCCCACATAACATCAACACAGGAGATCTAGTCCTCCGCAAGAATTCCGTCAGTCACCAAGAACCTACCCGAAAGCTAGACGCCAACTGGGAAGGCCCGTACATCGTCGCCAAAGCAAATCCAAACGGCAGTTTCCATTTAAAAGATCACAAAGGTCACATTATCGCCCGCACTTGGAACGCAGCCAACCTCCGGAAATATTACCCATAGAACCCACATACGCCCACAACTTTAGATTCGGATTCACAGAAGTTCGGATCCAGAAAACACTTCTCAAAAACAAAAATTATTTCAATATTAACCAACCAATTTAGATTCGGATTCACAATTGCTTAGTTCCGGACAAACACTTGTTCTCCTTTTTCAAAGATTAAAGATTATTTTAACATTACTAACACACCATTTTTCCTACTCTTTTCTTTCATTTTCTTATTAACACAGCAATCACACATTCCATACCATCACACCCACACACACATAATGGCAACAACAACACAGAGCTAAACAAACACTTGTTATTAATCTCAAAAAATATTACAAGTAAGTACATCAGACATTAGACCCTCCCCCTAATACATTGCTTTCCCCCCCCTCTTCACCCACCGTACCCTCCCCCGGAGCAGTCTCCTCCCCTGGAGCCATCTCCCCCTCCTCCTCCCCTTCTCCCGATACCTCCCGAGCTGGGTCAGATGGAGCAATCAGCTCGTCAAAATCAAATGGACCCCCTTCCCAAGGGTACACATTCCCTTCTGACCGCTGCACCAACCCTTCAAGCTGTTCCGGCAACTCGAACGAGGGGTCTTTGTCCCGAACGAGATCCCTCAAAACAACCAGGGTGTCCCCGGCCACGGGAGCCGCTACCCGAGAAAAGAGCCTGTAACACCGTTCATCTTTAAAAAACGCCGTTACAACAGCCTTTTCCGTAGCAGCATTTATCAGCCCTTCGGGAGTCTCATAACGCTCCCGTAACCTTGCGGCCTCCTCCTCCCATTTGACCCTTGCCAACTCCAGTTCACCAGCCCGGAGCCTCTCCCGCAGAAGTTCTTGCCGAACCTTCTCCAGTTCTTCCCCCTGCTCCCGGACCCTCCCCCTCCACACCTCCGCTTCGCGATCGGAGGCCTCCTTCGCCGCTAGGGCTTCGTCCCTAGCCTTCCATGCCATGTCCTTCTGCCCCTCCATACTATCATAATTATGATATGTCAAGCGGAGGCGGTGCAGAAGTTCAACTTCCGAAAGCAAGGCCTACAAAAACAAAAACACGAAGTCAATACCACATATAATTAGCGAACAATAAAATGTATTTATCTATAATGTGTGGGCCTTTTGTGTCATGGGCCTTTTAGATATTATAGGCCCTTCTTAGATTATTTCAAACTTTACCGTTGATGTATTGACGGGATATTTTGTGTTATGGAAATATGTTTTATGTATGGGGGTATGGTACATATACCACTACATAAGATTTTCGGCATAATATTCCAAATATATATATATTTACCCGTTAATCAGTAGAAACTTCAAGAAAGGTTACCAAATTAAAACGATTAATCAGTAGAACCGAAAATTTACCCGTTTTAATTCCTTCTTCCGCAAGCTTTTACGAAAAGCATCGGTAGGGTTCATAATTTTGCCTCCTTTGGTGGTCTTCATTCTCAAACTTCTCTCTCCCGCCTTCGTTTTCTCCCGCCTTCGTTTTCTCCTTCCTTCTCCCCGTTTCTTCTTCTTGTTAAGGGTTTATATACAGAGAACGTATACAAAATCAGACCAAAAGTCGGTACGAATTCATTTTCTGTTCAAACAAAAGGAGCGTTTATATATATAAGGAGCATTAGCTACTCCGATTTCAGGATAAATAGATTCCCAACCTCAATAAAATTAGACTTGTTATTTTATAAATAATGTAATATTATTCTAATTTTGTTACTAATACTTTATATATATATATAAAGTATAAATAAATATATTACAAATTAAATTTATACTTATTTAATAATTGTATTTTAAATAATTTTATAAATTTATAAAATAATTTAGTCTTTAAATTCTAAAAATTAATCTAACAAGTCAATGACCCGAACAGGGACTAAAGTCGACTGAGTGATCTGACTCTGCCGAGTGAAAGGGCCGGTACCAAGTGGAAAGACTGTTGACTGATCCAACGATGCTGAGTGGAAGGGGCCTTAGTGATTTGACAGTGCCGAGTGAAAGGGTCAGTGTCAAGTGGAAGGGGGCCGGTGCTAAGTGAAAGGGCCGTTGAGATCCAACAATGCTGAGTGGAAGGGGCCTTAGTGATATGATAGTACCGAGTGAAAGGGCTAGTATCAAGTGAAAGGGCCGTTGAATGATCCGACGGTGCATGGTGCCGAGTGAAAGGGCCGGTGCCAAGTGAAAGGGCCGTTAAGTGATTCGACGGTGCTGAGTGAAAGGGCCATGCTCAATGGATAAATGTTACTCTAGGAAAAACATGTTGATCTTCCCCAAGAGTTCACATTAACAGAAAAGTTTGGCATCTCGGCTCTTCGTCACCTGGGGCTGTAATATGTTCCAAGAGTTTGGTTGTTCTCCCATTAAAACAATACATGTTTTGGATTTAGAACGTCGTGAGACAGTTCTGTCCATATCCGATATGGGCGTTAGAGCATTGAGAGAACAGGCGAAAAAGAAACATTGTACAAAACAAAATTTGAAAAACAGTAATTCTCTCATTTCCAGTATTATGAATGTACAAAGAAAGTAAAAGGAAAACTCCATTAATTAAAACTACTCAAGTAGCATAGAAGGATGTCTAAGCCTTACTAAAATGACATTGTTGTACAAGTTTCTTGTTCTAAAGAACAATATTAAGGCAATAACAAAACCAAAAAGTGTAGTCAAAGCCATAATAAGAAACGATAACATGAAACAATGTGTTCCTGTGCAAGTGTTCAAGCTTCCTGATGATTTTGATGATGCATTTTTATCGTATATATAACCAACAACTCTTACCGAAAGAATGTAAGTGCCAACAGGATTTGCAGCAGTAATGGTGTTAAATATTGGTCCCATGTGTGCAGAACCGAATACCTCAGCAGCAATTGTAGGCATCAATGACCATTGTGAACCATAACAAATGCCCACCAGTACAGAACCGATGTACAGAGCACCGGGAATGGCAGTAGCTATGACTGCATGACCGATGCTCATGACTGCTAGTGTAATGACTATAAACAGAGGCCTTGACAAACCAATCGAGTGTAAAAAGTAATCTGATACATAACCAGCTCCAAAACGCCCGAGAAAATTCCAGATGCTCCATAAAGAAATCAAAGTATTTGTTGATATTGTGGAGTATCCAAGAGATTCTCCAATTTGGGTGATATTATTAACTGTGGCTAATCCAGAACCCATACCTGATGCTGATGTGAGAAACAATAACCAGAAATTGACTGTGCAGATTGCTTGTGACAGATTCAGGTTTTCTGCTGTTTCTGGCATAGGATTTATGTTGTTGGTATTCATTTCCTCATCAGGATTGCCGGAGATTTCATGATATCCTTCGGGATGTTGTCTTATCTGTGCAACATCTTCATGTGCCGGTTGGTTCTGCTCAAGTAATAACTTCACAATTCTATATGATTTCTCCTTTTGGGCTTTGATTGCTATATAGAGAGGTGATAATAGCAAGAACAGAAGTACAACGAATGTCGAAACACGAACTGAGAACTGAAGTTTAAGTGTATTCTCTATGATAATGATAGCCATAAGATAAGCAGCCAGAATCAATGAAGCTAATGAGAAATCGTCGAGGTACTTCTTCTCGCCTACTTCATACATAGGGAAGATTTTAACAAGCCACATAAGAAGCACAGAGTTTATGGAGGGCAACAGAGCCAATAACAAAAGAAATGATGTAGGTTTGTCCTTGATGATTGTGTGATAAAACTGAATCAATATTGCTCCACTCAAACCAAGAAATCCCTAAACAGATAAGCAAAAACAAATTCAGTAATATCAAAAATCTTCTCAAGGATCTGTAAATTCCTCCATGAAAGTCAGTGCTTATGAGCTTATTCACATTTACATTAAACCAATATGATCTTCATAAAACATAATAGAGTCAAAACATAAAGCAGGATTCTACATAACATCAAACAAACATCAGTTTTTCAGAATGAATCTCCACATAACTTCTTCAAATGTACTGAAATACACAGCCCAGGGAGAATTGGGAAAAGCAAGATGATAAAGTATGCCCTAATAGTCCAAATTCACAAATTCCATACAGTAACTAAGTTTTTTTTTGTTGTTCAAAGTTCATACATAAATAAAAGAACTAATTCAAGGTTCATAAAAGGGGAAGTGAACTGACTGACCTTCATGATTCCAACACTGGTTCCTCTATAATCGGAAAAATTATGAACAGCGGTGACGACATTAGCCGTATTAAAAAAAGTAGTGCCTTGAGCAGCCAAGAACATATAGAAACACATTAGGGGAACAGGGGGTCTAGGAAGAACCCCAACAACACTCATCCACATAAAGAAGAATCCCACAAAAGAAAGAACAGCCCCGCCAAGAACAACCACCCACGGCCCACTTTTACTCGGGGAATAATCGGCGGCGGCGGTAGAAGAGGGTCGATTGGTGACGGAGGAGTAGAGTAATCCGGCAAAAATACCCAAATTGCCACCCAAATCTTTGAAAACTGCCACAGTATCAAGAGTAGATTGATCATAGTGCTGGCTGGATTTGAGGGATTGTGAATAGACTCCAAAGGTGTAAGCGTAACCGCTAGTGGTTTGAATCCATATGCTGGCTACTGTTGCAACCCATTTGTTGTTGAAAATGAAAGACCTGTAACTGGGATTGTAATCAAGATCCATTTTTTTTTTTTTTTTTCCTTTTTTCTGGTATGATTATTGACAATTTTCAGATTTAAGGTTTCATTTTGCCAGGATTGGGATTGAAAAACTATTGCTGTGGTCAATTCTGGGACATTTGTCTACATATTCCTGCTTCCATGTAATCCCAGATAGCTGTTGTCATTTAGTAGAGGATTTCGCCTCATTTCGGATATGCGTTCTATACCTGTTCACCCAATTTGGAAACAAAATAAGTGGAAAAGAAGGTACCGTGGAATTTAAGAAAAGAAAAAAAAAAAAACAAAACAAAAGCATCCCATTTATTTATATATATATATATATACAACTTAAAATACACAAGTATATATGATTTATCTCTCTTTTTTCCCACTCATCTCAAGTATTTATTCAACTATTTACAAAAAATGAGTACGGTTTTACAAACCATGTATATAATAAAATCTTGCAAGTTGCAACACTTTCTGACAGGCAAACAGGAACTCAGTAGTTTCTCTGAATCCATCTTTAGTCACTGAAGTCACCATATGGGCACATGTATTGATGTTTCATAGAGGCAAAGCATCTGCAGATATATATATATATATAATGGAGGAGAAGTGAAGGGGTTGCAAAAAAACAGGTTCCTTCTTAGGTTCTGGCATTGCATCTCAACCATTGTAGTACAACTTGAGAATAGAATTTCCTTGTTCTAAAGAACAGCACCAGTGCAATAAAAAACCCACCAAGACTTACAGAAGCAAGTATAGAAAAGGACAACATGAAGCAGTTCTTTCCGTAGCAAACATTCCCTTGTGAAGCATTTTTGTCATAGATATAGCCAATTATTCTAACAGATAATATGTAGGATCCAACAGGGCTAGCTACAGCAATGGTGTTGAAGATGGTACCCATATGTTTAACGCCGAATATCTCGGAAGTAATAGTAGGCATCAGTGACCATTGTGAACCATAACAAACTCCAACTAGTACTGAACCAACAAATAAATTACCTGGAAAACCAGAAGCAATAACAACATGGCCACCGGTCATGGCTGCTAGTGTGAGTGTCATGAACAAAGGCCTTGCCCAGCCTTTTCGTTGCAGGAATATGTCTGATGCATAACCAGCTCCAAATCGGCCTAGAAAATTCCATATACTCCATAATGAAACCAATGCACTTCTCTCAACTGCAGTGTAACCAAGAGATTCTCCTATTTGGCTGATGTTGTTTACTGTTGCCAGCCCTGATCCCATACCACATAACATAGCAACAAACAACAGCCAGAAATTCACAGTTCTCATGGCTTGCCAGAGATTCATTTCTTCACCAAACTTCTTCTCCATATCTTGGGAGCTGGTATTTTTCTGAATCAAATTGGTAGTGACCTCATCACAATCAGAAGAACTTGTAGCTTGGGATAACTTTGACTCTTGATCATCGATTAAAGGGATCGTCGATGTGGACAATGTATCTGCTAGTCCAAATGAATCAGACTTCTGTGCTCTTTTTGCCACAATAATTGGAGAAGACAGCAGAACAATGAGAATGGAGAACGTAACAAGGCGTGACTGAAATGGCAATGTAATTACATTATCCAAGAGTATCAAGATCATAAGATATGAAGCAAGAAGCAAAGCAATAGCAGAGAAGCCATTCAAATGTCTCTTGTCATCACTTGTGTATGTTGCTTCAATTCTCACTAGGAACATGAGGAAAACTGATAGAAGAGTTGGAAGCAGTGCAAGAAGCAGTAAAAAGGTGCTCGGACTTCCCTTAAATAATGCCAGATACATTTGTATGAGAACTGCACCACTCAGCCCCAAATATCCCTGCAAATTATCACAATATGCTATAACACATTACACAATGCAGCTCTTCACAAAATTTGCATAGGAAAACATGAGCAGCTAATCTACAATCACGAGCCCGTTTTATCATTTCCCTCTACATTGTATTCTATTTTCTGTTTATGGAAGTTACAAAAGCATATATATTTACATTCTAACATGGAGTTGGCTCACCCAGAGTAACAGTAAATCCCTAATCTGTCACAAGAAGAGAGTATTTCAGTTCAAGCCCCAACCATGAAAAAGACTCAATTTGTTCCTAGCATTCCAACAATTTGCATCTACTAGGCAAACAAGTTACCTACTCTCTAATTATATTTTTTTGATAATTAATAAATATTAATTGGAAAGGCATTGGGAAAAAGGAAAAAAAAAAAAAAATCAATGAAAGTATAAAAAAGACTTCAGTATATAAATGCATGTATCTAGCCACAATTTGGGGTCAAATACAAAAGCAAGATGATTTCCTTAAGCAAGCAAGTCTACATCCATCAACAGAACGAACTATCACAAATGTCACCAAGAACCTGAAAATAGGACCAAGTCAGATATTTTCTTAAACCTAGAATCAGCAAGAGGGTCGAGAAAGTAATTTTGACACTAATACATAATATAAATTCAGTATATAATATTTCTTTAGCAAATATTATATAGTATTTATTTCCATTTGTCTTTTTCCCGCTATTGCTTCCAGGGAACATATTTCTTGTCCCGCTTAACATTACGTGAAGCAATAGTTCTGATATTAAAAAAATATTATTTTTTATAAAAAATAAAAAAATCATTTACAGTTAATAAAAATAAAAATAAATTTTATTAATTGAAATCTTCCGGTTCACCACATGGTCGGAGACAGTTTCTGAGACTCGGGAATATCGTCTGAGCCCCAAATTTATGGGAAGGGTTGAAATTTTGCACTGAATCATCCATCATTATACGCCATTACCGTCAAATTCTTATTCTTCCATAAAAATAAGTAGGAAACCACCAATTTTTATCCGGATTTTCGATTATATAATCCATAAATTGAAGCGGTAGAAGAAAAAATTGGTTAGGTAAAGGAATTTGGGAAAATTAATTTACCTTCATGATGCCAACAATGGTACCGCTGTGACCGGGAAAATTATGAACAGCGGTGACGACGTTCGCGGTGTTGAAGAATGTCTGGGAATGGGCGGCAAGGAACATAAACAAACACATGAGATAAACATGGGGCTTATGAATAATTCCAGTCACGGACAACCACATGAAGAAATAACCTAAAAAGCATTGAATTGCTCCGACCAAAAGCACCACCCACGGCCCAGTTATTCCTGACGTCGACGACGGATGACGACGCAGGACAGCGACGGCGGAGTAAAGGAAACCGGAGAGAATCCCGGCGTTGGCTCCGATATCTTTGAATACGGAAACCATGTCCAGTGTCGATTGATCGTAGCCTTGGCTTGATTTTAGAATCGACGAGTAGATACCAAAGGTGTACGATGCTCCGCAGCTACACTGTATCCATATGCTCGCCACCGCTGCCAACCATTTCCGGTTGTTGCCGCCCTCCATTAATTAATTAATTAATTCCTCTGCCCGGAGCCCCTGCAGATTTCGATTTTTTTTTTTCTTTTAATAAATTTCTGATATTTTTGTGGGGGGATGTATGCGGTGAGGAATGAAGAAGAAGAAAAAATGGTGGGGAGTTTATTGACTATATTATTACTCTTACTGAAAAAGCTTCAAATCCTTTTCATGGCGATGCAAAACAAATAACAAATTTACATAACTTCTTATTTTTACCATATATATATATATCATTCCATTGTATCAATCAACATATTCCAAATTACCACTAGTGGCTAAAGAATTGACACCTTTCGTGATGACTGTTCAAAATCACTAAGAAAAATATCTTACAAGGAAAAACAAAAACTGATGAAATAACCTTAAAAAGTATCAGTTTCAGAAGTGAAATTCTTTGATGAAGAAAGGGAAAATTAATCTACGCTAAACCAGATTTTACCCTTTTAAATTAATAATTTTTTTTTTTGTAATATTTTTAATTGAAAATACTGATCAATATTTTTTTAAAAAAAATCAGAAGGTATCAAATATAGGATAAGAATAACCAGCTGACGTGGCTCTGACAATGTTCCTATGTTTATTTATGTTTTTATTTCCAAATATAAACCTTATTTATTCAAATCATATAAAACTCAAACTAATTTTATTCAATTTTTCAATCTTCTATTTTGTTCATTACATACATAATTCATATAATAAATCTGGAATAGAAGAAATTACAGGAGTACATATATCATCATCCTAAACAAACACAGTATTTTCCGTTAGGTCCTATAACACAAGAAGCGCTACGATACTTGTCCTTGAGGAGGTTCTTGCATGCAGCAATACAAGCAGGTTGGGTGCAAGGATTAACAATGACACCAACTGCACATTCAACACTTTCAGGTGCCAAAACTAAGAACCCTAAAAACATTGCTACCATAAACAAAGCAAATCCACACTTTCTTGCTGTTGCCATTGTTGGAAAAAGATAATTTCTTCTTGTTTTTTGGGTTGTAGAGAGAAATTAATGAATATAGCTTTGGGATTTGATGAAGTTCCAAAGCTTGCAACACATATATATATATATGTATATATAGTGAAAAAAATTTATGGGTAATAAGAAGAGAGATTACAATTTATTTTTTAAAATTGGCTCATAATAAAGTGTCATTAATCTTGTGGCCATGGGGAAATATTTTGTTTTCTTATATTGGGATCTCATTAACTATTTTTAACTTTTATTTCCATTGTTAGAAATTGGATGGTTTTTATTTGTCTTATTCTTTTAGCAAATTAATGCTATTTGTTGTTTTGATTCTTTCTCAATTTCTTTTGTCATGTTTAACTGAAAGTACTTTTAGTGACATTAATTATGTGTTTGAATATATATATATATATATATATATATATATATATATATATATATATAAAATTGTTTTTTAAAATTTAAGATTAAAATTTTTTTACAACACTTATTTATTTTAAAAGAAAATTAATTTAGATGTAAACACGATTTAAAATCACCACTCATATTTTTAGATGTAAACACGATTTAAACAAGATTTAAAGTCATCACCCATATTTTTAGATGTTTATGGTTGAAAATATAATTTATTTTTTATTACATGAATTAGATTTTTAAAAAATAATAAAATTATTTCAAATGTAACTATATAAACATTATTTTTGGTAAATATTATTTTTTAAAATTTAAATTATTTATTGAAATATTATTAATTAATTATAAAACTCATCTCATGAATCAAATTCATAATTTTTTTTATAAAATGTTATCCTATCATCATGGAATTTTTAAGAGAGAGAAAGTACTCCTCCCAAGATATATTTATAAAATCCTTGAATTAAATATCATCAATGCTTATTATAAAAAAATTAAAGAAAAAAAATTCATAAAACTTTTATAATCAAATCCGAATATTATTCAAAACAGTACAATTTTGAGGCAAGCAAAAGTACAATCTGGGAACTATTTTGTTTGAGCTATAGAAGCCTGGTATTGTATGAACCGCAACCAGGGCATTTATGGTACAACCAGTGAAAAGAAGCAGATCCTTTCTTTTCACAGTCATTGCATAATATAACCTGCATTAATTTGTCAGGGAAATAAGAAGGCTCACTTATTATGAAACAAATGGATATAAGTCAATCAGAGTAGAGATAGATGGATAGATAGATAGATACAGCACCTGAGTTTGGTCTAAATACTCCTCTGGCATTTTCTCTTCTGCCAAAAATGCATCTAACATTGCAAAATATACCTGGAAGACATCACCGTATTTTATAACTTAAATGTATACAACAATTGTTGTTATAAGGTAACAACAACACATCATCATGACATGACAATCCATGACAGATTCAATCAGCTGCCAAGACAAGGGAAGGCAGGTATCAATGGATTTATGTGAGAATTGGTGGTGGGTAGGTAGTAGGTGTTTTTGATCTTGATAAAGTTGTGTGTGTACCCTCTTTGTTAATCATAAAAAGGAGAAATTATACACATTAATACGGTAATGAGGGTGTTGTGTTGATAAGCTTCCTGCAAATGGAAACGGAGACAAAACAGAAAATAATCACAATGACAGACTTCATTTTTTAATCATCTTTCATTTTTAGGACACTATTAACTAGATCAAGTTATGAGATTGGAACTAATACGAAAAAGGAGAAGATGAACGATATGAAGAAGTTCACCTAATGCACAGAAGATAATCAAACATTAAGGAGATTTTTTTTTTTTTTTTTTTTTTAACTTTATCTTCTAGCTAACACACAGTTTCTAAAGGAAACTTTCAGCAGCAAGAATATCATGAGAAGGAAGAATATGAACCAACCTGCATGTCCCCGAGAGACTTGCTGCATATTGGGCAAGTATAATTGCTGCATGTGTATTCCTAGAATTGAGAAAAGAAGAAAAAAAAAAAAAAAAGACATTAGCAGTGATGTTCAACTCTTACCAACTTTTAACAGTATATATATGCTCCTGCATTAACTAATACCTGAAAACATGCTGAGTGCATTAGATGCCCACAAGGAAGTGCCTTTACTGGTGTACTTGAAGTGAAAATATATTCATGACAGATAGGGCAATTGTCTTCAAAACATTTCTCTCTGCATATATGCATGGAAAGAGACCGTGACATGCAAGCATTGCAATTCATACAGTGAAAATAGTCAATACCCAATCCCTTTCCAACTCGACATAGATTACAATATTGGCAGTGGTAAATTTGCCTGTCAAACATTTTTTAAGTTAGCATTGTGAGAGAGAATTTGGGACAGAGTATTGATAAACAAAGATATCTTAATATTTATAGAGCACAACTTTTACAACGTATATTGATGTTTTATCTTTAGATTTATTGTCTAACATACATTTTCTTGCTCTTATCATTACTCTTATTAGAATCCGCAATTCTTGTTTCATCATTAAGCAGGAAGCTTTTGTTGGTCAAACTTTACTTCCAAGAAAAAGTTTCAATTTAATATTCATATGGGACATGTTTATCCTCCTGAGAACCTATGTTAAATATCAGACTTGACTCAATCAGAACATGGACACAGATATTATAATAGGAGAAAGATGTTCTTAAAATCTATAAGTGTAGGAATATGGTAATTTTGACATGCTAGAGAAATATCCAGTTTTACAATAGTTACTTTAAGTGAGCAAAAGAAATTTTTTAACTTGATATCATATCTAATATATATATATTCAATACTTGAAAGAATCTACTAGTTTGGAACTGTAAAAGTTATCTTTAAAAAAACTACTTATTCCTAGAATCTCATATCATCCATCACAGTTTCAACCGAAACACAATAAAAAGAACATAACAATTCACATAAAAATATCTACTTGTAGCTGGTCATTTTGAATATCTCACCTTTCATCGTCAAATAATTTGCAAATTCTACAATAGTATTTTGCCATGGAGAAATTGTTGCAAGAAAGTTTTGAGCATTTGGGACCAATTGGTTGAATCGTCAAGCATTTCATACACATCATTTTGGTGATAGCTTTTCTGCAAGTTTGATGCAGAAGAATATATGTAAGGTAACAACCATAGATGCAAAAAGCAATGCAGTTAGGAGAAATTCATTCACACCTATCCATGGAATGATCAGTTAACTCGTCATGACATCTTATGCACGTGTATAGCTTCTTGCAACATGGGGCTAGAAGTTTACAGTTCCTTCTATAGTGCTTGCAGCCAAAAGTTAAATTGAGAGGATCTCTATAAGATGGGCATTGGCCAATATCTTCATCTTGACCAATTGTTTCACCAGATATCATGTTAGATCTCTGTTGTGTTACCATCCAACGACTTGAAAAGAGAAAGCAAAAAACACTGAAGTCAGGTTTAAAGAATTTGCATTTTTTAAAAAAAATAAAATAGAATTATTTATTATCTTTGCAAGAGAAAAAAAAAAAAAACAAAAAACAAAACAAAAAGAACGAAAGAGAGCTAGTATTTACCTCATTAGTAGGCTCTGAATAAGATGTGACTTCTTTTGGGAGTCTAATGTAGAGTCACGAGATATCCTTCTTATAGCAGTTTCAAGATCCTTTTGACTTAGCACTAATGGGTGCTCCTCATGACTAAAGGCAACCTTTTGGCTAAGTTCATCAGCGTGATCTATGCCATTGGGATTTTCAATGCACTCACTTTCCTTACTTCTTTTAGAAATTTTAGCCAAATCTTGATGCTCAGGACAATTCTGATCACTTTCTGAATCCTTTTGTTTATTCGATTTGAAAAGTTGAGTCTGTTCGGTATCATAGTTGCAACATTGTCTTTCTGGTAGTTCAGATCCTTCATCTTTAGAAGTGTCTTTCCACAAGTACTTTGAGACAATTTCCAGTGGATCAACAGTTGATGAAGTAGGAACCCTTGATCCTTCTTCATCTTTATCTCCGTCACAAACTTTCATACCTTCCCACCAATCTCCTAGCCATTCATGAAAGTTAGTGCTTCGTGTAACCTTCCGCCATAGAGACATAACAGCATCCTGTTCATCCTCTGTTAAGCATGACATCAACCAGGGTATGATTTCTTGTAGAGTTTCAGCTCTTGTTCCTCCAAGCATGTATCCTATGATCTTGTGCTGTTCCTCAATTGAGAAGTATTCTCCAAATAAAGGTCCAAGTTCAATTTCTTCCCGATTGAAATGATCAGAAAGGATTCTTTGCATAGATAAGCATGTTTCATGAAGCTCTAGACAGAGATGATGATAACTAGTCATTTTCCAACCCAAAGTTTCTGGATCACCATGCAGTGCAGAAATTTGATCTAGGATAAGGTAAATTTTCTCAAAATGTTCTGTCTCAAGTTTATGGTCAATGGTGTAACCGTGGGTTACATTTTTCAGTTTTCCCTTTGATTCCAGATAGGGAAAGATAATCCCATCCTCAGTTTCACTGTGCATGTCATATAATAACTGCAAACGCTGGAAGAGTGTCCGGAAAT
Source organism: Asclepias syriaca (assembly GCA_027405835.1). Lineage (NCBI taxonomy): Eukaryota > Viridiplantae > Streptophyta > Magnoliopsida > Gentianales > Apocynaceae > Asclepias > Asclepias syriaca. The sequence continues at coordinate 5,438,868 of CM049933.1, forward strand.
CGAGGAACGTGTTGATATTTTTGGACAATTTAGCAGATAGAAGCGCAATTTCTTCAAGATCTTTTGTGAGGGCCTTGTGAAAGAGGAACATATGATCCACCAGTCTTATTTCATGATGGAATAATTTATGACCAATGTCATACTTAGCACGATAATTAGATGGAACTGTATTCCTCCACACTCTTGGGAAGAACATTTGTACATTGATTTTACCAGACCAAGATACTTCCACCTTCTCAATGGCAGTTGAAAAAGAACTTGAAGGGTTCCACTTCCCATTCTTAGAATGAAATGAAGAGTTTGATTCCAGTTCCAGGGTATTAAATCTTCCAAGAGCATGTACATCCAGCTTCAAGTTAGGGAATTTGTTATCTGCTTTTATTTGTTCAGATAGGAAATGGCTCCCTATGCTAAAACCTTCTTGTAGATCTTTACTGAACTTTTCTGTAGTTGATTTACCTAAATAACCTGTGCGAAACCACTCACGTAATATAGAAGAAAAATATTTTTTCCTAATGGGTGATTCCTCCTTTATGATATCCAGTATGGACTTGAACTGGTCTTCGGATAAGGTAGTAGAGAACCAAAGAATGATGCACTTTAACAACCCCAGAGGCACTGTCTGCAGGCTGATATGTATAAGCCATATCTGCATTTCATGGCTGCAGTTCTTGCTAATAAGTGAAAATACCTGTTTGAAGGCTGGATATGAAAATTCAAATCCATAAAAAGCGAAAGAGATACATTCTGAAGCAGAAAAGCATATGGACAGTTTGCTACTTAAGACTGCATATGAGTTTCTCGTTGCAAGTTATAATTCTTTTTAGAACAGAAAAAAGATGTTCTAAGAATTTCTTAGCATGCTATAAAATTTCTTTATCTACTGAGAAAATTAGACATAAATTTTTGGATAAGAGAGAAGTTATACCTCTGTTTCCAGAAACTTCAGGATGTTTCTTATTCGCTTAACAAGCAACACAACTTCCTGATCAAGCCCCTCGAGAAATTCTCTTAATTGAGCCCCATCTTCAAGCTTACTCTTAAGCAATTTTATCAGATTTGAAATTTGGATTTCATCCACAAGTTGTCGGCAAGGTTGTGAAACAGCATTCTTGGAAAGTTCTTTCATGACCGGATAATAGATTCGATCCAAAACATTGCTGAAAGTTTACATTTCTAGCATTAGGAGTGCACATATATAGAAGCAGAGTTTACGGTTAAGATTTGAAAAGTAAGTATTTGATATTGAAAAGAAAATTCCTGTTTTCAGACACTTCAAGAAAATTTTGTGAAAAAAAGAAAAGAAAAAGGAAGCTGAAAAATGGACTTAGTCATATAATTTTGATATTCATTACAAATGTATTTATTTCATCAGTGGCTAAAAGTTTCATGATTTGAAGCTTCCTTATATATGTTATAGTGGTAGAAAGCATATAAACAAAAATTTTGAAAATTTTACTCAACTCTAAACTAAACAAGGCAACTTACTGAAAATAAATCAATGGCTGAGATGTTCACCTATAGCAGATAATCACATCCAGAAAGAATTGGAGTAGTACTATTACCGAACATAAGTTTGATAAGTCGTTTGAGCTTCTTATTTCATATATCTCATCTAGCACTTCTCTAAAACCTCTTTGAATGGCAGTGTTCCAGATATATAGGCTGTCAAATGGATGTTGTCTGCCAATCCGGGCAGTCAAGTGTGCTTTCTTTGATTCTTTCTCTTCTGTGAAATGAAACTTTCCAGGATATATATCAAGTATATCCTTGAAACTAATTTCTCCACCGTAGAGTTTTGCTTCTTTTCCAAACATTTTGCAAGGTCCAACTGAAGATTGTTTCTTATGCTCAAGCCAGGAAATGACCACCTTTAGGACAGATATCATGTTACTAATAGTAATAAAATACAAGATAGAGTTAGGATAAAGATTTAGTTCTACCTCTTGAAATAATTCTTCCTGTGGTATCACAACCTTCATGCACTGCAGAAGATCAAATTGCTCTTCTGGAGTAAGAGAACGTGCCAACCAAGGAAGAAAATCTTCTAGCATGATAACAGGAACACTGCAAATATACTGCCACAAAAGCTTAGCCTGCTCTTTTGGAGTAAATTGCTGGATAAGAAAACGGAAAACCTGCATCCCACATGCATATACAAAATTTAATGAGAAGAAGATAAATAATTGAATTGAAATCATTAGGCTACTCATATGCAGTGAAAGTTATCTGACAAAAGTTATTTTACTGATCATGAGTTGACATGAAGCAGCAAGATAAGGTTTTCTGAAATGATATTTCCATGTGCGGGTCAAATAAAGCTAAAGCATTAATAAAGCAACTACTGGACAAAAATGAGTGCTCATATTGCACTGGTTACTTTCGTTTCCTATCATTATTTCAGTTAAAGTGACTTATAATGGAAACCTATTTTAAGTCTAATGTTCATTCTTTTGCCAATTTTAGATGATTCTGATTCTGAAAGTCTAGCATCATGACATGCACCATTAGCAAATTACAAGGAACTAATCTGATTGAAGGAAAGATTAGAAAATCTCCTAGCCTGTGATATCAATCTGAAGGAGGAAAAATCTCTACATCCAAACATAATCTGACTATTCTGAGATCATTCTCAGTAGTAATAAATCCCGGATTTCTTAGTTAACATAGATCATCCTGACTTATTTCCCAAAACTTGTTTCTATTGTTGTGGAACTTTAAGAACTTAGAAATCAGAACTACTCATTGTAACAATCTTTTGTCAAAAGATATTGCAAACCTTGAATCAACTAACAGTAGAATTTCTATAAGAAAGGCAACGAAAGAAGTTGATGGACCTGCTCTTCTTCCTTCAACATGTGCTGACAAATGACTCTCTGTAGGGTTCCAATACAGAAGATGAGTTTTTCATAGAGACTCGGGATGTCTTCGACATCCTGCCTTAAGCTATCCAAGCAGCCAAATACAGAGTCAAAGTCATCATCTATGCCCTTATGTTCCAGTGCATAAGTAGACACCACATTCTTTACTTTTATGTCTAGGGCCATAAAAATGAGCTGCAAGTAATTTTCATGATTCATTTTAGATAACAAAAATGTAAAGCAAGTCTGAAAATAAAATTGATTTTACACAAAAAGAGGAGATTAGCACCTATCAAAGCAAAGCTTTGCTTTACAATATGAAAAGAAATCTCTTTCCATTCGGTCCACAATACCACCTCCCCAACTTTCCTCCCTATCCCCCACCCCCACCTCCAATCCTTTTCTCTTTCCAGCAGGATAAAGAAATTTGCATCAACACCATTTTTTTTTTTTTTTCAAAACCAAATTAGGAATTTACCCCCTAACTTCTAGAGCGTGGATGGATTACCCTCTTATTAACACAAAAAAGTCAAAGCAGCATTGGGGGAAAAAACTCTAGTTATAAACTATCAACGAACATAATTATCATTTTATGCACAAAATTTCAGACTTCTCCTGGCATAAATTTAGTTCATAAACCATTAAAAGTAATCACTACAAAGTAAAAAATGCTAATATAATTCCATAATCAATAATAATCCCCAAAACTCAATACCTTAGAACAATCAAACAAGATAAATTAACGCTACAGTCAGAATTACAACACAAAATGGAGTAATCAAAGTGTGAAAAAAATAAAAATAAAAAGAGGGGAAAGTCTCACCTCATCTTCTGCAGTCGAGTGGTACTTAAAAACAAGTTTAAAAAATTCAAATCTGCTGCAAAAATTATCTACAAATTCACCATCAATGGACACTTTGAAGCTATCAGTTTTGTCTAAAACTACCCTATGTAACTCCTCAAGCTCCTTCCTAAAAACTTTGTGCGAGTAAACAAAGAAAAGAATAGGAGCGTCAACCAGTTTCACCCCAGTCAAAGAAGGCAGCAGCAATAAGGACTCCATATCCTCCTCCTTCTCGGATTCTTCGCCTCCCATTTTCCACCGCAACTCCTACTCCTCCTCCTCCTCCGCCACCACCTATCATCAATGGCAAAAGAAACCAAAGAGGAAGAAGCTTCAACATTCAAGTTGAGTTATACATATAATACTGTGATCAACGCAATTTGTTTTTTCCAGTCTTCCAGGCCTATTTGGTGCCGCTTTCAAACTTTAAACTATTCCTATTTAAATCATTTTTCCTACTCTTTCCATTTAATACGTTGTAGTCACACATTTCTTAGATATTTTTCAATAAATAAAAATAAAATAATTATTAATTAAGTTAAATTTTATTTAATTTTAAATATATTAAATTATACCATAGGGATTTTTTTATACTCGTATAATTAATTATTTTATCACTGATTTTTTATTAATTATTATGAGAAAATAAAAACGATTTTTTTAATTATAGAGAAATATATATTTTTTTATCAAATATTATCAAATTATATAGGTATTAAAAAAAATCAACAAATCTACTATAATTTTCTAATATTACTCTAATGATTTCTATATAATATGACAAGTACTACTAGGAAAAAAAATCATATTTTATTTTAAAATTGAGCTGAAAATTAATAATAATAATAATAATAATTGTGTGTATATTTTATTTTATTTTTTAATTTTTGTTATTATTATTATTAATTTTTGTCTGTTAGTATTATGCCACGGTGTTTGATTTGGACGTGGCACCTAACGGCCGGTGGCACCAAATTGAGCGTATTTATTTCTTTCTATTTGTCTTTGCCTAGAGACATGGAATTTGTTGTCCCCATTACACGTCGGACTAATAATATATTGCCACGTCGGTTCCACTTGTCTATTTTAATAATGTTTTTTCAAGGATTTCACTTCACTTGCCTTGTAAACGCGTGGGCTGTACGCTCTATTTGACTTTTTAGATTTACTGATATACAGAATATATATGTGGCAGAGTGTTATTTGACGCTAATAAAAAGGAAAATTTATTAAATGTGTTTATTTATATATTGTCTTTTTATTTAACAAAAAGGATTTTAGTTTAAAAAATTTTATGAATTGAGTGAAAAAAAAAGAAAAAAAAAAAGAGAAAATATATAATAAAAATAATATCTTTAAAAAGTGAGAAAATCCGGTGGCGCGTGCAGTTACGTGCGGTTGATAGAGAACTAAGAAATAGGAGAACAACGTTTCGGTAGTAGATGACTTTATAATAAAAATGCAAAAATACGAAACAAAATATGACGCGCCCGTGCGTAGAACATGAAAGGCACGTGCTATCCTCGTAGAAGCACGTTCCAGCTTGTGGCTATTTAGTTATTTTGACTTTGACCACCTGATTTAAAAATAAATGTAATAGTTTGTAGTTTGTAGTAAAAAGCTTCCGCATGCCAAAAAATATTTATTTGGAAACTTCCATGATACAGTGCATATTTTTTATATATTTTAAATAAGAAAATCAGTAAAATTGAAGTAAAATTTATTAAATATTCTATAATTTAAAAATAAACTTAATATTTTTTTAATCGAAATCTTTGTATTAAAAAACAAATATTACTATCAATTAAGTCACCCTAATTAAATTATTTATGATAGTAACTTTTGATTTTCTTTTTCTTTTCACTTCTTTATTTTTTATTTTGTTAGGCTTGACTTCTAATTTTCTTTTCTTTTTTTGACTTTCTTTTTTTTTTTTTTTTTTATCTTTCACTTCCTTCTATTTATTAAATTTTTTATGCATATGACTTTTAATTTTCTTTCATTGACATAAAATTTATCACTAAAATTTTAAATAATTGGTGATTTTGATCCCAAATAAATTTATGTTTGGCAAGTTTAGTCCCAATTTTTTTTTTAACTTTTAAGGTCCCAAACATTTTTTTAAGTAAACAATAAAGTTCTTTTTGACGGATTCTGTCAAAAACCCTAAAAATTTAACGGTTTTTACATTTTGTTAGTTAAAATTAAGAGTAAAAAAGTCATTACATGTAAAAAATAAATAAATAAATAAAAATAAATATTTAAATTTAAAGGGATAAATATATTTTTATATTTTAAATTTTAAATTTTAAAAATAAAATATCTATCAAAATAGTGAGAATATCAAAATTTCTTTGTCAATCTTCTTCTTCTCCGACTACAAATAACATTTTTATTATTTTCTGACATATCTGAAGAAGAAAAAAAAGACAAAGAGAATCTCTGTAAAAAATAAAAATTTCTACTGAAATATTTTTGTTAGGAGAAAAACTTTCATTATTAATAAAAAGAAATGTTCATTCTCTTTTATATATATATATTTTTAAAAAAGATTAGAAAATCATAAAAATCGGGTTTGTATTTGAAGAAGATGAATATTAACGAAGAATTTGATAGAATATTTATTTTTAAAATTTTAAATTTTAAATGTGAAGACATTTTTATCTTTTTTTTTTTAATATTATTTTTAATTTTATTCTTTTGTAATTATTTTTTTATCCTTGTTTTTAATTAATTAAATTTAAAAACCGTTAAATTTTTAAAATTTTTTGACAGAATCCGTCTAAGGGAACTTTATTGTTCACTTTAAAAAACGTTTGAGACTTTAAAAGTTAAAAAAAAAAATTGGGACTAAACTTGCCAAACATAAATTTGTTTGGGACCAAAATCACCAATTATTCCTAAAATTTTCTATTTACATATAAAAGAATCTATAACTCTCTCTCTCCATATATATTTTTGAATCTTATGACTTTTGATTTTCTTTCCTTGACTTTTATTTCATTTTATGTTATTTATAATAAAATAATACTCATTTCAATTACCAATTAAAATTCTACTTTTATAAAAATGAATTTCAATATATTTATATTAAAATTTCAATATATATATATATATATATATATATATATATATATATATATAACATAACATTTGTATAATTTATTTTTATTTTTTATTTCATTTAAAAATAAATAACATAAACAAATATAGTGACTAAAAAGATTAAATTTACAATAAATTAAAATTTTACAATTAATGCGACTTATATTTATCTATAATATTATCTGTAATTTTCCGCAATCTTATAAATAAATTTAATTTTTAGACTTTTTTTTTTAAATTCTATTTATAAAAGTTTGAAATTTATAAAATAATTTAATTAAAAACAAAAATATAAATTTACCCCATATAGAAAAAAAAAATGTATATCAAAGAAACATTTTCATATTTCTTTTTTATTTTTTCTTTCACCATTTTCCATTCCAGAAAAAGGAAAAATTTACAAATCAGCCATCATATAATATCAAAATTATCAAATCATCCATTTCTCCCAAGAATGGATCTTTTTCCAGACAAAATTAGCAGTATAGAAATACAATCCATCACCTCTTGCTTCCCATTTACACAGTTGTCCACCACCAGGTTGAGTCGGACAAGGGCCACTCCTTTTATCCTCACCGGAAACCATAAAATCCTGACGCTGTCTCTTCCAAACACACCAGCATTTGATGGAAACGTGTTCTGGGTACAGGTAAATCTGAGTCTTATGGAGAGGAATCTTTATGGGTCTACCGGGATCAGTAAGAAACGCACGCCTGCAACGAACCTGCAATGTTGAATCCTCAGGTGGTGCGTCCGCCGGTGGGGCTGGGAGCTCGTTTTTTATCTGCAGTTCCATTGTTTGACAGTTTACTACTACTATCACTGCACAGTTATAAACAATTAGAAACAGATACAAACTTTTGATCATCATCATTATTATATATATATATATATATATATGTTTTGAAATCTCAAGTATAATAGCTACTTGGTTAGCTTTGTTGATCTTTGAGAGTTTAGTTTATATAGAGATAAAAAGGAGTGAAATTTATTGACTGATCTTTTTATTGGTTTTAGGTAGTTGCCCATATAGCAGATAAGGAGAGTTGAAATTTAAGTAAAAGACAAATAGTATCAACAAAAACTTATTAATTGAAGTCAGTAGAGTTAAAACGAAATTAAGGATTGAACTCATAGTAGTCAACTATAGTTAAAACTCATCCAAAATGAGGATTGAACCCATAAACAAAGGTAATGAAAACAAAATTAGGAATTATTGGTAGATTTAGCTCCTTAGGACAATATAAGTTATAGCATCAGGTACAAAGGTGAGGAGGAGGGATCTGTTTTTCACTGAATGCTGCCCCAGTCTCAGTATCTTGTTTCTTATTATAGACTATATATATATAAATGTTAATGTTTGATATGCATGGGGAGGAAAAATGAATATGGAAATTCTCACAAGGCAAAGGATCAATCTAAAGTTTCTGTCCTCTTTACAAGACTTATGTTCTAATAGTCTTTAGTTTTTGCAGAGGTTATATAATTGATTGTGAATTAGATGTACATGTGATCTGGATCTATTTATTCATTCCAGGCCTATAATCAAATAGATGAAACAGATTCCAGGCAAGACTTATTTATGATTTCACATAAGGTAGGAATGTTTAGTACAATAATATATATTAGAATATATCGGTATATACTCTCAAGTGATTTTCAACACATTCCACAAACAATCCCCTAATTCTTGTAAGGCCAAATTTTCTGTGAACTCAAGAATCAAGAACAGAATTCATACGAAGGAAAAAAAAAATCTATACTTCTTACTTACACTACTATTTGATCAATCAATAATAGAGGAGCAGAGATAATGGAACTTTACCCAATGCTGAAACTATGAAATCATGAACTACAACAAATTCTCCAGTTCTGTGTGTGAGAGACCAAAAGTCACAATGCATCTTCGATATCATCCTCATCTAAGTCTTCAGAAGCATCATTATCATCATCATCATCACCATCATTTTCAATACAGTTCCGTTGATGCTGAAACTGACGGATGATTTCTCTGGCATCAACAATCAGAGCATCCTTAGCAGCTTTAACCACCTCACTACTTTGTACATCATTTGGTTTAGCATCTTTTTTTTTCAGGATGCATTTTGTTGCTCGAAGTGATGCTGCCTTTCTCTTAACTTCCCTAGCATGTAACTGATCTATATATTTCTCATGTAAGGCTTTGTTTTTAACCTGTTTTAGAACCGGAGGGCTTGTAAGAGCAGCTCCACCTGAGGCATCCAAGTGGGAGGGAAGGTGCTTCCTCTGGGCTGAAGACGACCTCTCCAGCCGTCTTGGTGTCTTTTTATAACATTTCGGCGTAGAAAATAGTGTGCCATCTGGAATAACTCTAATAGAAGGGTCTACTGATGGCTCAAGAATACTGAAAAGGTCTGCTTCATCATCTTGGTCTTTCTTGCACTGTCTCTGCAGTAGCCCTCTCACAGCTTTGCGAGAAAGAAAAGTCTTCTTCTGGCGCTTTCTTTCTTTTGGCTCAGGAGATGTCAGCAATTTAGATGCCGAAAGTGAAACTGATGATGAATTTGTTGTTCTTGCCCTTTTACGTGGTTTTGGTCGAGGAGGTGTCAAGTGATCAGAGTGGATTTTGTCAAAGCAATCCTGTGCGGATTTTCCAGGCACCTTCAAAAAAGTGTTCCAGGCTGATTTAATTCAAAGTTCAACTAAATTTCAGGGTCTATCCAAGTTGATAATTTGAATTAGGAAACTAAATTTCAGACTAATCCATAATCATAACTTAGGAAGCAATCCAAAGAAACTAAATCCCAAATTCAACTGTAATTATTACCTTTCTACTTCCAGGAACAAGATAGTTGCATTAAGAACACTGAATTAAACAGGTAAAAAAATGAATTTCTTGAGAAAAATGGAAGAAGCAATTGCAGAATTTTTTTTTACCATTTTGGAAACTTTTTTCCAAAATTGAGGTGTTGGCTTTGCTTCTAAGTAAGCTCTTTGCAGTGCCAATTCTTGCTCCCTTGTCCATCCTTGAACAATTCCATCATCTCTCTTCCTTCTCGTCCCAATAAGTTCCTCTTCTCCTTCGTTAGCAGCCCTTTTCCTTTCTTTTCCCTCTGCAGACAAACTACTACTACATTTTTGCCCATTCATGCACTGTTCAGATGATACCTTTTCTACACACTCAAAGGAAACATTCTTATTAGGCTTCTTTTCACCCTTACAATCACCACAATTCGGAATATTATCCCTAAGTTCAGTTCTACAGGTAGAGCTACGAGTGACCCTTTTTTCAACTTTATATAAACATTGCTCGGAAGAGTTAGCTCCTGCCTTAATCTTTTGCACATCTAATCTTTTCTGAACATCCTCCACCACCACCACTTCACCGGAAAATGGAATGATACCACTAGTAACTTCCTTGTTCCGACTGACAAAACCTCTTGTCACCGGCCTACTTTTTCCAACATCAGACTTTCTAGGAAAATCAAAAACCCTTTCCGTTTTACTTAACAAATCATCTCGCTTAGAGTTCTCATAGCTAAAATCTCTACTATCCCCAGGAAAACTAGAAGAAGAGCGTCGAGAACAATGAGAATTCTTGCTAACGCCATCCAACCCTCGAGATATCCCCCGCTCCCGCGGTCTTAATTTCTTAGAACTTTTCGACCTGAAATGAGTCACCTTCTCCGAAACCTCGTCCTCCTCGATCCTCCTTTGTGTCCTGGGTTTTCTGAAATCATTTTTCTTATATTCCTCGTATCCACTCCCTTTAACATTACAAGCCCCAAAAAACCTAGGAGAGCGCCGAAGACAAAGAGTATCCGTATTTTCCCCGTTCTTCAATTTCTGCTGCTTGACACCGGATGTCGTAAAATGTTTAGGCTTCTTGTATGCATCCTTTTCCTTGTCCAAACCCTCGCCCTTTCTTTGCTCAAAGGATTTTTTCAAAGAATCCTTTTGAAATGGATCAATATCTGAGTAAGATCCTCGTCTTCTACTTCGTTCAAGCTTTGGGGTTTTAGGGTCAAAATATGTAACCGGTTGAACTTGCTGAACAAACCTCGGCGATCTTCGAAGCGAGGTCGTCGGTGTTCGGAGGTTCCGATTAATTGAATTTCGCTCGCACATTTTCGCAAACAGATTATCTTCTCATAACCATGGCAACACAGAGTAAGAAATTCAGGGGGAAATGAATTGAATTCAAGCCATTTGAAACTATGAAACGGGTAACCCGTATTTTACCGGTACACACTCTTCTCGAAAAAGGCCTTAAACCAGAACAAGCCCATAAACTGATCTCCAAAGTATTTTTTTTAAAATGAGTACCTAAATTATAAAAAGATTATAAAAAAAATATTTATGTAATTATATTATTTATTATATAAAATTAGTCCCTAAATTATAAAAAAATTATAAAAAAAATATTTATGTAATTATATTATTTAAATATATATAATAATAGACAAATTAACATAAATAATTTCTAAATATTTGATGATATTGGTACTTAAATTATAAAAAATTTATGAAATTGATGATTTTCTTAAAAATTTAAAATATTTATATCATTATTTTATTTAAATATATTTAATAATATATAATATATATAATATTATTTCATCTTTATTGCTCTTGGACTTTCTCTTCCTTCTTTTCTCCTTCCAAAAAGTTCAAAAAAAATTAATTAGTACAAACAATAAAAAAAATTAAATAATAATTTTTTTTCTTTTTTTTTTAATTTTCAAACAAAAAGAAGAAAAAGATAAAAATAATAAAAAAATATATAACAATGATATTAAAATATTATTTGACATATATATATATATAAAATATATATTAAATATATTTAAATAATATAATAACATAAATATATTTAAAATATTTTACTTAATACAAAAATTTTATTTAAACAAAAATGTTAATTTCATAATTTTTTTTATAGTTTAAAAATCAATTTCACAAAAAAAATTATAATTTAGATACTAATATCATGAAATATCTATTCGAAGATTTTTTATAATTTTTAATAAAAATAAATATTACAACTCTAATTTTTTTAGATTTCAAAAATTTCAAAAAATTAAATTCTAAATCAAAACACAGTACTACATATTTGAATTGTTTTTGTTTTTTTATATTAGCAACCACTTTTGGGATATTTAATACATTTTTAAGAAAAAAATTAATTTTTCTTAATAATGTGAAAATTTAATAAATAACAGATAATATTTAATGAAAGAGAAAAAAAAATTATATATATATAACTTAAGAAAATTATATTTAAGTGACAGTATACTTTATATATATATAATGAAATTTTATATAATAATTATATTTATTTATTAGATATTTATATAAATATTTTTTTAAAAGAAAGAGTTTATATAAATAAAATATGTTAAATTTAAAATATAAAATAATAATTTAAAATATTAATAATAAAGAATATATGATTATTCAGTTGTTTCCACTTTTTTTTTTCGAATTTATTTATTTTTAATAATTAATTTACAATTTACCTATTAACTTTATTAAATATTTTGATTAAAAAAAAAAGAAAAGAAAAAACCTTATTAAACATAAAAAAGCTAATTATTCATAACAGAAGTGGCGCATGTTGGTTTCTCATAAACAAATCCACCAAATGAAAACAAAAATTGTTAAGATGCCCTATATAGACAAGAGTAGAAAATTGATATAAAAATTTATGTCTTTTTAATTGAAAAGGCTAATAAGAGGTCATAAAATTTGTAGGGGTTACAGAGTGCGGAAGCGTAATAGATTCAACCAAAGATTATGAGAAATTAATAAAGACAGTAAAAAATGACACCAAAGTTTTTAGGTGGAAAAACCCTCTTTAAATAGAGGTAAAAAACCACCGGCGAGAGAGCTAAAAATTCCACTAAAATTGATAGGAGTACAAAATATTTTCTTCAGGCTAACAAGATAAAATAGCCCTTTACAGATTCTCTACGAGTATAGAAATACTCAACTAAGAAGTAGAGAAAAGAAGAAAATATAAGGGAGAGAGATTATGAGGGAGAGAATGAAGGAATATAATTCCCTATTTGTTCTCCTCGGCTTGTTGCTTCCCCAATTGAATGTAAAGCATCAATGTATATATATAGGCCTAAGGTAGAGTTGCCTTAGTTGACAATGATATATATATTATTATATATATATATATATATATATATATAAGGTAGAGTTGCCTTAGTTGACAATGATATACATATATATATATATAAAAGCTACCGTTGTTGACATATAAAAGCCACCGTTGTTGACTTCTTAAATTTGGCTGGGGAATGTTGAAAAAGAAAAAGGAGAGCAGCCCAACAAATCTCCACCTTGATTTCCTTTTGACCGGAAATACTCTCTCGTCATGAAATCTTTTCTGTTGATCAAAACCTCAAATGCCACAACTTCGTGTTGTCTTTGTTGGATGAGGCGACGACTGCAGAACCTTTAAAACTCCACCTTCAGTTGAGTATCTACACCCTTGAGATTCAAGAGTGCCTAGGGAAATGAGATTCTGATTTACTCCATATGCCGGCTGTAGTTTTCTCATTGATGACTTCCCGTAGTACCTCACGGGACAAACAGAATTGGATTGTGGATAACGCCTTTTCACCCATCTCTTCCCACTGCTCCTCCGTTGTAGTGGCTGGCTTAGCTGATTTGCCGGATAGAACCTTCTTTAGACCGTTCTAGGTAAGAACAGCCAGCATCTGGACTCGCCAGATAGCAAAACTAATTTTACCATCAAATTTCTCGATATCGAATTTCATCAACATTTTTAATAGAAAATCCCGGTTGAATTATTGTGGCTCTGATACCAATTTGTAGGGGTTACAGAGTGCGGAAGCGTAATAGATTCAACCAAAGATTATGAGAAATTAATAAAGACAGTAAAAAATGACACCAAGGTTTTTAGGTGGAAAAACCCTCTTTAAATAGAGGTAAAAAACCACCGGCGAGAGAGTCAAAAATTCCACTAAAATTGATAGGAGTACAAAATATTTTCTTCAGGCTAACAAGATAAAATAGCCCTTTACAGATTCTCTACGAGTATAGAAATACTCAAGTAAGAAGTAGAGAAAAGAAGAAAATATAAGGGAGAGAGATTATGAGGGAGAGAATGAAGGAATAGAATTTCCTATTTGTTCTCCTCGGCTTGTTGCTTCCCCAATTGAATGTAAAGCATCAATGTATATATATAGGCCTAAGGTAGAGTTACCTTAGTTGACAATGATATATATATATATATATATATATAAGGTAGAGTTGCCTTAGTTGACAATGATATACATATATTATATATATATATATATATATATATATATATATATATATATATATATATATATAAAAGTCACCGTTGTTGACTTCTTAAATTTGGCTGGAGAATGTTGAAAAATGATATATATATAAAAGTCACCGTTGTTGACTTCTTAAATTTGGCTGGAGAATGTTGAAAAAGAAAAAGGAGAGCAGCCCAACAAAAATCAAAATTGATAATTCAAAAGAAAAGAAGAAAGTTATTACTTTGTAAGTATAAGATTCTCTATCATCAATTGTCTAAAAAAATGGGTAATGTCATCATAATCATGATACAACACCACCGTCTTCTTCCATCTCTTCTTGTTGTTTAATCTCTTTTTGTTCTTGTTCTTCGTGTACCTTTAAATTACTAATAAATTGTGACCACGAATCATCACTATCATTAAAAGATTGTTGCTGTTGTTGAATCCACAAACCATCATTATCATTAAAAGATTGTTGTTGTTGTTGAATCGACAATACATTATTATTTTCTTTAGAAAAATTCACATAACAATTATCATTCCAATTATTATTATTATTATTACTATTTATAGCAGTGTAACCAACATTTGATCCCATATATTGAAATTCATCACTGCTATTAATAGTATTATTGTTATTATCTTGTAAAAACGGTAGACCACGGCCAGAGGAGCTTCGAGGTGATATCCACGTGGAATCATTAGTAACGGTAATACTATTATTATTAGTATTAGTATTAGTGTTGTTAGGGATTTCTGAGGAAGAATTTTGTCTATAGAAATTGAGCTGGGAATAGACGGATTGGAGTTGTTGTTGGGCTAACGTGGAATCATTAGTAACGGTAATACTATTATTATTAGTATTAGCATTAGTATTGTTAGGGATTTTTGGGGAAGAATTTTGTCTGTAGAAATTGAGCTGGGAATAGACGGATTGGAGTTGTTGTTGGGCTAAGTGAATTTCATGATATAATTGTTGAATAATTCCTAAACAACCATGCACGGGGTAATTTTCACGTGCATTAGCTTGAAAAATAATAGTATTCATGGCCATCGTTTTCTGGCTTGGATCCACTTGTTTTAGAATCTTCAAAATATTCCTTGCACCGAACAATCTGTGTGCATTTTGAACGTCTTTGGTTGATCTGCCGGAAAATATGGTGCAAGCTGACAGTCAGGTGTGCACCGTCTCCTTAGATGCTTGCATGCACCACAGGCTTGGCTTCTCCCATCTTTAAGTGGCATTATAATATTTATATATATATATATATATATATATATATTGTACGTATGTACTATTGGAGAAATTAAGTTGATTAGTGAAGGTTAGTGATGAATAAAGAAGATGAGATGAGAAGGGAGAAAAGGAAATGGAAAGAAGGGAAAAGAAGGAAATGGAATGATACGAAGATTTAGGTTAGTATGATATGAATAATCCCACAAGATTTTATAACCACAAGATTTAGGTTATTATGATATTATTGTTCGCCCAAATAATCTCACAAGATTTACGTTAGTATGATATTATGATATTCACGTTAATACGATATTATGATATTATTGTCCGCCGGAATAATCCCACAAGATTCACGTTAGTATGATATTATGATATTATTGTCTGCCCGAATAATCCAACAAGATTCACGTTAGTATGATATTGTCTAAATATTGTCCCCTTGACTCGAATAATCCCATATTATTGTTGGTCTGAATAATCCCACAAGATTCACGTTAGTATGATATTATGATATTGTTGTCTGTCCGAATAATCCCACAAGATTCACGTTAGTATAATATTGTTCAAATATTGTCCGCTTGACCCGAATAATTCCACACAAGATTCAAGTTCGTATGATATTATCCGTTTTCGCCTTAAACCTTCACGATTTTTTGCTCTTTGGATAACTATCGAAAAGACCTCATAGTAATGAAGTTAGTCAAATTCTTATATACTAGTCATCTCTAACATTATTTTCAGATGTAGAACTTGTAGAACTTGGGTTGAAACCCCAATAGTCATTTAGGTGTGAAATTATTTAATTTATTGTGATATTTTATTAATTTAAAATTTTCAAATATAATAAATATATATACATATTTTTAAACCAAATATGTATATATGAAAATTTAATAAATTTATTAGATATTTATATAAATTCCAAAAAAAAAAAATACAAATAAAAAATTATAAATTTTAAACTATAAAATAAAATAATAAGGATTTTTTTTAAAAAACTTTTTTGTTTCCTAATAATAAATTTATATTTTACATGTTAATCTTAAAAATATATCCTTAAAAAAACTCTTTTATATATATATATATATATATATATATATTTAAGAAAAACAAAAAGTATAAAAATTTTACGTACTTTGAAAATTTAAAGAATATGACAAATATATGAAATTTAATAAGATAAATTGTGTTATTTTACATATAAAAATTTAAAAATCTATTACAAATTACGCAAATTGGCAGAAATAATTTTTAAATTATAGAAGTTTGGTGACATTGGTTCTTAAATTATTTTTTGGTGGAATTGGTCCCTAAATTATAAAAAAATTGTAATATTGGTCATTTCATTAAAAATTTCGTTAAGTAAAAAAAAACTCAAAAAATACTTTGGGGACCAATTCAATAAATTTTTTTTTGAGAATCAATAGCACCAAACTTCTATAATTTGGAGACTATTTATGCCAATTTGCTTTACAAATTATTGAAAGACAGGGCAATCCATGTTCAGTTCTCGAAGATGAGGGCAATCCAAATTTTTCTTATTTATGTTCTTTCTCTTTTTTTCCTTTTTATTTCAAAACTTTTCCTTAGTTTATTGCTCTAAAAATTAGTCGATATGAATTTTCAATCCCACAAAATTTAATTTCAAAATCAAACGTCATACAAATTTTTGCACAAATTGAAGAAAAAGAAACAAAGAAGAAAGAAGAAAAAAAAGAGAAAAACATTACCGCAAATTAGTGGTTTTAATTAGAAATTATAAAATTATGATTTATTAAAATTAGAGTTTACTTTGTTTAAAAATAATTACCTACACTAAAATTAGTGGACAGATATAGCCTTTACTGCCCAACAATTAAGTCAATTCTTACATGCTCCAAGAATACCTCATTACAAGGCTGCATTGCACTTATTGAGATATGTTAAAGGGAGTTTAGGAGCTGGAATTTTTATTTCAAATGCGAAAGACTTCAATGTAGAAGCCTATTCTGATTCAGATTGGGATCCCGTATTGATTCTAGAAGATCAATTAGTGGATTTGCTATTTTCTTAGGAGGTGTTTTGATTTCATGGAAATCAAAGAAACAACATGTGGTTTCTCTTTCTTGAGCAGAAGCGGAGTACCGTGCCTTGAGTAAGGCAAATGCTAAATTGGCCTGGTTGAACAGATTGCTTGATGAATTGTCTGTCTTGCCTATTCTTCCTATTGTTATGTATACAGATAGTAAAGCAGCGTTACAGTTAGCAAAGAATCTAGTGCATCATGAACGAACTAAGCATATTGAATTGGACTGTCATTTCATTAGAGATAAAGTTCTTGAAAGTTTCATTTCACTTTTTCATGTTCCTAGTAATTTGCAGGTTGCAGACATTTTTACAAAAGGTTTGAATGGACATTTACATAATGAAATGTTAAGCAAATTGGGAGTTTTAGATTCAAACTTGAAGGATGTTAAGAGACAAGTTGGATTGATAAATCGGAATTTCGATTGAGATATACTTAGATATTTTGTAATAGATTTTTTGTATCTTTCACATTCTTTTTACTTCTTATATAATATCAAAATGGTATACCTTATCTATAAATATAAAAAAGAGGAAAGAAAAAAATATTAGATTCTTTTGTCCTACTTACTTTCTTTTTATGATTTTTGTTATTCTATTTTTCTTTTTGTAAAACTCATATTCATTTCTAAAAATCAGATTTATGAATCTAGTCAAATATTCAAGAATTATTTTTCAACAAAACCACTCTTAAATTTTAAAATTCTTTGAGTTTTTTCTTGAGTTTTCAAGTAAATATTTTTTCTAGTGTTTTCTTCAGATCAACTTCTTCTTTTCTATTTTTTGGATGTAATATGGCACCCACACCATTATCGAAGGGAATTAATAAAGTGAAACTAGACCATTCTCAAAGGCAACTCAGTCAAAGCATCGATTAAATTTCAATGTTTGTAGCCTATCTATCACGCGACCCAATTCTGCAGCAGGGGCCAAGGAGAATAATGCCGAGATTTAGGTTCGTGATTTTGTAAATTAATAATATGAAAATTAAAGGTGTTTTGTATGTATATCAAGATCTATGTTTAAAAAAATTCCAAAGAAGTTAGTTTTCAAATAACAGAAATAAGTAAATGGTTGAAAAATTCATCAACAATTTACCACAATCATTGTTTTCTCTGTTCGAACAAATATTTTTAATTTTATTTCTTTAACTGTTTAAATTTTTATCATCATATAAATTTAGGGTTTTGAATTCCCTCAAATTTATCTTGTTTCTTCTTTCTTTTGTCCTTTCATCCTTATTTTTTTCTTAAAAAAAAGTTTGAGATTTTAAAAATTAAAACAATTTTTTTGGGACTAAATTTACTAAAAGTAAATTTGTTTGGACCAAACTCACAAATTATTCCAAACAAATTAAGGAGATTAATCCAATATATATATATATATATATATATATATATATATATATATATATATATATTAGGGTAGATATGGTTTAATTAGCCGCGTGATTATAGGATCAAACTCTTGAGATTAAAAAAAAAATATTTTTTTTGATTTTTAATAATAAAGTGAAATGACAAAATTATCCTTGAAAATAAAACTCTAATAATTAAAAATTGCTCATAATTATAAAAAGATGAAAATGCATCTGAGAATTGGACGGAAAATAAAGTATGGTAGAAATTTTGGACCGTAAGGCAAATTAAGTGATATTTTATAGTTGAAGTGTCAGTTCACAACAAAAAATAAATACAGATACAAAAATTAATTTTTAAAAAGTTGAAGTGTTAGTAGAATAATTTACCCTATGTATTATATTTAGGGTAATTATAATTATCTTTATTCCACGAATGCATTTTCTTCCGGACCATTAGTAGCAGTGAGGAAGTAAAAACCATCAAGCCTAACTTCCCATTTGCAAACGGTACCACCGATTCCCGGTCGAGGTTGAGCACAAGGAGTTCCGGCGTCGGAAACCTTCAAACCCTTATGAAATTGGCACCAAACACAGTTGCACTTGATTTTGGGCACCGAATTCGATGAGTTATAACTCAAAATCAACTCCTGACGAATTTAAAGTGATCCCGAAAAGTTGTCGTGGTGCGTTAAACTGCAAAACAAAACACTTAACTGTGAATAAAACATACCAATTATTGCATCACCATCTCTCAGTTCATTTTTTATATGCATTTTAACTAGATTTTTATCACTCCCAAGTATTTCTTCTTCTACTGCTGCACAAGAATTTATGACGGGAAAAAACAGACATAAAAACGACAAAATCAAACTTTTCTTCATCATCATATATATATATATATATATTATATATATTATATTGTCAAGATCTTTTATATGTTACGTTTTCTTTTAAAAGCTTTGTTGTTGTTTGAGGGTTTATACAGAGATAATAAAATTAAAGGAGTGGTGGTAATTAGTTTATCAATTAAAAAATATACATACATACATACATACATACATATAATATATATATATATATATATATAAATATATATACATACATACATACATACATACATAATATATATATATATATATATATATATATATATATATATATATGTCACAATTTTAAGATTATTATATAAATTGTAAAATGATGAGAATATATTCTTGAAACTATTGTTTCATAGGTTCTAAATTTTTATTGTTTTTTCTGCCTTTCTCCCTTGGATTGAATTTGAGAGACAGAGAGAGTACAAATAAAGAAAAAGGTAAGAGCAAGCACTACTGTTGTTTCAAGAGGTTATCACGCGTCATGAATAAAAGGCTATCACGCATGTTATGAATAAGACGCTATCACACACGTCATTAATAAAAAGCTATTACGTCATTAATAAGCAAGCGGGCGTCACGTCATTAACAAGCAAGCGGACATCACGTGATTAATAAGCATGCGGGCATCACGTCATTAATAAGCAAGCAGCTATCATGTTATTAGTAAGCGACTATCACGTCATTAGTAAGCGACTATCACGTCATTAGTAAGCGGCTATCACGTCATTCGTAAGCGGCTATCACGTCATTCGTAAGCGGCTATCACGTCATTAATAAGCAAGCGACTATCACGTCATTAGTAAACGACTATCATGTCATTAGTAAGCGACTATCACGTCATTAGTAAACGACTATCACGTCATTAGTAAACGACTATCACGTCATTAATAAGCGACTATCACGTCATTAGTAAGCAGCTATCACATCATTAATAAGCGATTATCACATCATTAATAAGCGACTATCACGTACATTAATAAAAATTTAAAACATTGAAGAAATAGTCAAAGAATTAATAGATGAAAAATCAAATGAATAAACACATCATCCTCATCCATCCAGTGTCAATATTTATGTAATTGTTTTACACAAGAAATAAGCCATCTCTCGGACGCATGTAATAGAGAGAGAGAGACACACACAAAGAGCATTAACATGCCCTATATAGACATGAGTAGAAAATTGATATAAAAAATTATGTCTTTTTAATTGAAAAGGCTAATAAGAGGTTATGACGTCATAAAATTCAAAATTGATAACCCAAAAGAAAAGAAGAAAGTTATTACTTTGTAAGTATAAGATTGTCTATCATCAATTGTCTCAAAAAATGGGTGCATGTCATCATAATCATGATACAACACCACCACCTTCTTCCATCTCTTCTTGTTCTTCAATCTCCTCTTGTTCTTCAATCTCTTCTCGTTCTTGTTCTTCGTGTACCTTTAAATTACTAATAAATTGCGATCACAAATCATCACTATCATTAAAAGATTATTGCTGTTGTTGAATTTACAAACCATCATTATCATTAAAAGATTGTTGCTGTTGTTGAATCCACAAACTATCATTATCATTAAAAGATTGTTGCTGTTGTTGAATCCACAAACTATCATTATCATTAAAAGATTGTTGCTGTTGTTGAATCCACAAACTATCATTATCATTAAAAGATTGTTGTTGTTGTTGAATCCACAATACATTATTATTTTCTTTAGAAAAATTCACATAACAATTATCATTCCAATTATTATTATTATTATTATTATTATTATTACTATTTATAGCAGTGTAACAAACATTTGATCCCATATATTGAAATTCATCATTGCTATTAATAGTATTATTGTTATTATCTTGTAAAAACGGTAGACCATGTCCAGAGGAGCTTCGAGGTGACATCCACGTGGAATCATTAGTAACGGTAATACTATTATTATTAGTATTGTTAGGGATTTCTGGGAAAGAATTTTGTCTGTAGAAATTGAGCTGGGAATAGACGGATTGGAGTTCTTGTTGGGCTAAGTGAAGTTGATAATATAATTGTTGAATAATACCTAAACAACCATGCACGGGGTCATTGTCACGTGCATTAGCTTCAAAAATAATACTTCTCATGGCCATCATTTTCTTGCTTGGATCCACTTGTTTTAGAATCTTCAACATATTGTTTACACCGAACAATTTGTTTGCATTTTGAAACGTCTTTGGGTCATCTCTCGGAAAATATGGTGCAAGCTGACAGTCAGGTGTGCACCGTCTCATTCGATACTTACATGCAGCACAGGCTTGGGTTCTCCCATCTTTAAGTGGCATTATAATATATATATATTGTACGTATGTAGTATTTGAGAAATTAAGTTGATTAGTGAAGGTTAGTGATGAATAAAGAAGATGAGATGAGAAGGGAGAAAAGGAAATGGAAAGAAGGGAAAAGAAGGAAATGGAATGATACGAAGATTGAGGTTAGTATGACATGAATAATCCCACAAAATTTTATAACCAAAAAATTTAGGTTAGTATGATATTATGATATTATTGTCCATCCGAATAATCCCATAAGATTTAGGTTAGTATGCTATTATGATATTATGATATTATTGTCCGCCCGAATAAACTCACAAGATTTAGGTTAGTATAATATTATGATATTATTGTCCGCCTCAATAATCTCACAAGATGCAGGTTAGTATGATATTATGATATTCACGTTAATATGATATTATGATATTATTGTCCGCCCGAATAATCCTACAAGATTCACGTTAGTATGATATTATGATATTATTGTCTGCCCGAATAATCCAACAAGATTCACGTTACTATGATATTGTCTAAATATTGTCCCCTTGACTCGAATAATCCCATATTATTGTTGGTCTGAATAATCCCACAAGATTCACGTTAGTATGATATTATGATATTATTGTCTGTTCGAATAATCCCAATAATCCCACAAGATTTACGTTAGTATAATATTGTCAAAATATTGTCCGCTTGACTTGAATAATCCCACACAAGATTCACGTTAGTATGATATTGTCCCACACAAGATTCAGGTTGGTATGATATTGTCCATTTTCGCCTTAAAGCTTCAGGTTTTTTTGCTCTTGGATAACTATCGAAAAAGCCTTATAGTAATGAAGTTAGTCAAATTCTTATATACTAGTCAACTCTAGCATTATTTTCAGATATGGAACTTGGGTTGAAACCCCAACAACATTTAGTAGTGAAATTATTTAATTTATTGTGATATTTTATTACTTTAAAATTTTCAAATATAATATATATATACATATTTTTAAACCAAATATGTATATATGAAAATTTATAATAATTTTATTTATTTATTAGATATTTATATAAATACCAAAAAAAAAAACATTATACAAATAAACAATTATAATTTTAAAATATAAAATAAAATAATAAGGAATATATAATTATTCATTTTTTTAAAAAAAACTTTTTTGTTTCCTAATAATAAATAATTTATATTTTACATGTTAATCTTAAAAATATATATCCTTAAAAAAACTCTTAATATATATATAAGAAAAACAAAAAGTATAAAAATTTTACGTACTTTGAAAATTTAAAGAATATGACAAATATATGAAATTTAATAAGATAAATTGTGTGATTTTGCATATAAAAATTTAAAAATCTATTACAAATTACCCAAATTAGTAGAAATAATTCTCAAATTATAGAGGTTTTGTGATATTGGTTCCCAAAATATTTTTTTTGTGGAATTGATCCCAAAATTATAAAAAAATTGTAATATTGGTCATTTCATTAAAAATTTCGTTAAGTAAAAAAAGCTCAAAAAAATACTTTGAGGACCAATTCAATAAAAAAAAATAAATTTGAGAATCAATATCACCAAACTTCTATAATTTGGAAACTATTTATGCCAATTTGCTTTACAAATTATTGAAAGACAGGGCAATCCATGTTCAGTTTTCGAAGAAGACGGCAATCCAAATTTTTCTTATTTTTGTTCTTTCTCTTTTTTTTTCCTTTTTATTTCAAAACTTTTCCTCAGTTTATTGCTCTAAAAATTAGTCGATATGAATTTTCAATTCCACAAAATTAAATTTCAAAATCAAACGTCATACAATTTTTCGCACAAATTGAAGAAAGAGAAACAAAGAAGAAAGAAGAAGAAAGAGAGAAAAACATTACCGCAAATGAGTGGCTTTTAATTAGAAATTATAAAATTATGATTTATTAAAATTAGAGTTTAATTTATTTAAAAATAATGACTAATAGCAAAAATTCTGACATAACCGCAGAAATTAATTGTAGTGCTTTCAACGAAACTTTTAAAACTTGAAGATACCCAACATTTTTCAATTATGTATTAAAATTGAATTTTGACATTTAATGTGCCTTAACATGATACTTTACCCCTAACTTTTAATTTTAAAAAATTTCGATCTATATGATATAGACATAAAATTATTTTTCTTATAAAAATATATATATTTGTGTATATCATTTATGACTTTTCTTATCTTAAATTTTTTAAAATGAAACCGGTTATATTATATTTATTAGAATTAAAAATATAAATAAGTCAAAAAATTATTATATATATTTCCGTATTGTTCGATATTTTTTACTGAATTTCGATATAACTATGGAACAATGGCTTTAGAGACACAAATAGTTTCTTTAATTTATATATATAAAATCATATCCAAAAAATTTTAAATAGCTGAGAAATAAATGAATAATTAGTGAGTTTGGTTCTAAACAAATTTAATTTTTCCAAATTTAGTCCCAAAATATATTTTTTTAAACTTTTAAAGTTCAAAATTTTTTTTATTAGAGAAAAATAAGGTCCCTTTTGACCAATTCCATCAAAATACTTAAAAATTTAATAGATTCTATTACTTCATTAATTAAAGAAACGGTAAAAATACCAAGAAAACCCAAAGAAAAAACAAGAAAGAATAATTTTAAAAATTTGAATTTGAATTTCAATTCAAAGAATAATTCATTCAATCAATTTTCTCAAAATTTCTCTCATCTTATAACATACAATGTAGCTTAAGATTTGAATTTAAAAACGGTTAAGAGGCAAGTTGGGCGGATAAATCAAGATTTGAGTTGAGATATACTTAAATATTTTGTAATAGATTTTTTTTATCTTTCAAATTCTTTTTGCTTCTTATATAATATCAAACTCGTATACATTATCTATAAATATAAGAAAAAGGAAAGAAAAGAATATTAGATTCTTTTATCCTACTTACTTTCTTTCTACGATTCTTGTTATTACATTCGTCTTTTGTAAAACTCATATTTATTTCTAAAAATCAGATTTATGAATTTTGTCAAATATTCAAGAATTATTTTTTCAACATGGTATCAAATCTATGGAATGGAAGTTTATTTTCCTCAAAAACATGGGAAGGAGAAATCGGGCCTGAAAGTGATGGAATGTAGATGTTGTAAGAAGAATGGTCATACTATTGATAAGTGTTATACACTTAATGGTTATCATGCAAATTTTTGTTATGGCAGAGGTCGAAGGATTGCATCTTTTGTTCAAAACAAAAATCATAGCAGTAATGTTCTAGAATCCAATGAGATTGATCTCTCAACCATCAAAGGTGCTAGAATCTCACAAGAACAATTTCAACAAATACTTATTATTTTGAAGGACAAAACTGGGGAACAGAAAGATAAAATTGAAGAAGAATCTAGAACTGCTTTAAGTTCTTTTCCAGGCATGTATCATTCTCATAGTTTTATTAATGATTATAAGTGTGTGCGCTGTGGAAAGGAGAATGAATCTTGGATTATAGATAGTGGTGCTACCAATCATATGACATACAAAAAGGAATTTTTTTGTTCAACTTAATGCTCTTAAAACTCCTTAAAATGTGACTTTACCTAATCGTAAAACCATGAAAGTCAATTATAGTGGAACCATCATTTTCACATCTAACCTTGTTCTAAGAAATGTATTCTTTGTTTCTACATTTCGATTCAATCTTATATCTGTAGCTAAACTAATCCAATCCTTGCATGGTAAAATATTTTTTACTCTTTCACATTATTTTTTGCAGTCCCCTTCCATGAATAAGCCTTAGGTTCTTGGTAAAAGTCATAATGATTTATATTTCCTTCAAACCTCTTCTAAGCATGATCATCCTTCCAAAAAACTTCCTAAACGTACTGCTAATGTCATTTGTGGTTGTAAACTGATCACTCCTTTCAAATCTCATGTTGCTATGAAAGCCACAAGAATGTCTAATACTCAATTGTGGCATTATAGATTAGGTCATTTACCTATTGAGAAGATTTGTACTCTTAATCTTTCTTGTTATATCAATAACAAACCCCATGATCCTTGTGTTGTTTGTCCTATGGCAAAGCAAACTAAACTTTCTTTTAGTTTGACTAATATTAAATCTAATCATCTTTTTGAACTTGTTCACTTAGATATATGGGGACCTCATCTTACTCATACTTTTAATGAGTGCAAATATTTCTTTACCTTAATTGATGATCATAGTAGGTATACTTTTACACATCTCTTGTGTAATAAAAGTGATGCTCTCACAGTAATAAAATCATTTGTTTCTATGGTGAAAAATCAATTTTCCTCTCGTATCAAAACCTTTAGAACTGGTAATGCTCTTGAACTTGGATTAAGTAAAGAAGCCACAAATATTTTTGAACAAGAGGGAATTATACATCAAACCTCTATTAAATACACTCCTCAACAAAGTGGTATAGTTGAAAGAAAGCACAGACATCTTTTAGATGTTTGTAGAGCTTTATTGTTTCAATCTAATCTTCATATAAAATTTTGGGGACATTGCCTTCTTACTGCTACTTATCTAATCAATAGATTTCCTTCTTCTGTCTTGAATGGGAAAACTCCTTATGATTTTTTGTTCAACAAAAAACCTCTTATTCTCATCTTAGAAATTTTTGATGTCTCTGCTATATTAGCACCATTAAACGTGGAAGAAGCAAATTATAACCTAGAGCTCAAGCCTGTGTTTTCATAGGATATCCTATTGGACAAAAAGCATACAAAGTCCTTGATTTGTCTACATATAAAACCATAATATCAAGAGACATTATTTTTCATGAAACTATTTTTCCTTTTCATTTATCCAATATAAAACATTTAGTCTTTGAAATATTTTCTTCCTACTGTTATTTTTAATGAGATTGAAGAAACTATTGTTTAGCAATATTCCTGATTTTGATCTCCATTCTTCACCTCCTAACTATAATTCTCATAATTCTGAACAACATCATACTGATAATCCTCATATTCATAACTGTCCAGAATCTCAAAATTCTGGACATATTCAAATTAATAATCATAGTAGCATTCTTAGATCTCAAAGGTCTAGAAAACCTCCCAAATATCTTGAAGACTATGTTTGTAATTCTGCTGTTGATTCTAATATTCCTAAATCTACTTCACTCGTGTCTAAAGCTTTGAAGTCTACTTTTTTGTCCAATGGTCATAATCACTCCACTAAGCATGTCTTATTTGAACCTATAACCTACGATGAAGCTTACACTATACCTGAGTGGCAAACTGCCATGCAAGAGGAGTTTGATGCCTTAATTGCTAATGATACTCGAGATCTTGTTAGTCTTCCTCTTAGGAATAAAGTTATTGGATGTAAATGGGTGTACAAGATTGAACGTAGAAGTGATGGATCTATTGAAAGATTAAAGACAAGATTAGTTGCTAAAGGATTCACTCAAAAGGAAGGAATTGATTTTACTGAAACTTTTTCACCGGTTGTTAGAATGACAACTGTGAGATGTCTTATTACTGTTGCTATCAAGAGAAAGTGGTGTATTTTTTAGCTAGATGTAAATAATGCTTTCTTACATGGTTTCTTAGATGAGAAGTTTATATGGTGCCACCAGAAGGATTAAAGTTGAAGGACAAAACACAAGTTTGTAAGTTGAAGAAATCATTATATGGTTAAAAGCAAGCTTCTAGAAGTGGAATCAAAGATTGAATGACTTCTTATGTTCCCTTGGGTTTGTGCAGTCAAAAAACGATTATTCTTTATTTGTTCAACATGCTAATAATCTTGTGATTCTTCTAATTGTGTATGTAGATGACATCATCATCACATGGAATAATGTTGAAGGAATGAATCATGTGAAACAAGTTCTTGATTAAGCATTTGTACATCAAAGCATTTTGGGGTTCTAAGTTTTTTCTTAGGTATAAAGATTGAATACTCAAACGAAGGAACTTTTATACATCAAAGCAAGTACGCTGAATTGTTGATTAAGGATTTTGAATATTCCATGGCAAAACCTTGTGTTACTCCTATGGATACATCACATAAACTACAAGCTAATGAAGGAGAATTATTAGAAGACATTGAAAAGTATAGGAGTATAGTTGGTAAGTTGAATGACTTAACTAACACTAGGCCTGATATAGCCTTTACTGCCCAACAATTAAGTCAATTCTTACATGCTCCAAGAATACCTCATTACAAGGCTGCATTGCACTTATTGAGATATGTTAAAGGGACTTTAGGAGCTGGAATTTTTATTTCAAATGCGGAAGACTTCAATGTAGAAGCCTATTCTGATTTAGATTAGGGATCCCGTATTGATTCTAGAAGATCAATTAGTGGATTTGCTATTTTCTTAGGAGGTGTTTTGATTTCATGGAAATCAAAGAAACAACATGTGGTTTCTCTTTCTTGAGCAGAAGCGGAGTACCGTGCCTTGAGTAAGGCAAATGCTAAATTGGTTTGGTTGAACAGATTGCTTGAAGAGTTGTCTGTCTTTCCTATTCTTCCTATTGTTATGTATACAGATAGTAAAGCAGAGTTACAGTTAGCAAAGAATCTAGTGCATCATGAACGAACTAAGCATATTGAATTGGACTGTCATTTCATTAGAGATAAAGTTCTTGAAAGTTTCATTTCACTTTTTCATGTTCCTAGTAATTTGCAGGTTGCAGACATTTTTATGAAAGGTTTGAATGGACATTTACATAATGAAATGTTAAGCAAATTGGGAGTTTTAGATTCCAACTTGAGGAATGTTAAGAGGCAAGTTGGACTGATAAATTGGGATTTCGATTGAGATATACTTAGATATTTTGTAATAGATTTTTGGTATCTTTCACATTCTTTTTACTTCTTATATAATATCAAAATGGTATACCTTATCTATAAATATAAAACGGAGGAAAGAAAAAAATATTACTTACTTTCTTTCTATGATTCTTGTTATTGCATTTTTCTTTTTGTAAAACTCATATTCATTTCTAAAAATCAGATTTATGAATCTTGTCAAATATTCAAGAATTGTTTTTCAACAAAATCACTCTTAAATTTTAAAATTCTTTGAGTTTTTCATGAGTTTTCAAGTAAAATTCTTTTCTAGAGTTTTCTTCTGATCAACTTCTTTTCTGTTTTTTGGATGTAATATGGCACCCACACCATTATTAAAGGGAATTAATAAAGTGAAACCAAGCCATTCTCAAAGGCAACTCAGTTGAAGCATCGATTAAATTTCAATGTTTGTAGGCTATCACGCAACCCAATTCTGCAGCAGGGGCCACTGAGAATAATGCTGAGATTTAGGTTCGTGATTTTGTAAATTACTAATATAAAAATTAAAGGTGTTTTGCATGTATATCAAGATATATGTTTAAAAAAATTCCAAAGAAGTTAGTTTTCAAATAACAGTAATAAGTAAATGGTTGAAAAATTCATCAACAATTTAACACCATCATTGTTTTCTTTCTCTTCGAACAAATATTTTTAATTTTATTTCTTTAACTGTTTAAATTTTTATAATCATATAAATTTAGGGTTTTGAATTTCCTCAAATTTATGTTGTTTCTTCTTTCTTTCGTCCTTTCATCCTTATTTTTTTCTTATAAAAAAGTTTGAGATTTTAAAAATTAAAACAATTTTTTTGGGACTAAGTTTACTAAAAGTAAATTTATTTGGACCAAACTCACCAATTATTCGAAACAATTTAGGAGATTAATCCAATATATATATATATATTAGGGTAAATTATCTTACTAACACTTGAACTTTTAAAAAATCCAGCTGAACAGCTAATAACGTGAGTCAAGGGCAAAGACGTCATTAAACATTAAAATTAACCCTCCAGCACTTCGCTGATAGGGTAAATCCATGATTATTGACCAAAAATTAATAATCATTGCAAAAAGTGGGTTTTATGACCCCACTATCTCCATCGTGGATTTTCTCTCCCATGAACTCCACGATTTAAAGACCGTTTCTTATAACGGCAAGACACGACCTAATCCATTCTTTATAACGGTATACCCACGAACTTACACTCATGACAGGACATCCTCGGGTAAATACCTATAAAAAGGAAACAAGTGAGAGGTAAGAGAGGCAATTCCCGATATCCTAAATTATCCATTATACTTTAACACTAACTTGATTGTCGGAGAGTTCACGGAGAATCCACATCCCCATTGAACTTCTTCTATTTTGCAGGTATTCAATACTTTGGAAATCCAGGGGAACAATCAGCACACCTAGACAGATTGTCCGAGATTCCTGATATCTCAATCCTTTACTTTGATATACCCAAAATCTATTTAACACTAATTCACATTTTTAGCCTTTAGATATCCCAACCAATTTTTGACGAATCAGTTTGGTTTTGTTACCGAGAACTAAGATTTCTCTTATAAATCATTATGTCCCGACATTCAGGAGAAGGACGCACTTCACATCGTCGCCTCGCTGTGCAAAGGTTAGGACCGCAACCAGAAACCTCGAGACACTCTCAAGATCTAAGGGATCACATCACTTCCAAAAGGATAAGTAACGAAAGAGAGGTGTTACAGAAGTTGCAAAAAGAAAACAAACTTTTAAAGCAAGAACATGAGCTCTCAAGACAATGGCTAAAATTAAGGATCGAGTTCCATAAAGCGGGGGTAGAATTACCACTGTCGATGTTCTTGGATGACCCTTTTGAACAACTTCCACAACGAACACAGACTTTAGCCACCAAAAAGGCCGAGAAGCGAACAGGTGGAAAATAGTGTCAAATAATCAGCGAAGTGGGAGAAAGTCACCACATTTCGAAACCCACTCCAAAACGAGGGGCCATAAAGCGGTATACTGTGAGAAAGTCAAAAGCACGACAAAGGTCCAAAGGACGAGATCGATCGAATTAGATCCATTTGCCAAATGGATCAAAGGTGTTGCCCCTGACCCTTTTCTCAAGATCCCGCAGTTCGTCCTTTACTCTAGGTAAACTCGACCCCTCGAACATATATGCCGTTACAAATTGGCTATAGGCCTAGTTACAAATGACGAAGTAATACTGTGCAAAGCATTCCCAAGCACTTTGTTCGATAAGGCCTTAACGTCTCTTGAAGCAGGTACGATTGATTCTTGGCACACTTTAGAAAAAACATTTCTATATAAGTTCAGTACAACAGGAACAATACCAAAAATGAGAAGGGATCTAGCAAATATCAAACAACGAGACGACGAAACTTTGTAATCTTTCGTGGAACGATTAAAAAAGACATATGATGACATAGAGGAGATCGGTTAAGACACTGTCATTACCTATTTCAAAGGAGGGTTCCGATCCAGAATGTTATATACAGAGCTTCAATTAAGAAAGCCTGAAACTATAGGGGAAATGTTCAATGTTGCTCAGAAAGTCTCACTAGCCAAAAGCAGTGCACTAGAATCCACCACAAAAAAAAGACAAGCACCACGAACTTCAGAAAGATGTTTCACCAAATTTCCAAGAGAGAAGAGACAAAAGTCGGAGTAAGAGATTCGAGACATTTACACCTCTAAACGTCCCAAAGGCAAGTCTCGTGACAGTAATAAAAGACAAGTATGGAATCAAGGACCCTGCCCCAATGAGACCTCAGTCGTTCTCTACAAGGGATAAAATGAAGTTCTGTTAGTTTCATCGGGATTATGGACACACTTTGCATCCAGTTAAAAAGAGCATTTGAGCGGCTCTTCCGAGCGGGGTGTTTAAAAGAATACGTAGCCGATACTCAACAACAAAGGACAAAGGTTAAAGAGTAATCAACATGATAAATCCGGAATTAACATCCATCAAGAAAATAAAAAAGATGATATACAACCTCACCAAATCATACCTCATTCCGGAGTATGAGTTTGTACATCGTGAAGTCATCTCTTTTTCAAACAAAGAATTAGAGCACGAGGAGGCAAAAATCACCCCTATTGTCCTCGAAGTACGGATGACAAGAGACGAGATTGATAAATGCAAGGTGAGAAGAGTTTTGGTTGAAACGGGAGCCACCAAAAACATCATGTATCTCTAGTGTTTCAAGGAGATGGGCCTAAAAGATGACCACCTTAAGGCTAGTAAGATGATTTTAGAAGGTTTACCACTCACAATGTACCAGTCAAAGGGACAATAAAGGTCCAAGTAACCCTTGGCGATGGGGAAAAAGTACTAACAGAGAAAATCAAATTTTACGTGGTAGACTTGGATTCCCCTTACAATGCAATACTGGGAACTCCTTTTCAGGCGGCCTTCGACCTTGTTATATCGACATCTCATCATCAAGTAAAATTCAGCACCCTACGAGGTGTAGGCTTCATCAAAAGCAGTCCCCAAAGTCTTCTGGGACAAATCATAAAAATAAAGAGAAAAAAGGAAGAGTTGGTCAAAATTGGCTCCATTAATTCAGTGATTGCCAGCAACGATCAAAGGATACAGAGGATACTTGAAAAGCAGATCTGTGATCTAGTCACCGAGGTTTTGCGGGATATGGAATTTGATGAGGTAATCATTAACCCAAAGTATCCTCAACAGTGTATCAAGATTGGTAGAGAAATGTCAGACACTCTTCGTCAAAATATCATTGACTTCCTAAAAACTCACCAAAACAACTTCGCCTGGTGTACAAAGGACATGTCGGACATCTACACCACGATAGCAAAGCACGTACTTAGTATAAAGGCTACGCGCCACCCTATGAAACAAAAGCCCAGACAGCTCGGAGAGGAAAAGATGCAGGGCATGAAAGAGGAGGTAGAAAAATTGCTAAAAGTTGGGTTCATTCGTGAAGTCAAATATCCCACATGGTTGGCTAATGTGGTAATGGTCAAAAAGACTAATGGAAAATGGAGGATGTGTGTTGATTATACTTATCTCAACAAGGCATGTCCCAATGATTATTACCCGCTAGCCCGGATCGAGGCACTGGTAGATTCAACCACGGAATATGAATTCTTAAGTTTCATGGATGCCTTCTCAAGATATCATCAAATTAAAATGAGGCCAAGCGACTAGGTACACACTTCGTTTTGAGTTGCAGGGACCATATATTGTTATAATGTTATTGTAATACCCTAATTTTTATTTTTTGTGGCTTTATTTATTATTTAATAGTGTAAGGACTTAATGGTAAATAATAAATAGTTAGATATAAGAGTAATTATAAATATAGGCATAAACATGATTATTAGGTTTTACTAGGGTTTTCTTTGATCTCAGAACGCGATAGCCGCCAGAGACAAGGGTTTTCTCAATACCGAGAAGTTGTTGAAAGAGGTTAGTAATTTTTAGTGGTTTTGATTATTAGGATCGTAAGATTAAGTTATCAACTATGAATTTAGTTTTAATGTTCGTATTATGGATTTCTGATAGAGTCTAAAGAGAATTTAAGAGTGGAATATTTGAGTTAACCGAAGTATCAGAAAGTACGCTAAGCGCTCAATCGAGGTAGGTGGACTATCCCTATCCGTTGCTTTTATCTATAGTATGAATGATATTTTTTTAAGTATTGAATTTGAAGATTTTGATATGTGAAAGAAATCGTTTGATTAATTGTTATTTGCTTAGTAGAGTTTTGAAAGTTTAAGATCCTAAAATTAATCGTTGATTTATAAAATTCTTAAGTATACATGTTTTGTTTGATTATTCTTTTTATTATATATATATATATATATATATAATATTATCTCTGATACTGCCGAGAATTCAGAAGATTATATTTCCTTATTCTTTTTATTATATATATATTCAGAAGATTATATTTCTTTATTCTTTTTATTATATATATATATTTATTTATATATGATACCACCGAGAATTTAGAAGATTGTCGTGATTATATTTTCTTGTTTTATATAAAATTTTGATTAAATATTATACATATATTTAAATTATGTTTTGAGTTTCGCGATTATCACTTTAAAATAAAGAATATTTTCTCATTTCAATATTTCTTAAATATTTTAGAATGTTAAGTATTTTAAATGGAAGTTTTATAAAAGTAAATTATATGTAATGTTTTTATATTTGATTTTATTGGGGATTAACTTGATGGATAGCAATGGGAGGAACATGTTCCACCATTTATAAGATCTCCATTGGCATGGACAAAAAGCCACCAAGATATAAGATACAAGTAATGCCCTTTCCTAACGGGTATAAAGTTAGAAACTGATATTAGTTAAGACCCATTCGTGAAACATTCATATTATTCCCCCAATAGTCAAAGAAAAGAAAAGAAAAGAAAAATGAAAGATATTAATTGAATGATTTTGTTACGTTGTTTTGCTCAATGTTTTTATTTAACATTTAATTTATGTTTTGTCTTTTTGTGCTTTAAAGATAAAAGTACCGTAAAGTACTATTATTATTATTACTATTTAAACACATGAATATTGTTTTCTTTTAATTGAAAGTATTGTTTTTAAAGGAGGTGAGATGTTCTGCCTAATGGGTATTTTTATACTCACCCCCTATGTTTCCCACTTTACAGATGACATGGAAGATTTTGAGTTAGAGAATGATTATTGGACGGATGATTTTGAATAAGAGTTTAGAGTGAATTCTTGTTGTTTTGGAAACTTGAATTTTTTGAGTTGAAGTTTTATTATTGAAGAAAGTTAGAATTTGTGGATGATATTTTATAAATTATTTAAGTTAATAATTTTTATTGTTTCTTGTTGGATAATTGAAAGTAAGTGGCTTTACAATCTTTGGAGAAATCTAGGGAGTGTAGCCGTGTCATATTCTTGAATTTGGGAATTTAGTTCACGAACTAGGCCCGGATTCGGGGCGTGACATTTAGTGGTATCAGAGTAGGTAACCAGCCCGGACTATGGGAACTAAGTGCTACACTCAAGGGTGGGAGCCACCTCTAGAATCCCGGACGTCCACTGGTTGATCTTGCGCCGATGCCTATTATGTTCGAGTGGGCCCTAGCGAGGACGCTAGGCCTTAAGGGGGGGGGGGTTGAATGTGATACGTCCCACATCGATAAGTGGAGTAAGTATGCAATGGTATATAAGAATGTGCCTAGGTACTCATAGTCAACTCGGGGTATCCCTTTTGGTATAGTGAGGACAATACCAAGTAGTTGATTATAGGTATTGCTAGGCCCATAGTTGCGGCACAGGCCTGAGGGTCTGGGTCGTGACAGTTATGCCATTTGGCTTAAAGAGTGCAGGTGCCACTTATCAACGAATGATGAACCACATCCTCCGAGACCAAATAGGAAGAAACATAGAAGTCTACGTGGATGATATGGTTGTCAAGACTAAACGCAGAGTGTCGCATCTGGACAACCAAGAGGAAACATTGTCAAACCTGGCCAAATTTAACCTCAAATTAAATCCCACGAAGTGCACATTCAGGGTAAAATCTGAAAAATTCCTTGGTTCTCAAAATCAACGGAAAGGTGCCTTCCATTCTTCAAAACACTGAAAGATTCCAAGAACAACTTCAAATGGACTCCGGAATGCAGCAATGCCTGGAAATGTTTTGAAAAACCACCTATTAAGGCTTCCTTTGTTGCGATCTCCGAACGCGGGGGAAACACTATTTCTATACCTTTCTTTCTCTTATTTGGTTGTGACATCAGTATTGATAAAGGAAGATGGGCCAAAACAATACCCCGTGTACTTCGTAAGCAAAGCCTTAAACGATGCTGAGTCACGATATTCAAATATCGAAAAATTAGCATATGCGTTGGTAATCTCAACATGAAAACTCAGGCCCTATTTCGAGTCTCATCCGATTGTCGTCTACACTGACTCTCTGTTACAACAAATTTTCCATAAATTGGATCAATCAGGAAGGATGCTCCGATTGTCCATCGAATTGTGCAGACAATACATAACTTTCAAACCCTGGTCCGCCATCAAGGCATAAGTCTTAGCCGATTTCCTAGCAGAAGGATCATTTACAGAGTTAAACATGGATGAATGTAAGCAGCTGATGGATCCTTGGGAATTAAGGGTAGACGGAGCAGTAAATGCTAGATGAGTACGTTTCGAAATGATTTTAACTTCTCCCAACAAATAGTACATCGAGATGCGAGCTATCAAATTATAGTCCTATCTTTCAAATAATCAGACGAAGTATGAAGCGTTACTCATATGGATGGAATGGGCCCATAAAGCAAATATAACATCTTTAAAGATCTACAGTGACTCGCAATTAGTGGTAAATCAAGTCCAAGGTACTTACGCGGCACATTCAGAAAGTCTTCAATCATATGTAGACAGAGCTAGACAATGGAAAGAGAAGTTCAATTCTTTTAGCTTATCCTTGATTAGCCGAAGAGATAACCAACTGGCAAATAGGTTAGCAAAGATAGCCTCCGGAGAGACTCAAAATGAAGAAGGCTTCCCAGTGGAAACAGTTACAACAGTCTCAAAAGAAACTCGCCTAATCCAACCCTTATGATACGCGAAAATCGTATCACCTTTTTAGCATGTTTTTATATATGATTTAGGGTGAAATTGAGGGTAAATTGATCTTAATTGTTTATTATTTACTTAATTTCATAGTTTTTCTGATTTTGGAAGTGTCAGGTGAAAAGTAGACAAAAACAGCAAATTTTGGGGCAAAAACGCAATTTTTGGAAATGCTGACTTGGTCAAAGGCTCAGGACGGGCGTCCCTAATCCGAGATGGGCGTCCTGACCCAGTCAAAGCACCGGGACGGGCGTCCAGGACTCGGGACGGGCATGCCGACTTGGTCAATAGACCAGGACGGGCGTCCCGAACCCCCAGATCAAGTCCCACATCGAATTTTTGATGAAAAATCACCCCGGGAAGCTGCTATAAATATCCCAGGCCTCCAGCAGTTGATTTCATTCCTCTCCACTCGATCTAAGTCATTAAGTGGTTTCCAGTGTACACTTCTCTCGTACACAACTCACTCAGAGACTCGGATCTCAGTTTTCTTTCTTGTTAGTGTTTTGTTTTAGTTTCTGAGAAATAGTCTCAGATCTTAGGCTTCTATAGATAGGTTCGTTTTTGGTATTCATAGAATACCCGGGATTTCGTTAGGAGATCCTAAGAGGGCTCTAGGCTTTCGAAGAGTCAGTCCACAGGGCTGGGCTTAAGCTGGGTATTAAGGTAAAGCCCAGTTACTAGGCTGAGGAAGCGTCCTCCGAAGGTTCTGGCGAGCAGAGTCGGGGCGAGCAATACGACATATACAGCAGTACGCTCCGTCGGCGAGACTATGTAAAAGGTGATTTCTTTATGGCATCAGTCCCCATGTCCCTCTCTTATATGTTGTTATTGTGTTGTTCCAAATATTTATTATGAATACGAGATTACGATTTTTATGAATATTTGTTTTATATGTTGACGTTGTTATGTTTTTTCGGAAATAGCCACCTGCTAAATATTCACTATGTCTGCATGTTTAATGTGCTCTTTTAAACTAAAGTTAGGGTTATAGACAATTTCTAACCACGGTCTAATCATAACCTGTTTAGTTTAACAGACATCAATTAGTATTGGTGTTTGCCATGCTAGATAAAAATAACCTGTTGAACACCCTGCTTGTTAAGAGTAGTCTAGGTAAGTCGGGCCGAGTCCGATTATGCCGGCGGCTAGGGCAAGCGGTATGATCCCCGAAGTGACATAGGGCTTTCATGGATGCCTTCGTCCCGAACCGTGAGTAGGGCCGTCAATAAGGTAGGGCTGTTTATTAAAAACCTCGGATGTGGTACGCCTTTAGACACAGAACATAGTTGCAATCCAGGCTAAGATATATCTAAAATACTCGAATATAGGTCAATCAACATATAGGAACAGTATAACATAAAATCAGGACCTCCTCTATAAAACACCTTTGGGATTAATTAGACTTAAACCTAGTGGAGAACGAATCACCCTCTCATCAAAGTTATTGATGAAGATTGCATAACTGGATTATAATATAAGAGTTAGGAATAAAGGCTAGTTACTACTAAGCCGTTGCCACTTCCCTGTGAGTACGATAATTATTTAATAAAATCGTAGATACTTTCCAACAGACTAGCTACACGATAGGTACTCTGCCTTAGGTTCTGGCTGATTAAGTGACACCATAGAGACTAAATGTGACAATTAGTCAATCACAGTCCTTAATTACTCATAATCAACATAGGGTAAAATAACACCTATTTAGCATATCAACCGGAATCCCATCACCTTACAACATGCGTCAGATGATTGGGTTGACGAAATGGCGATATTTATCAACAGGGGATATTGCCGAACGACCTCATGTACTCTAAACAAATACGATGACAGTCGGCCAGGTATACGATCCATGATGACACTTTATACCGATGTTTATTCTCTAGACCGTTACTTCGATGCATTCCACCATCCCAAGTGAATGAGTTACTCGCCGAAATGCACGAAGGACTATGCGGAGGACACGCTGGAGCTGGAACGTTGGTAGAAAGAGTGATCAACCAAGGATACTACTAGCCGACTCTAAGAGAGGATGCCAGGAGATATGTTAAGAGTTGTGACACTAGCCAATTTTTTTTGTGAACATACCGCAGTTGGCGAGGAATCAAAAAGTTGAACTCTATTCCTATGCGGAAGAAGTGAAAGAGTGTTGTTTGACATCCAAAGTGAAGAAAAGAACATCCTAAGAATGTTCATAGAAAGTTCAAAACCTAATCTACGACAAAGACATATCAAAGCAAAGAGAGTACGAACTGCATTCGGGTGAATTTACCCAGACTGTACTCGGGTAAATACTAGAAAATCTACGAAGGCAGGATCCATAGGAAGCCTAAGTCCTACATCGAAGTGTGCTAAGGGAAGGGGGGGGGGAAGGGGGATATGATGGAGTGACATTCTACCTGCTTCGGGTACTACAAAGACCTTATATATATTGGAATCTACACTATAGCTATGGGCAAAGGAGTTAGCTCGTTCCTGGGTAATTCTACTTCGCCAAAAGGAGAAATCGGTAGTAAGGGGTTCAGACATAGAAGGCTGGAAGGAAACCCCCATGGGAGCTTCAGCTTGACCATCCCTAACAATTGCCACCATTATATCACCCTCTATTTTATGACGATCAGGCTGAGGATCTCCAAAACCTTCAGCCATAAGGTCCTCAACCTCCCTAATGTTTTCTTCCTAGGCAACCATTTTTTACCTGCGAACGGAAGTTCAATGCTTAGAACCCCATTCAAGAAGCTACTTAGAAAAGAAACCCAAGTTATTCCTAAAACCTAGCATCATCTGATCACTGAAACCCATAACTTAAAAGAACAATGGGAGAAATATATGAACCCAAAACCAGTTTTACTTTACCCCAACTCACAAAGATATTTCAATACATAAACCCAGAAAAATACTCCAAAAAAGCATCATTTTCATACCACTACTTATGCAAGAAAGTAAAACAAAGCCATATTATCTTCATGATACCCGAAAGAAGAAAAGCAGAAAAATATTGGAAGCTTGCATACACGTCAGCAATGGTGAAAAGCAAAAGCCAGTCATAGAGGAGAAGACAAAATATACATTTTTTTAGGAATAGTTGGAATAAAAGTCTAAAAGCGTGAAGCAGGACTGAACACGCGACAAAAATAAAGATGGAAGAATCTTCAAAAGGATGCAGAAGCAGTAATGGCAGAAAGCTCTGAAGAAGGAAATGAAAAAGATGCTAAGAAAGATGGAGGATGTTTACGAGAAGAAAGAGTTTTAAACGGTTGTAGAAGGCTATACCTACAACGATATGATTATTTGCCAAGTTCAACGCATCGGGGATGGTGAAAAAGCTTTATGTCAGTTGACATTCTGCCATTAATGACAGATTCAGAAGGTGAAGAGACAGCAGTCATCATCAGAAACCCTAAAAACTCTTTTTGAATATACGAAGTCCCAAAACATATGAGCTACAGAATTCAAATCATCTAGCAAAGTCACACACATCTCGCCACATGGTACTTCGTTGAAGGGCCACTGAACAGCTAATAACGCGCGTCAAGGGCAAAGACGTCATTAAACTTTAAAATTAACCACCCAGCACTTCGATGATACAGTAAATCTATAATTATTGACCAGAAATTAATAATCATTACCAAAAAGTGGGTTTTATGACCCCACTATTTCAATCGTTGATTTTCTCTCCCATGAACTCCACGATTTAAAGAACGTTTCTTATAACGACAATGCACGACCTAATCCGTTCGCTATAACGGCAGACCCACGAACTTACACTCATGACAAGACATCCTCGGGTAAATACCTATAAAAAGGAAACAAGTGAGAGGTAAGAGCGGCAATTCCCGATATCCTAAATTATCTATTATACTTTAACACTAACTTGATCGTGGGAGAGTTCACGGGGAATCCACATCCCCATTGAACTTCCCCTATTTTGCAGGTATTCAATTCTTCCGAAATCCAAGGGAACAATCAGCACACCTAGACAGATTGTCCGAGATTCCTGATATCTCAATCCTTTACTTCGATATACCTGAAATCCGTTTAACACTAGTTCACATTTTTAGCCTTTAGATATCCCAACCAAT
Source organism: Asclepias syriaca (assembly GCA_027405835.1). Classification (NCBI taxonomy): domain Eukaryota; kingdom Viridiplantae; phylum Streptophyta; class Magnoliopsida; order Gentianales; family Apocynaceae; genus Asclepias; species Asclepias syriaca. The sequence goes on from CM049933.1 coordinate 5,479,321, forward strand.
TCTTGACGAATCACCAGCTTTTGCACCTGTATTTATTTTTGCTTTGAATTGACATTTGAACTATAAAATATCACCTTCTTTTTCCTTCCGTCCAAAATTTCCATAACTTCATTTTCCATCCAATTCTTAGGGGCATTTTCGTCTTTTTAAATCATTAATATTTTAAAATTATTTGAACTAACACTTGAACTATAAAATATCACCTTCTTTTTCCTTCCGTCCAAATTTTCCATAACTTCATTTTCCATCCAATTCTTAGGGGCATATTCATCTTTTTAAATCATTAATATTTTAAAATTATTAAGGTTTTATTTTTTCATAAAATTTTAAAAAATTGGAGGGATTCAATCTCCTAACCACACAAATGACAAAATCATATTAACCCACTGGAGCAACTATTACCATGTTAATTTATATAGAACTTATATTTTATTTTGTATACTAGACGATGCCAAAATAAATTTAACATAATTATATTTGTGAATCACTAAATTTGAACCACGACCATATAAACAATAAATAAGCATTTACTATTTGGACAAATACAAAAATTTATATTATTTGAAAATTATATTAAATATGAAAATTCTGAAAAAATATTATCCAAACAACACAATTTAAACCATATGTCTTCGTAGTCATTCCCTTCCTCATACCTTGAATTTTTTTTTAAACTTTGAATTCGTTGCTGGTATATGTACAAATATACCCCCACATACCCCCTCACTGTGATAATATCACATACGATATTATCCAGTATAGCATCACAACATAAAATATCCTGAGCAACCTGCATACAGCATATCATCATATCTTTCCGTTATGTCATCACAATATCAAATATCTAAAAAAGCCCATGACATAGAAGGCTCACGGCCCATAGACAATGATAAATAAAAACCCTTTGAGAAAGAGGTTTTTTGGGATTCAAAAGCCCTAGGAACAGTTCTGAGGAAAATAATCTGGAAAATCTCTAATCCGGTAACATCATATTGGGCCCACCGTGTTTTTTCAATTTTTGTCGAAAAGATAACAACCCAACCGAGTTTTGAATAATTCCGGAATACTCAGAGCAGTTCTTACGGACTGAAATATCTTAACCTATCGGAGCAAGTAAGGTCAAACCCTAATTTTAGTTGCCGTACATTCAGATATGCTTCCGTAAACTATTTAATTGATATTTATTATATAAAGTCACACTTTTACTCGACGGTAGAGGTTGGTTAGTGATGGATCAGAGTTATTTTTTATGATCGCGTTTTGAATTTGTTTTGATTGTTGATGTTCGTGTTGTTGATTCGATATATATTCTTTCCGTCTCTATATCCTCGTTGGTTGTCTCCAAGAATTAGGATTCGTAATTTTATTATGTTGCTTTCTCTTTATCTTAATTTGATAAATTATTCGTTCATCAATGCTTCGTGTTCTTTGCATCTTTCTATTCCTCTTGTCATTTAGGAAAATTTATTAAATTCATATTTTTTTTACCAATTACTTCGAATTCCTTTTGACTTAATACATATTTGGACTTCTCATGTTCTCAGTTCTACTAGTCATCGTTATTATTTATTATGATTTTACAATTTTTTTTAAATGGACTTTTCCTATTTCTCATAATTCTCAAGTTTTTTTCATTTTTATTAATTTACATTCCTATATTGTTACTAAATTTGAATGTTTTTATTAATTTACATTCCTATATTGTTACTAAATTTGAATGTGATATGAAATTCGTGTAATATGACAATAGTGGTAAACAATTTGATAATATTTGTTTGCAGTCCCATAAAACTAATTTTCTTTTTTCCTATTCTTGTACCTCCTCCCAAAATGGCAAGTGTGAACGCAAAATCTACCCAATAACCCAATAAATAATATTATACGCACTCTTCTCTCAGGTTTCTGTTCCCTCATCTTTTTTGTCATATGGCCTTCACTTATAAATATTCTTCCCCTCACACTAAAATTTATCTACTCTACTCACACTCTTTATCATAAAATTCTAACTTATCATCATTTACGTGTTTTTGTTTTCATCTTATTTCTTATTCTCTTTGTCTCTCGTAATAAATTACAGACTTGTGTCACTCCATGTATGTTTTTAGGTACCCTCCGAATAACATAAGTTAAAATGTCTAGATTTATCGACTAATAAAATTTTTATTTATCGTCATGTCTTATTTGATGAGTCTAAATTTTCCTTTTCCTGCTTCTTTTTCTAATCGTTTTTCATCTGTATAACAACCTTTTTTCTCTACAGAATTTTGTCCTTTATTTTTTATTTTATTTTCTATAGTCCAACACACAATCTATCGTTTTTATATGATTGATAGATTTACTGACCTATCCTCTTCATTTTTTTACTATTATTACCAATATTTTCTCATAATTTTCACCTCTTGTGTGCTTTGGTACAAACAACAAAGCTCCGCGCTTTGGTACCGCGTTTTCCTACAAATAAAAAGCTCTGCGCTTTCATCTTTCATACAAAATAAAAAGATCTGCGCTTTACAAAAAAACAAAAAGCAAACAAAGCTTTATGCTCCCGAAAGTCGGAAGATTTTATTACTAAAAAATGCTCCCAAAAGTGACTTCCGACTATAGCTCTGTGCTTTCCTACAAACAAAAAACTTTGCGCTTTCCTACAAACAAAAAGCTCTGTGCTTTGGTACAAACAACAAAGCTCCGTGCTTTGGTACCGTGCTTTTCTACAAACAAAAAGCTCTGCGCTTTCATCTTTCATACAAAATAAAAACCTCCGCACTTTGCAAAAAAAAAATTGAAAGAGACTTTAAAAAAAAAGTTTTATGCTCCCGAAAGTCAGAAGACTTTATTACTCAAAACTACTCCGAAAGAGACTTCCGGCTTTAGTAAAAAATGAAAGTCTCGACTTTAAATATACATATATTCCTAAACTAAAGGTTCTGACTTCATTACTCAAAATTGCTCCGAAAGCGACTTTCGACTTTAGTAAAAAATGAAAGTCTCGACTTTACTTAGAAATATACATATATTCCCAAAATCAAGGCTCCAACCTTATTACTCAAAACTGGTCCGAAAGCGACTTTCGACTTTAGTAAAAAATAAAAGTTTTGATTTTACTTAGAAATATACATATATTCCCAAAATAAAGACTCCAACCTTATTACTCAAAACTGCTCTGAAAGTGACTTCCGTCTTTACTAATATATTCATAAAATAAACACTACCACTTTATTACTGAAATTAACTCTGGAAGAGAGCCTCTAGCTTTACTAAGCTTTACTTAAAAATGAGAGTTTCGGGTTAAAAACAATATCGACTCTGACTTTACTTTAAAAAAAAAAGATGCTTATGGTATATGTACAAATATACCTTGGCATATGTACAAATATACCCCCACATACGATATTATCCAGTATAGCATCACAACATAAAATATCCCGAGCAACCCGCATACAGCATGTCATCATATATTTTCGTTATGTCGTCACAATATCAAATATCTAAAAAAGCCCATGGCATAGAAGGCCCATGACCCATAGACAATGATAAATAAAAACTCTTCTACGATGAGAAAGAGGTTTTTTTGGGATTCAAAAGCCCTAGGAACAGTTCTGAGGAAAATAATCTAGAAGATCTATAATCCGGCAACATCAGTTGCATAATACAAATTTTGAGTTTTTTTTAACAATTGCATTATTACATTATTAGTGTCAGCAATGACATTGTATAAAAACACCTTAAAATTCATGTTTTGCGACGAATTCGAAACAAAAGAGTTAAAGAAGAACTTCAGTGCAAGGTTTGAGGAACGTGACAATAACAAAAACCTGTGGTTTGAATTGTGTCATTTAATAATATTTTTTTGATAATGTATATATTTAATATAATTTATATTTAAAATATAAAAGGTAATCACAATATAAAATGCGTATTTATTATTTTTGTAATTATAATATAAAATATAAGTTCAAAATAAATTTGTATATTTATAGTTGTCTTAGTGGGTAGATATGATTTAGTTAGGAATATGGTTGTAAGATCAAATTCTTGAGATTACAAAAAATTATTTTTCAGATTTTTAATAATAAAGTAAAATGACAAAATTACCCTTAAAATAAAACCTTAATAATTAAAAATGCTCATAATTGTAAAAAGACCAAAATGCACCTGAGAATTGGACAAAAAATAAAGTATGATAGAAATTTTGGTGGTTGTAGGATCAAACTCTTGAGATTACACAAAAAATATTTTTAAAATTTTTAATAATAAAGTGAAATGACAAAATTACCATTGAAAATAAAACTTTAATAATTAAAAAATGCTCGTAATTGTAAAAAGACGAAAATGCACTTGGGAATTGGACAGAAAATAAAGTATGATAGAAATTTTGGACGGAAGACAAAAATAAATACAGGTACAAAAACTGAATTTTTGAAAAGTTGAAGTGTTAGTATGATAATTTACCCTATATATTATATCATGTTAATTATCTTTATCCCACGAATGCATTTTCTGATAGAATAAAATACATATGTATTCTATATATTCCTTAAACATAATCCCATAAGACCTAGTATGTCAAATTAATAAGAATATTAAAAACTAAATTGCGGAAGCTTATCTGATTTAATCCTGTATCACCAACATATTCTTTAAGAATCCTACAACATACTTTCTTCTTAACCTGTCAAAAGCAGATGATAGTCTTCCAAGATATCTATCGGAGTTAGGGTTCTATTCTATTGACGGGATATAGAATAGATACTCTCAGTAAACTCTCGGGGACCATAACCAATATATAATAATAATATTCCTAGCCAACCCATCATAGTCTAGGGAATATGGTATCTACATATGTGGGTTCATACTTATTATTGATACATATTAGCCAATAAACTTAATTAGATCATTTAATAAAATATGATAGCCTTAAATACATAATTAACACAAGAGCCCACATGATTTATTAAAATAAATCCAACAAATCTCCCACTTGGGCTTAATGTGTCTAAATAATTATGTATGGTTAATATTTATGAGTACTCAATCTTTTGCTATCATTACTGTATGCATCCTTAACCAATCCGATCCATCAATTATATTAACATAGAACCAAAGTGACATTCACCACAAAATCGTAACTAAACCCAACAATAACCACTGTCAATATTCATGTAATTCGTTTTACATAAGAAATAAGGGATTTCTTTCACGCCCTAAAAATGCATGTAATATATGTGTATATTTCTTTTGGATTACCAATTTTGAATTTTATGGTAATCCATTCAATTATATACATACATAAAATTCAAAATGGGTAATCAAAAGAAAAAAAGAAAGTTATTGCTTTGTAAATATAAGAAACGAACTATACTTACACGTGTATGTATATAAACTTTCTTCGGTAAAATTGATATACGATTCCCATTCCCTTATATATATATATATATATATATATATATCTTCTTTCTTCTTTATTCTTCTTTTTTCTTTTCTTTTTTTCTTTTTTTTCCTCCATTTTCAATTAACACTGGTGAGACTGAAAGAAGCAGCAGCACTCTTTAATTCATTCTCTCCAACCTGCTCTATTGACTTTAGGGATGATTCCGAGCAGCTACACAAATACATATATATATATATAATAAATAAACTGAAAAATAAATAAATGATAAATTAGATCAATCAAGAAGGATGTTCCGATGGTCCATCGAATTGTGCGGACAATATATAACTTTCAAACCCTGGTCCGCCATCAAGGCACAAGTCTTAGCCGATTTCCTAGCAAAATGATCATTTACAGAGTCAAACATGGATGAATGTAAGTAGTTGATGGATCCTTGGGAATTAAGGGTAGACAGAGTAGTAAATGCTAGCGGAGTAGGTGTGGAAATGATTTTCACTTCTCTCAACAAATAGTACACCGAGATACGAGCTATCAAATTACAGTCCAATCTTTCAAATAATCAGACGAAGTATGAAGCGTTACTCATAGGAATAGAATGAGCTCATAAAGCAAATATAACAGTTTTAAAGATCTACAATAACCGAAGTATGAAGCGTTACTCATAGGGATAGAATAGGCTCATAAAGCAAATATAACAGTTTTAAAGATCTACAATAACTCGCAATTAATGGTAAATCAAGTTCAAGGAGTTCCAGCCCTAGAAACTTTCAAACCCTTATGAAATTAGCACCAAACACAGTTGCACTTGATTTTGGGCACCAAATTCCATGAGTTATAATTCGAAATCAACTCCCGAAGGACGTAAAGTGATCTCAAAACGTCGTCGTGGTGCGTTGAACTGCAAAAAAATAACACCTAGCTGTGAATAAAACATACCAATTATTACATCAATTCCACCATCTCTCAGTTCAATTTTTATATGCATTTCAACTAGATTTTTATCACTCCCAAGTATTTCTTCTTCTACTACTGCACAAGAAATTATGACGAGAAAAAACAGACATAAAAACGACAAAATCAAACTTTTCTTCATCATATATATATATATATATATATATATATATGTATGTCACAATTTTAAGATTATTATATAAAATGTAAAAGGATGAGAATATATTCTTGAAACTATTGTTTCATAGGTTCAAAATTTTTTTTTTCTGCTTTTCACCCTTGAATTTGAGAGAGAGAGAGTACAAATAAAGAAAAAGGTAAGAGCAAGCAGTACTCTTGTTTCAAGAGGTTATCACGCACGTCATGAATAAGTAAGCGGCTATCACGTAATGAATAAGCAAGCGGCTATCACGTAATGAATAAGCAAGCGGCTATCACGTCATGAATAAGCAAGCGGCTATCACGTCATGAATAAGCAAGCGGCTATCACGTCATGAATAAGCAAGCGGCTATCACGTCATTAAAAATCAAGTGACTATCACGTAATTAAAAAGCAAGCGACTACCACGTCATTAAAAAGCAAGCGAACGTCATTAAAAAGCAAGCGACTACCATGTCATTAATAAGCAAGCAACTATCACGTCATTAATAAGCAAGCAACTATCACGTCATTAATAAGCAAGCGACTATCACGTCATTAATAAGCAAACGACTATTCAGTATATTAAAAAAAATTTAAAACATTGAAGAAATAGTCAAAGAATTAATAGATGAAAAATCAAATGAATAAACACATCATCCTCATCCATCCACTGTCAATATTTATGTAATTGTTTTACACAAGAATTAAGCCATTTCTCTCGTACGCATGTAAGAGAGAGAGAGAGAGAGAGACCGACACACAAAGAGCATTAACATGCACTATATAGACAAGAGTAGAAAAAATATATAAAAATTTACATGTTTTTAAATTGAAAATTAAAATACCTTTTAAAATTAATAAGTAAAAATTAATAAGCCATTAGAAAATAGTATAAAAAAAAATTAACACAAAGAAGAAATAATCAAAGAATTAATATAAAAAATCAAATGAATAAACAAATCATCCATCCACTGTCAATATTCATGTAATTCGTTTTACATAAGAAATAAGGCATTTCTTTCACGCCCTAAAAAATGCATGTAATATATGTGTATATTTCTTTTGGATTACCAGTTTTGAATTTTATGGCAATCCTTTCAATTATATACATACATAAAAACACAAAACATATATATATATATATATATATTATATATATATATATAATATATATATATATATATATATATATAAAGGATTATCATAAAATTCAAAATGGGTAATCAAAAGAAAAGAAGAAAGTTATTGCTTTGTAAATATAAGAAACCAACTATACTTACATGTGTATGTATATAAACTTTCTTCGGTAAAATTGATATACGATTCCCATTCCCTTATATATATATATATATATCTTCTTTCTTCTTTATTCTTCTTTTTTCTTTTCTTTTTTTCTTTTTTTTCCTCCATTTTCAATTAACACTGGTGAGACTGAAAGAAGCAGCAGCACTCTTTAATTCATTCTCTCCAACCTGCTCTATTGACTTTAGGGATGATTCCGAGCAGCTACACAA
>CM049933.1:5489816-5757316 GCA_027405835.1 Asclepias syriaca
TTTCTAACAGTCCAGTGACAGGGATGACGGTGACAGTGACTATAAGAGCCAGCAACTAAGAAAAATTGGTAGTAGTTTCCCCAACCAAACATGCAACTACCAAAAGGTACTTTTGATCGGTCAAAATGCCATTTATATTCGCCATTAAAATATATAGTTGAGTTCTTATCTTCGCCTTGAATTCCCAGACACTGAATCCATAGAGATGGAGATTGATGGGGGAGTTGATTTTTTATGATAACATTTGTAAGTTTAATGATTTGTGGTAATTTTGCACAAGAAAGTGCAAAAATGAAAGATAATAGGACTATTTCCTTGCTTCTTATCATCTTCAATTTGTTTTTGATCAAATGTTTTTGTGGGCATATATATATATATATATTATATATATATATATATTAATTGATTCTACACGAATCTGTCAAAAGGGTAAAAAAGTAATTTAAATATATATATATATATATATATTGATTCTACACGAATCTGTCAAAAGGGTAAAAAAGTAATTTAAAATGTCGGAAACTTGGAGAGCTTTGCAGTTGGGTTTGCTAAGAAGGCTTTATGAGGGGGCAAAGTATAAATGTCAGGATGCGGTACTTCGCTGGGCGTGTGTGGTACCTCGGGGTTACACTCTTAGCGTCTGGTCAGCCTGCAAAACAAGTAGGTTCAATGGAGAGTTTGTACCCCGTGAACTCTCCGATGCTTAAGTCACTAGAGTATTTTAGTGGATATCTGGAAATTAGGAATTGCCCTTACCTTCTATTCAGACTTCTCTTTTATAGGAGCCTGATTAATGGCTTACCGTTATGGTTCTGGACCGTTTCGATCGTTATGAGTAATGAATGAGGGAGTAAATATGTAACGTCCCCTTTTATGAGGCTGATAAATGGGTATTTATGTCTCTGTGGGAGTTTTCTTGACCCGCGAATCGGTTACTGATTCTTTGGAAGAATTTATGTCGGCTCAGTGGCCCCTCGTCGAAGTGTCGTGAAGCGAAGTGGAAGAGGCTTCGGCGTCATGTCAACACTTAGCATTTTTCGGACGCTGGAATGGTTAGGGTTTCTGACGGGGGCTAGCTGTCTTTTCGACTAGCTGCCCTTTCGTCTGTCTCCAGTCATAAATGTCAGAATGTCAGCTGGCAGAAATCTTTTTATCTTCCCAATGTCTTGATTCTGGTAAGTAATCATTGCAGAGACTTTCTCAAAGCCTTTTAGCTTCTTCCTTCCCCTATATTTTTCATTTACACTTACTTGCATAACTTTTCTGTCATTAACGCTCTGAAGATTCTTCTGCTTTCTGATATCTTCATCTTTTCCCTTCGGCTCTCTTCTTGGATTCAGACACTCAAAAAGGTAAGTTTTGTCTATGTATGGCTTTGGGTTTAATATTGAGTGGGTTTAAACTGTTGTTTTTGAGGGATGGAATGGTTCTGCATTTCTGTAGGATTTGAGGGTTTTGAGATGTAAGTTTCGAGTAGCTTTGTACTTGCATGGGGTTCTAAATATTGGGCTTCCATTCGCAGGTAGGATATGGCTGCTCGAAAAGGAAATGATAGGGAGGTTGAGGATTTAATGGAGGAAGGTTTTGGGAATCCTCGACCTGTTCGACCAAAGGTCACAGTGGCAAAGAGGGCAGCCCGGGGTGAAGTTTTAGTAGGAGTTCCTTTTCAACCACCCATGCCTGGTCCTCCTTCATCTGATTTTCCCTTAGGTAGAAATAGGATCACTAGGGAACAAGCTGTCTCTTTTGCCCGCAAATATAGTTTTGACTCTAGAATTTATAGAGTTTTTGTTGAACCTTTAGCCGGGAAGATGTCTCTTCGTCATATTTCCGTTCCCCTGGCTCATTTTGAAGTGGGGTTCCATCTCCCTATGGACCCTGCCTTTGCGGATTTTTTGATTTTTGCTCGAGTCCAACCTGGGCAGGTTCATTCGAACACTGTCTGTACTGTGTTTTGCCTTATTTGTCTTTGTCGTCGGTTGGGCTTTGAGCTAACTGATAACATCCTTAGTATGTTTTTCTCTTCACTTCGGATGTCTGACAATACTCTTTCTATTCGCCCCCGTAGGAATAGAATTTTGCTCTTCGATTCTCCTCCCAATAAAGTGGATTTTAAGGAGAGATGGATGATGGTAGAGTCTCGTATTGGTTTCCCCTTCCGCCCATTTGTAAATGAAAACTTCCAATGGCCTCAAATCCAATATCCTTCTACCCTTAGTCACTCTAAGAAGTCTTTTTTGGACATTATTACTCGAGACTTAGGGGATGACCGTCAGAAACAGACCCGAGTATATTCATCCGCGGATTTACTTAGTGAGTCTAGCTTGAAATGGTGTGGAATAGGATCTGGTTTGACAGAGAGGAAAAAGGAATTAGGCTTCGCGGAGCAGGAGCCGAATGAAGACTGGACCATACACCCTGGGGGTGTTTTTTCTTTTCAGTGTGATGCATGTTCCCTTGCTCGGGGTTGTCGGACTGGCAAGGGTATAATTTGTATACTTCTCCCTTTCTTGCCTTTATCTTACTTCAGTGTTGACTTCTTGTTCTGCTTGCAGGTCCAACAATGTTTAAGACCGTGTGGGGAGATCGGGAGGAAGAAAGAGATGTGCGCCAGACTCATTTAAACTCTTTACCCCGGTTTCCTCCACGTCTTATAGACCGGGGTGCCTCTGGTGACACTCCCCTTACCTACCCTTCTTCTGCTGAACCTTCCAAGCGGGGTAGGGGAGTGCGTAGGCCCAGGGAAGAGGTAAGGGACGAGACTCCAAGTTCGGCCCCTGAACCTCGCAGGGAGGCTACTCCGGAGGAGGGAGAGGATGAAGAACAGCTTCGTCCTCGTCAAAGACGGAGGGTCTCTCCTCGGCCACCTATTGAAGACTTGCCTGCTCCTCCCCCTGTTTCGCCTACTTCGCCTACTTCCGAAGATGTCCTGGATGCAGTTCCCTTGGCAGCTCGCCGGGCTTCTGGGTCTACTCCGGCTGAGCCTTCTCCAGCTGATGACTTGGGGGATATTCCTGCAGCTGAACCTGAGGTAAGTTCCAAGTCTCCCGGCCCCTCTTGGCTTCAACCGGGATTTGAGCTTCCCACCGAAGAGGAGGGTTTCAAGTCCTTGGCTTTGGAGATTGCTGAGAAGACTACGCCCCTCACCAACCTTCGGTTCAACAACCCTTACGTCGCTGCCTTGGTTGGCGGAGCCATTTTGGAGCGGGCTCATGATACGAGCAGTTTAGCCGGAATGAGCGAAATGGTGGTGGAGGAAGCCACCAATCGAATTGGGGCTTTGCTTGCTCGAGTAAGTTTCCTTTGTTTCTTTTTCTTCTCCTCGGGATAGTTTTTGACTTTTTTTTTCTTTGCAGGTTTCTTCCTTGGTGCTCCATGTATCCAAATCCCAAGCCCCGAAGGTGACTGAGCAAGCAGCCGCTAATGCAGAGTGGCGAGCTATCAATGAACCCCGTCTACTTTCGTTGGAGCAGGAAGTTAATAAGCAAGCTGCACTCATAGAATCGTTGACTGCTGAGAAGCAGTATTATGCCAACGAAGCAGAGGAGGTAAGAAGGCTGCTGGCTGGTCTGAAGGCGCGGACTTATGATTTTAAAACTGCCAATGACAAGCTGCATGCTGAGAACACTAAATTGAACTCGTCCAGGGATGAAGCTGTTGCTAGCCGGCTTTCCCTGCAAGAGGAACTTGATCGTTGCCGCTCAGAGGAGTTTAAAAAGAAGATTATTGACTATTTCAAGAGCTCCCCTGAGTATCAAGCAGAGATTAACCGTGAAGCTGGTTCCTTTCTGGACAAGGGATGTGTTCATATCATCAGGCAGTTGCATCCTTATTTTGAAGATAAGTTCGTTCTCCTTCAAGCCTTCAAATCCAATTTTGACAATGATTTTTGCCGCCAAGGAGCAGACTTCGTCCCATTTACTTCCGAGGAGTTAGAAGCGCTTCGGGATTGGGATGAAAGGAAAAAGAAGCCTGTTTGGACCCCGCCCCAGCCTTCTTCTCCTACTTTTTGGGATATGTTGGGCGAAGGACCAAGTTTTGCTGCTCCGGGCTCCAGCTCTGCCACCCCTTAAACTTGTAATTATTTGTTGTAACTTTGGGATGTTGACTTGATTTTGGTTTCAATATTATGAATTTTACCAAGTGTTGTTTATTTTGATACTTCGACCTTGATCATTTCATAGTAATAAAATTTACCAAGTAAAAAATCTGAACCCGACACTTCGAACAGCGATACCTCCATCACAATAAAACTTGCCAAGTATAATCTTGAACTCGATACTTCGTAAGAGACATTGCCTTCAAACTTTATTGTCTGACTTTATACTTCGTACCCATAAGTATTTTCCTCAAGTGTCTATCGTGATTTCCGGCAGCCAAAGATTGCTTCGTACTTCAGAACTCCGAGTATGCTTTTAACTCGGAGTTTATCTCCAAGCCTTGACTTGGTGCTTCGTAACCACGACCTTTCCCGTGGATTTCTTTCAGGCCTTAGCCTGGTAGTTCGTTACCGCGACCTTAGTCGCGGGTTTTAGTGTCTTTCGAGATCGCGCTCGAGTTTAGACTAATAATAACTGAGATAATGCTCGTAGTTAAATTTGAATAAATTTCATTTCTGGATTAGATATTCAGGACAAAGTTTGCCCAAATGTATTTCATACAAAGTACCTTTTTAGGTAATTTACATGCCACGGATTTGGGAGAAGAATGTCATCCTTGTTCATGAGTTTGTAGGTGCCGGGTCTTACTTCATGCTTCACGAGGTATGGGCCTTCCCAATTTGGGGTCAGCTTGTTTGATTGTATGTGTCGTGTCGTGCCTTCAATTTTCCTAAGTACCCAATCTCCAACCTTTATGGGTCGTTTGAACAACCTCTTGTCATGAACTTTTTTGGTCTTTTCCTTGAAGGATTGTGACCTTAGACGGCTTGCTATTCTTCTTTCCTCTAGTAGGTCTAGCTCCAGACTTCTTCTTTCTTTGTTGGCGTCTCCATTGTACATTGCTACTCTGGTTGTGGGCAATGCTACTTCGGCTGGTGCTAATGCTTCTGACCCGTACACTAATGCGTAGGCAGCTTCTCCGGTGGGGCCCCTAGTCGAAGTGTGTATTGCCCATAGAGCAGGATTTAATTCATCGGCCCACTTGTTTGACTTTCCTTCCAAGTTTTTCCTCAGTGCCGCCAACACTAGTTTATTGGCCGCTTCAGCCTGTCCATTCCCCCGAGGATGTGCCACGGATGACTTCCAGTGCTTGATGTGCAACCGCTGGCATTCTGCGGTGAACTTTGCTGAAAATTGTACTCCGTGATCTGTAATGACTGCCTTGGGTATCCCAAAACGGCATAAGACTTGTTCTCGGAAGAACTTAGAGACATTTTCCTCCGTGGGATGTGTGAGAGCTTTCGCTTCAATCCATCTTGAAAAATAGTCCATAGCTACGACCAAATATTCGCACCCATTTCTTGTTCTTGGGAACTTTCCCATTAGATCCATACCCCACATGTCGAAGGGCCAGGCTTCCACTACGGGGTTTGTTCCATCGATGGTAGTTGAGGAGTAGTCCCGAAAACTTGACATGTTTCACATTTTTTAACATATTTCTTGGCATCTTCCCTGAGTGTCGGCCAGTAATAACCTTGGTTGATGACTCGCTCTGCCAGAGCTCGGGCCCCTGGGTGTCCTCCACATACTCCTTCGTGTATCTCGGCTAACAGGCTTTCAACTTGAGACGGCGGGATACAACGAAGTAGAGGCCTTGTGAAAGACCGTCTGTATAATACATCTTGATGAATTGTGTACCTGGCAGACTGTCTTTTGACTTGTCGTGCTCGGGTAACGTCGTTTGGAAGAGTCCCATGTTGGATGAAGTCTTTTATTTTCTCATCCCAACTTGCCGAAGTAGGGTGTAGGCACTGGATAGCCTCTGGCTCAACATCTGTGGATGTTACTTCGGTAGGAATATTCTCTTCGTTGGGTGTTTCTCCTGATGCAATCTTTGCCAGTCTATCTGCTTGCTGGTTATCTTTCCTGTTGATCAGGGACATCAAGAAAGAAGGAAATTTATTTCTCCAACTCCTGGCCTTGTCTACATAAGGCTGTAATCCTTCTGATTGCACTGCGTAAGTCCCTTGGACTTTATTCACCACCAGTTGTGAATAGCGATGTACACTTTTAGAGATCGGATGTTTGCTTCATGGGCCCATTCTAACCCTTTCAGCAGTGCATAATACTCCGCTTGGTTGTTTGAAAGATCGGGCTTTAGTTTGATAGCCCGCGTTTCTGAGTACTCTTTGTTTGGTGACGTCAATTCAAGTCCAGCCCCAAATCCGTTGGAGTTTACTGCACCATCGACTTTCAGCTCCCATGGCTCTGGTTCAGTCAATTCCAAGCCGTCTTCTGTGAATGAGCCTTCCGCAAGGAAATTTGCCAGAGCTTGGGCTTTGATGGCTGTGTGAGGTTTGAATGTAATGTCTTGTCCGCACAGCTCGATAGACCAGCGCAGCATTCTTCCCGATTGGTCCAGCTTATGAAAGACTTGCTTTAGCGGAGCATTAGTATAGACCACGACAGGATGAGACACAAAGTAGGGTCTCAATTTCCTTGCGGAAATAACCAAAGCATATGCCAACTTCTCGATATTAGAGTATCTGGACTCCGCATCATTTAAAACTTTGCTTACGAAATATACAGGGTGTTGTTTCGTCCCCTCTTCCTTGATCAAAACTGACGCCACAATCACATCTGAAAATGATAAGTATAAGAAGAGTATCTCACCGCTGTTCTGAGGTCGTAGCAAAGGAATGTTTAGGAGGTAATCTTTCAAGTTTTTCCAGGCCTGACTGCATTCCGAAGTCCAGACAAAGTTATTCTTTGAATTCTTCAAAGCTTTAAAGAATGGGAGGCACCTCTCTACCGATTTTGAGACAAATCTCCCTAATGCCGCGATGCATCCATTCAGCCTTTGGATGTGTTTGACACATTTGGGCTCAGTGAGCCGGGCTATGGCCTCCAATATCTCCGGGTTAGCCTCGATCCCTCGTTCGGATGTCATGAAGCCTAAGAACTTACCGGATTTTACCCCAAACGTGCACTTCGTAGGGTTGAGCTTGAGGTTGTACCTCGCCAGGTTAGAGAAGGTTTCCTCTAAGTCCTCCAAGTGTGAAGTGTCGTGCTTGGTTTTAACCACCATGTCATCAACATATGCTTCGATATTCCTTCCGATTTAGCTTCGGAGGATATAATTCATCATTCGCTGATACGTCGCCCCTGCGTTCTTTAATCTGAAGGGCATGACATTATAGCAGTAAATGGCCCCTGCAGCTCGGAACGAGGTATGTACCTGGTCGCTGGGCTTCAATTTAATTTGATGATACCCGAAGAAAGCATCCATGAAGCTCAGGTATTCGTATCCCGCTGTTGAATCCACCAGCGCATCGATTCAAGGTAGCGGGTAGCAATCCTTGGGGCAAGCCTTGTTGAGGTCCGTGTAGTCTACGCACATTCTCCATTTGCCAGTAGACTTTTTAACCATTACCACATTGGCGAGCCAAGTGGGGTATTTTATCTCGCGAATGAACCCTGCTTGCAGGAGCTTATTTACTTCTTCCTTCATGCCTTGTATTTTATCTTCGCCAAATTTTCTGGACTTTTGTTTAATTGGGCGATATGTGGGGTCTATATTCAAGGCATGCTCGGAGACTGAGGGATCTATTCCGGGCATATCCTCGGTGCACCATGCAAAGCTCCGTTGGTGCTCTTTGAGAAATTTGATGAGGTCTTGCCTGAGCTGATCTGGCATGTCTCTCCCGATCTTGACGAGTTGTTTAGGATAGGCGGGATTTATTTCTACCTCGTCATATTCTTTATCCCGTGGTACTTCGGCGACTGGGTTGCGATTTTGTTTCTCTGCATCCCCTTGCACCTCTGGGACGCGATCCTCTGTCATCACATTGTCGCGATCTTCTGTCACCATATTGACTCTTTCAATTTTGTCGGGAGAGTCTCTTTTCCTCTTTATTTTCATTATCTTCCCTAGTAGACTCCGAGGGCTGCTCCTCACAAATCCAACACCTCGCGAGGTG
The DNA here is from genome assembly GCA_027405835.1 of Asclepias syriaca. Lineage (NCBI taxonomy): Eukaryota > Viridiplantae > Streptophyta > Magnoliopsida > Gentianales > Apocynaceae > Asclepias > Asclepias syriaca. Next base: position 5,497,897 of record CM049933.1, read on the forward strand.
TGAAATTTCACCTGCTGATGTGAAGTAGAGATTACCAAATCAAAGGCCGCGTGGAACGGTGTTCCCACTATGGCGTTGTAAGGAGATTCTAAATCTACCACATAGAATTTGACCTCCTCTGTCCGTGCCTTGTCCCCTTCACCAAGGGTGACATGCAGTCTTACTGTTCCCTTCACCGGTACTTTCTGAGGTGTGAACCCGTCCAATACCATTCTGCTTGTCTTGAGATGCTCCTCTCTCAAGCCCATTTCTTCGAAACACCGCCAGTACATGATATTTCTCGTGGCTCCAGTGTCGACCAGAACTCTCTTTACTGTACACTTGTTAATCCCTTCTCGGGTCATCCGCACTTCAATGACTATGGGACTGACTTTAGCCTCCTCATTACTTTCCAACTCTTCGTTGGTGAAAGTAATGACTTCCTGATGCTCGAACTCATACTTCGGGACGAGGTATGATTTGGTGAGATTGTAGATTCTTTTCTTTATTTTCCTCACCGAGCCTAGCTCCGGGTTAATCATGTTGATTACCCTTTCTCCCTTATCTTTTTGTTGTTGTACACCCGCAATATATTCCTTCAGACATCCTTCCTGAATGAGCTTTTCGATAGCTCGCTTCAGTTGGAAGCACTCCTCCGTCGTGTGACCATAGTCTCTGTGGAATCCACAGAACTTGGTTTTATCTCGTGAAGCGTATGTTTGTGCCTTCATCGGTGCGGGGTCCCTGACTCCGTGCTTCTCTTTCAGGACTGCAATCAAACTTTCTTTTGGGACATTCAAGGGTGTAAACGCTTCAGATTTCTTACCTCGATTTTTGTCTTTCCGTTCTGGGAAATTCGAGGCCACCTGTTTCTATTGTTCAGGCTGTTTATCCTTTCTTCTGCAAGTCGGCTCAGTCGCACTACCTTCAGTCAGGGCTACTTTCCTGGCTACGTTGAACATTTCTCCAATTGTCTCCGGCTTGCGGAGCTGGAGCTCGGTATATAGCATTCGCGACCTGAACCCTCCTTCGAAACACGTGATCACCGTGTCTTGGCTGATCCCTTCAATCTCCTCGTAGGTTTTCTTGAACCTATCCAAAAATGAAAGCAACGATTCACCTTCCCGTTGCTTGATGTTGTCCAGATCGCCCCTGGTTTTTGGAATTGTTCCTGCAGTGCTGAATTTGTCCAGGAACATCTTCTCCAAGGTATTCCACGAATCAATGGAGTCCTTTTTAAGGGATGTGAACCAAGTTACCGCTTTATCCGATAAAGTAGTCGGAAAAGCCCGGCACAGGATAGCCTCGTCGTTGGTGACTAGTCCCATGGCAGACTTGAACCGGCATATATGTTCAATGGGCTTTAACGAGCCCGAGTATAGAACGAACTGTGGAAGCTTAAGATTTGGGTCCGGGGAGACCTCTTGGATCCACTTAATGAATGGTCCCAGTTCGATGGATCTCGACTGGCGCGATTTGGAAACATGTTTTCCATCCTCCGGGCTTCGTTCTAGAGATCGCTTCCCGGTTTTTTCTTTGCGAGCTGCCTTTGAAGAGTGATGGCTCTCTCCAACCTCGCTAATCGATGGTCTTTTGCTAGTTCGGGTGAATTTCTCGCTTCTCCGGACTGTGGTACGGGTCCGTTGTGGGTTTTCGGACGGATTTGCCAAGACCCTCGGGGGTGGCAATTCAGCTCCAGCCTTCCGAAACTCCTCCCGTAATTTCAGCCATTGTTGGGAGAGCTCTTGATCCCGCTTCGCTTCCTGATCTAGCTTTAGTTGCTCATTCTCTCTCTGCAACCTCCTCAATTCCCTTTTTGTATCTTCTATTCTCTTGGAATTGAGTTGCTCTCGCAAATCTGGGGAGCGCCTAGAGGTTCCTGGCTGTGGCCCCAACCTTTCCGATACCAGACGGCGACCGGAACTTGGAGAACTAGAAGAGACGGACAACCTTGTCCTCTCCAGTCAGAGAGAAGACTGGTGAACAGTGTGGCCTTCGGATCGAGACATGGTAATTTTGATGATTGAGAATTGTAAAAGTAAAGTAAATGTTCCCGGTAACGGAACCAAACTAATTCTGCACGAATCTGTCAAAAGGGTTAAAAAGTAATTTAAAATGCTGGGAACTCGGAGAGCTTTGTAGTTGGGTTTGCTAAGAAGGCTTTATGAGGAGGCGAAGTATAAATGTCAAGATGCGGTACTTCGCTGGGCGTGTGTGGTACCTTGGGGTTACACTCTTAGCGTCTGGTCAGCATGCAAAACAAGTAGGTTCAATGGGGAGTTTGTACCCCGTGAACTCTCCGATGCTTAAGTCAGTAGAGTATTTTAGTGGATATTTGGAAATTAGGAATTGCCCTTACCTTCTATTCAGACTTCTGTTTTATAGGAGCCTGTTTAATGGCTTACCGTTATGGTTCTGGACCGTTTCGACAGTTATGAGTAATGAATGAGGGAGTAAATATGTAACGTCCCCCTTTATGAGGCTGATAAATGGGTATTTATGTCTCCGTGGAAGTTTTATTGACCCGCGGATCGAGTACTGATTCTTTGGAAGAATTTATGTCGGCTCAATATATATATATATATATATATATATATATATATATATAAAAGATTACAATTTTATTTTTATTTTTACATAAAATTTTAATGTTTTTATTAAAATAAAATTGTTAATAACTGAGTTATATTTTGTATAAAATTACTGATGATAATTTAGTAATTTTTTTAAATTTTTTTAGATATTTTTGTTTCATTATCTTAATTATTTTATTTTATTTTATTTTAACTTTTCACTTTGTTTTTATTTATTTAAATTTGTATTAAGTTTTTTATCACATTCTGTTTTCATTTTTCTCAATTTTTATCACGTGGAGTGGAGAATGTTTACCGTAATATATATAGAGATGCAGGGGGTGGGGGTATGAAATATAAATATGTATAGGGAGAATCATATTCACAAGATTTAAGATGAAATATGTGTAATTGACAAATTAAGTGCTCATAAAAATAACATATATATGGATACAACAAATTCCATGTTTTTAATATCACAACTAAAGCAAGCAACCTATAACAAGAAGAAATGGACATTGGACCCTTTTTATCTCACATGGAAAAATCAGTTATTTTGGTCATAGGATCATCATCATAATAATAATCAATCAATCAATCAAAGCTACATTCATACCATCGAAAGCTACCAAAAAATTTTCTTCTCCAGTAAATGAAAGGGGTAAAAAGATTTGCCATTGGCTGCAAATCTCAAGAGTCTAATCTTCGGATCTATACAGATTTTGTATATATATATATGCAGCTAATCGACTAAAACTTGCTGTATACAACTGAAGTATCTGCTAAAGCTGATGCTAGTTGTGAAATGCCATTGAAGTCATTCCAATTATTCAAGACTAGGACACTTGAGTTCTCTCTCTTTTTCTCTTTCCACATAAGAAAACTAGAAACCAATAACGCCCACAATTCTGCAAAAAAAATGCAGATGGGGAGAGAACTAAACCTATATTTCTCCCCCCCCCCCCCCCCTCCCCACCACCACCAATTTTCTGATGTTGGGATAAAACTTCTTCCAAAACTTTGTTACAGGACAATCCTCCTGCTCTCTTCTGGATAATATGAGAGAATCTCCTGATTGTATATTACAATTCTTGGTCTTATTGCCTTTGTAACTTCCTAAAGGAAGGAAGCTTTTGCTTGAAGAACTATACAGGCATGCAAACCACCAAGCTCAGCATGCAAACAATACCCCAACTCTAAACCTCAAACTCCTGAGTTAATCACATAAAATGTCATGATTTCCACACCACACTTAGTTTACAGCTTCAAAGAACAGCACCTTGTGGTTGAAATGCCCTTCTCACACATGATAAGAACTTCCTCCCCAGCTGCAATCACCTATGTTTCACATTATCAAATTTAAATAGTCATAAGAGCTGGCAGATGTCATGAGATTTGTACATGTACATCAAGGATAAGAAGATACCTTTACAGTTTTGTCATCATACATGACCCATCTTTCATGATCATGATCACGTCATTAATAATCAAGCGGCTATCACATCATTAATAAGCAAGCGGGTATCACCCCATTAATATGCAAGCGGGCATCACGTCATTAATAAGCAAGCGACTATCACCTCATTAATATGCAAGCGGGCATCACGTCATTAAGAAGCAAGCGGCTATCACGTTATTAGTAAAAAACTATCACGCCATTAATAAATATTTAAAACATTGAAGAAATAGTCAAATAATTAATAGATGAAAAATCAAATGAATAAACGCATCATCCTCATCCATCCAGTGTCAATATTTATGCAATTGTTTTACACAAGAAATAAGCCATCTCTCGGACGCATGTAATAGAGAGAGAGAGACACACACACAAAGAGCATTAACATGCCCTATATAGACAAGAGTAGAAAATTGATATAAAAATTTATGTCTTTTTAATTGAAAAGGCTAATAAGAGGTTATCACGTCATAAAATTCAAAATTGATAATCCAAAAGAAAAGAAGAAAGTTATTGCTTTGTAATATAAGATTCTCTATCATCAATTGTCTCAAAAAATGGGTGCATGTCCAACAACACCACCTTCTTCAATCTGTTCTTGTTCTTGTTCTTCGTGTACCTTTAAATTACTAACAAATTGCGACGACGAACCATCATTAAAAGATTGTTGCTGTTGTTGAACCCACATTACTTTATTATTTTCTTTAGAAAAAATTCACATAACAATTATCATTCCTATTATTATTATTATTATTACTATTTATAGCAGTGTAACCAACATTTGATCCCATATATTGAAATTCATCACTGCTATTAATAGTATTATTGTTATTATCTTGTAGAAACGGTAGACCACGGCCAGAGGAGGTTCGAGGTGACATCAACGTGGAATCATTAGTAACGGTAATACTATTATTATTAGTATTAGTATTAGTATTGTTAGGGATTTCTGGGGAAGAATTTTGTCTGTAGAAATTGAGCTGAGAATAGACGGATTGGAGTTCTTGTTGGGCTAACGTGGAATCATTAGTAACGGTAATAATATTATTATTAGTATTAGTATTAGTATTGTTAGGGATTTCTGGGGAAGAATTTTGTCTGTAGAAATTGAGTTGGGAATAGACGGATTGGAGTTGTTGTTCGGCTAAGTGAATTTCATGATATAATTGTTGAATAATACCTAAACAACCATGCACGGGGTAATTTTCACGTGCATTAGCTTGAAAAATAATAGTATCCATGGCCATCGTTTTCTGGCTTGGATCCACTTGTTTTAGAATCTTCAACATATTGCTTACACCGAACAATCTGTGTGCATTTTGAAACGTCTTTGGTTGATCTGCCGGAAAATATGGTGCAAGCTGACAGTCAGGTGGGCACCGTCTCCTTTGATGCTTGCATGCAGCACAGGCTTGGCTTCTCCCATAAGTAAATGGCATTATAATAAATATATATATATAATATATATATATATATATATATTGTACGTATGTAGTATTTGAGAAATTAAGTTGATTAGTGAAGGTTAGTGATGAATAAAGAAGATGAGATGAGAAGGGAGAAAAGGAAATGGAAAGAAGGGAAAAGAAGGAAGTGGAATGATACGAAGATCCAGGTTAGTATGATATGAATAATCCCACAAGATTTTATAACCACAAGATTTAGGTTAGTATGATATTATTGTCCGTCCGAATAATCCCACAAGATTATTATGATATTATTGTGCGCCTGAATAATCCCACAAGATTCACGTTAGTATGATATTATAATATTCACGTTAGTATGATATTATAATATTCACGTTAGTATGATATTATAATATTCACGTTAATATGATATTATGATATTATTGTCCGCCCGAATAATCCCACAAGATTTATGTTAGTATGATATTGTCTAAATATTGTCCGCTTGACTCGAATAATCTCATATTATTGTCCCATATTATTATTGGTTCGAATAATCCCACAAGATTCACGTTAGTATGATATTATGATATTATTCTCCACCCCGAATAATCTCACGAGATTCACGTTAGTATGATATATTATCATATTATTGTCTGCCCGAATAATCCCACAAGATTATTATGATATTATTGTCCACCTGACCCACAAGATTCACGTTAGTATGATATTATGATATTATTGTCCACCCGAATAATCCCACAAGATTCACGTTAGTATGATATTATGATATTCACCTTACGACACTAATGCTCTGTTACGACAAATTTTCCATAAATTGGATCAATCAAGAAGGATGCTCCGATGGTCTATCGAATTGTGCGGACAAGACATAACTTTCAAACCCTGGTCCGCCATCAAGGCACAAGTCTTAGCCGATTTCCTAGCAGAAGGATCATTTACAGAGTTAAACATGGATAAATGTAAGCAGCTGATGGATCCTTGGGAATTAAGGGTAGACGGAGCAGTAAATGCTAGCGGAGTAGGTGTGGGAATGATTTTAACTTCTCCCAACAAATAGTATACCGAGATGCGAGCTATCAAATTACAGTCTAATCTTTCAAATAATCAGACGGAGTATGAAGCGTTACTCATAGGGATGGAATGGGCCCATAAAGCAAATATAACAGCTTTAAAGATCTACATTGACTCGCAATTAGTGGTAAATCAAGTCCAAGGTACTTACGCGGTACATTCAGAAAGTCTTCAATCATATGTAGACAGAGCTAGACAATGGAAAGAGAAGTTCAATTCTTTTAGCTTATCCTTGATTAGCCGAAGAGATAACCAAATGGCAGATAGGTTAGCAAAGATAACCTCTGGAGAGACTCAAAATGAAGAAGGCTTCCCAGTGGAAACAATTACAACAGTCTCAAAAGAAACTCGCCTAATCCAACCCTTCCAACCCGCGTCAGAGGATTGGGTTGAGGAAATGGAGAAATTTATCAATAGGGGATATTGCCGAACAACCTCATATGCGCTAGACAAATACGACGACAGTCGACCAGGTATACGATCCATGATGACACTTTATACCGTCATTCATTCTCCAGACCGTTACTTCGATGCATTCCACCATCCCAAGTGAACGAGTTACTCGCCGAAATACACGAAGGAGTATGCGGAGGACACCCTGGAGCTCGAATGTTGGTAGAAAGAGTGATCAACCAAAGATACTATTGGCCGACACTAAGAGAGGATGTCAGGCGATATGTTAAGAGTTGTGACACTTGCCAAATTTTTGGGAACATACCGTAGTTGGCGGGGAATCAAAAAGTTGAAATCTATTCCTGCGCGGAAGAAGTGAATGAGTGTTGTCTGACATCCAAAGTGAAGAAAAGAACATCCTAAGAATGTTCATAGAAAGCTCAAAACCTAATCTATGACAAAGACAAATCAAAGCAAAGAGAGTACGAACTGCATTCGGGTGAATTTGCCTAGACTGTACTCGAGGAAATACTAAAAAATCTACGAAGGCATTATCCATAGGAAGCCTAAGTCCTACATCGAAGTGTGCTAAGGGAAGGGGGGGGGAAGGGGGATATGAAGGAGTGACATTCTACTCGCTTCGAGAACTACGAAGACCCTATATATATTGGAATCTACACTATAGCTACGGTAATTCTACTTCGCCAAAAGGAGAAATCGGTAGTAAGGGGTTAAGACATAGAAGGCTGGAAATGAACCCCCATGGGAACTTCAGCTTGACCATCCCTAACAATTGCCACCGTTATATCACCCTCTATTTGACGACGATCAGGCTGAGGATCTCCAAAACCTTCAACCATAAGGTCGTCAACCTCCCTAATGTTTTCTTCCTAGGCAGCCACAACTTAAAAGAATAATGGGAGAAAAACATGAACCCAAAACCAGTTTTACTTTACCCCATCTCACAAAAATATTTCAATACATAAACCCATAAAAATACTCCCAAAAAAGCATCATTTTCATACCACTACTTATGCAAGAAAATAAAACAAAGCCATATTATCTTCATGATACCCGAAAGAAGAAAAGCAGAAAAATATTGGAAGCTTGCATACACGTCAGCAATGGCGGAAAGCAAAAGCCAATTGTAGAGAAGAATACAAAATATACCTTTTTTAGGAATAGTTGGAATAAGAGTCTAAAAGCGTGAAACAGGACTGAACTCGCGAGAAAAACAAAGATGGAAGAATCTTCAGAAGGATGCAGAAGCAGTAATGGCAGAATGCTCTGAAGAAGGAAATAAAAAAGATGCTAAGAAAGATGGAGGATGTTTACGAGAAGAAAGAGTTTTAAACGGTTGTAGAAGGCTATACCTACAACGATGTGATTATTTGCCAAGTTCAACACATCGGGGACGGTAAAAAAGCTTCATGTCGGCTAACATTCTGCCATTAATGACAGATTCAGAAGGTGAAGAGACAGCAGTCACCATCAGAAAACCTAAAAACTCTTTTTGAATATACGAAGTCCCAAAACAGACGAGCTACCGAATTCAGATCATCCAGCGAAGTCACACACATTTCGCCATATGGTACTTCGTTGAAGGGCCACTGAACAACCAATAACGCGCGTCAAGGGCAATGACATAATTAAACCTTAAAATTAATTACCCATCACTTCGCTGATACAGTAAATCTATGATTATTGACCAAAAATTCATATTCATCGCAAAAAGTGGGTTTTATGACCCCACTATCTCAACCGTAGATTTTCTCTCCCATGAACTCCACGATTTAAAGACCGTTTCTTATAACGGCAAGGCACGACCTAATCCGTTCGCTATAACGGAAAACCCACGAACTTACACTCATGACAAGACATCATCGGGTAAATACCTATAAAAAGGAAACAAGTGAGAGGTAAGAGAGGCAATTCCCGATATCCTAAATTATCCATTATACTTTAACACTAACTTGATCGTCGGAGAGTTTACGGGGAATCCACATCCTTATTGAACTTCCCCTATTTAGCAGGTATTCAATTCTTCGGAAATCCAAGGGAGCAATCAGCACACCTAGACGGATTGTCCGAGATTCCTGATATCTCAATCCTTTACTTCGATATACCCAAAATCCGTTTAACACTAGTTCACATTTTAGCCTTTAGATATCCCAACCAATATTTGACCAATCACCAGCTTTTGCACCTGTATTTATTTTTGCTTAGAACTGACACTTGAAGTATAAAATATCACATTCTTTTTCCTTTCGTCCAAAATTTCCGTAACATCATTTTCCATCCAATTTTTATGGGCATTTTCGTCTTTTTAAAATCATTAATATTTTAAAATTATTTGAACTAACACTTGAACTATAAAATATCACCTTCTTTTCCCTTCAGTCCAAAATTTCCGTAACTTCATTTTCCATCCAATTCTTAGGGGCATTTTCGTCTTTTTAAATCATTAATATTTTAAAATTATTAAGGTTTTATTTTTAAATATAATTTTATCTTTTCATAAGATAAAATTTTAAAAAATTGGAGGAATTCGATCACCCAACCACACAAATGACAAAATCATATTAACCCACTCGAGCAACTATTACCATGTTAATTTGTATGAAACTTATGTTTTATATTGCATACTAGATGATGCCAAAATAAATTTAACACAATTATATTTGTGAATCACTAAATTTGAACCACAACCGTATAAACAATAAATAAGCATTTACTATTTGGACAAATACAAAATTTTATATTATTTGAAAATTATATTAAATATGAAAATTCTAAAAAAATATTATCCAAACAACGCAATATAAACCATATGCCTTCGTAGTCATTCCCTTCCTCATACCTTGGTTTTATTTTATTTTTTTAAACTTTGAATTGGTCACATAATACAAATTTTGAGTGTTTTTGTTTACAATTGCATTATTACATTATTAGTGTCAGCAATGACATTGTATAAAAAAATACCTCAAAATTCATATTCTGCGACAAATTCGAAACAAAAGAGTTAAAGAAGAACTTCAGTGCAAGGTTTGAAGAATGTGACAATAACAAAAACTTGTGGTTTGAATTGTGTCATTTAATAATATTTTTTAAAAAATGTTTATAATTAATATAATTTATATTTAAAATATAAAATGTAATCACAATATAAAATGTGTATTTATTATTTTTGTAATTATAATATAAAATATAAGTTCCAAATAAATTTGTATATTTATAGTTGTCTTAGTGGGTAGATATGATTTAGTTAGAGGCGTGGTTGTAAGATCAAACTCTTGAGATTACAAAAAAAATATTTTTCAGATTTTTAATAATAAAGTGAAATGACAAAATTACCCTTGAAAATAAAACCTTAATAATTAAAAATGCTCATAATTGTAAAAAGACCAAATTGCACCTGGGAATTGGACAGAAAATAAAGTATCATCCCATTGTCGTCTACACTGACAAATTTTCCATAAATTGGATCAATCAGGAAGGATGCTCCGATGGTCCATAGAATTATGCGGACAAGATATAACTTTCAAACCCTGGTCCGCCATCAAGGCACAAGTCTTAGCCGATTTCCTAGTAGAATGATCATTTACAGAGTCAAACATGGATGAATGTAAGCAGCTGATGGATCCATGGGAATTAAGGGTAGACGGAGTAGTAAATGCTAACAGAGTAGGTGTGGAAATGATTTTAACTTCTCTCAACAAACAGTACACCAGGATGCGAGCTATCAAATTATACAGTTCAATCTTTCAAATAATCAGACGGAGTATGAAGCCTTACTCAAAGGGATAGAAGGGGCCCATAAAGCAAATATAACAACTTTAAATATCTACAGTAACTCGCAATTAATGGTAAATCAAGTTCAAGGAGTTCCGGCGCCGAAAACCTTCAAACCCTTATGAAATTGGAGCCAAACACAGTTGCACTTGATTTTGGGCACCGAATTCGACGAGTTATAATTCAAAATCAACTCCTGACCGACGTAAAGTGATCCCGAAACGTCGTCATGGTGCGTTGAACTGCAAAATAAGAACACCTAGCTGTGAATAAAACATACCAATTATTACATCAATTCCACCATCTCTCAGTTCAATTTTTATATTCATTTCAACTAGATTTTTATCACTCTCAAGTATTTCTTCTTCTACTACTGCACAAGAAATTATGACGAGAAAAAACAGACATAAAAACGACAAAATCAAACTTTCTTCATCATATATATATATATATATATATATATAATATAATATATATATATATCACAATTTTAAGATTATATAAAATGTAAAATGATTAGAATATATTCTTGAAACTATTGTTTCATAGGTTCTAAATTTTTTTTTTCTCCTATCACGTCATGAATAAGTAAGCGGTTATCACATCATTAATAAGCAAGCGGCTATCACATCATTAATAAGCAAGCGGCTATCACGTCATTAATAAGCAAGCGGCTATCACGTCATTAATAAGCAAGCGGCTATCACGTCATTAATAAGCAAGCGGCTATCACGTCATTAATAAGCAAGCGGCTATCACGTCATTAATAAGCAAGCGGCTATCACGTCATTAATAAGCAAACGGCTATCACGTCATTAATAAGCAAACGGCTATCACGTCATTAATAAGCAAACGGCTATCACGTCATTAATAAGCAAGCGTCTATTAGTACATTAAAAAAAATTTAAAACATTGAAGAAATAGTCAAAGAATTAAGGATAAATTATCCAACTAACACTTAAACTTTCCAAAAATCCAGCTTTTGCACCTGTACTTATTTTTGCTTTGAACTGACACTCGAACTACCAAATATCACCTCTTTTGCACTTCTGTTCAAAATTTCCGTTAAACTTTATTTTTTGTCTATTTATCAAGGGCATTTTCGTCTTTTTAATTTAAAAAAATTATAAAAAAACTTTTTCCACCAATCACTCACTTTTTCAGCTTGCGGCGGTATTGTCACCGACAACCGGTTGAATCTCACGGATTCAGGTATTCGCGGCACCCTTTACGATTTCCCATTTTCATCCCTGAAAAATCTTGAGTATCTTGATCTCAGTATGAATGATTTCTCCGGCACCATACCACCTCAAGTATCCCAACTTTCCAAACTCATCTATCTTGATTTTTCCACAAATCGAATTTCCGGAAACATTCCACCTGAAATTGGCCTTCTCCAAATTCTTCAAACCCTACATTTAGTTCAGAATTTCTTGAATGGCTCAATTCCCGACCAAATTACCCAACTAAGATTCCTCAGCGAGCTTGTTCTGTACACAAATAAGCTCGTCGGCCTAGTTCCTGCATCTTTCAGCAAGTTGAAAAACCTAACGTATCTTTATATGTACGACAATTTTCTATCAGGTCCGATACCTCCCGAGTTAGGACAACTTCGTAACCCCGTTTCCATTTCTATGTCCAATAACACTCTAACAGGTCAAATCCCACGTACATCCGTACATTCGGTAACCTCAAAAACCTCGAATTATTGTACCTTTTCGATAATAAACTATCCAGTCTCATCTCTCCTGAAATCGGAAGCTTGACATTAAAGTGAGTGAGGGTGGAAGAAGAGAGAGATATATTGCATTTATTTAGGGAAAGTGAGTGATGGGTGGAAAAAAAAATTTTTAATTTTTTTTTAAAATTAAAAAGACGAAAATGCCTTTGATAAATAAACAGAAAATAAAGTTTAACTGAAATTTTGAACGAAAGTGCAAAAGAGGGGATATTTGGTAGTTCGAGTGTCAGTTCAAAGCAAAAATTAGTACAGGTGCAAAAGCTAGATTTTTGAAAAGTTTAAGTGTTATTGGGATAATTTACCAAAAAATTAATAGATGAAAAATCAAATGAATAAACACATCATCCTCATCCATCCACTGTCAATATTTATGTAATTGTTTTAAGCAATAATTAAGCCATTTCTCACGTACCCATGTAATAGAGAGAGAGAGACCGACACACAAAGAGCATTAGCATGCACTATATAGACAAGAGTAGCATGCATGTAATATACAGAGACAGACAGACATACAAAGAGCATTAACATGCCCTATATAGACGAGAGACAGACAGACATACAAAGAGCATTAACATGCCCTATATAGACGAGAGTAGAAAAAATATATAAAAATTTACATGTTTTTAATTGAAAATTAAAATACCTTTTAAAATTAATAAGTGAAAATTAATAAGCGATTAGAAAATAGTATAAAAAATTTAAAACAAAGAAGAAATAATCAAAGAATTAATATAAAAAATCAAATGAATAAACAAATCATCCATCCACTGTCAATATTCATGTAATTCGTTTTACATAAGAAATAAGGCATTTCTTTCACGCCCTAAAAATGCATGTAATATATGTGTATATTTCTTTTGGATTACCAATTTTGAATTTTATGGTAATCCTTTCAATTATATACATACATAAAAACACAATACATATATATATATATATATATATATATATAATATAATATATATAAAGGATTATCATAAAATTCAAAATGGGTAATCAAAAGAAAAGAAGAAAGTTATTGCTTTGTAAATATAAGAAACGAACTATACTTACATGTGTTTTCTTCGGTAAAATTGATATACGATTCCCATTCCCTTATATATATATCTTCTTTCTTCTTTATTCTTCTTTTTTTATTCTTCTTTTTTCTTTTTTCTTTTTTCTTTTTTCTTTTTTTTTTTTTTTCCCTCCATTTTCAGTTAACACTGGTGAGACTGAAAGAAGCAGCAGCACTCTTTAATTCATTCTCTCCAACCTGCTCTATTGACTTTAGGGATGATTCCGAGCAGCTACACAAATACATACATATATATATATATATATATATATATAATTAATAAATAAACTGAAAAAAAAATAAATAATAATAATAAAAACAAAAATTACCTGGATTCATAACCTTCTTTTGAATGAATATAAGATTGTCTATCATCAATTGTCTCAAAAAAAGGATGCATGTCATCATAATCTTGTACTACAACACCACCTTCTTCAATCTCTCCTTGTCCTTCAATCTCCTCTTGTTCTTTCTCTTCGTGTACTTTTAAATTACTAATAAATTGCAACGACGAATCATCGTTAAAAGGTTGTTGCTGTTGTTGAATCCACATTACATTATTATTTTCTTTAGAAAAATTCATATAGCAATTATCATTACTATTATTATTATTATTATTACTATTTATAGCAGTGTAACAAACATTTGATCCCATATATTGAAATTCACCACTACTATTAATAGTATTATTGTTATTATCTTGTAAAAACGGTAGACTACGGCCGGAGGAGCTTCGAGGTGACATCGACACTAACCCTAATTGTAACGGTGACATGGAATCATTCAACGTGGTAGTAGTTGTTGTAACGGTAATAGCTATTATTATTATTATTAGTATTAGTATTAGTATTGTTAGGAATTTCTGGGGAAGGATTTTGTCTGTAGAAATTGAGCTGGGAATAGACGGATTGGAGTTCTTGTTCGGCTAATTGAATTTGATAATGCAATTGTTGAGTAATACCTAAACAACCATGAACGGGGTGCTTGTCACGTGCATTAGCTTGATAAATAATAGTTCTCATGGCCATCGTTTTCTGGCTTGGATCCACTTGGTTTAGAATCTTCAAAATATTGCTTACACCGAACAATCTGTGTGCATTTTGAAACGTCTTTGGTTGATCTGCCAGAAAATATGGTGCAAGCTGACAGTTAGGTGTGCACCGTCTCCTTTGATACTTGCATGCAGCACAGGCTTGGCTTGTTCCACCTTTTAAGTGTCATTATAATGTATATATATATATATATTGTACGTATGTACTATTGGAGAAATTAAGTTGATTAGTGAAGGTTAGTGATGAATAAAGAAGATGAGATGAGAAGGGAGAAAAGGAAATGGATTGTTTAAGAAATGGGGTATATATATGAAGATGGGATTTTGATGAAAGATTTAGTAATATACACACATATATGTGTGTATATATATATATATATATATATATATAACAAATAGGAGAGAGAGAGAGAGATAGAGAGGCGAGAAAAAGGGAGTTAAGTTGAGCTTCTCTCAACCAAAAGGAATTAAGAAGAGTTTCTCTCCACCAAAATAATAAAACTGAGGACCTGTTCTTTAGGGGCTTTTTTGTTGTCATTCATTAATATTTTTATGGTTTCATTACTCCACTCGTGGGTGTAAGCTCATCTGTGTATGTTTACTTTTATATATATATATATATAGAACTTTATGCGTAATTTTGGTTGAAAAAAAAAAACCTCAAAAAATTTTGGAAAAAAAAGTTTTATATATTTGAACTTGTTTATATATATTTCTAAAAAAACAAAAATTTATTCGAGTTGGAATTAACTTCGTTAAATTTTAAATTTATTTAAATTTAAATTTACTTCATTAAATATTTTATTATCATTTATATTCTCTTATAATATATAAAAATAAAAATATCAAACAAATACAATTTATAATAAAATCAAATAATATTAGTTGGGCGAGTCAACTCGTCGACTAAAAATTAGGATTCAACATATTGTGTACTTTTTTTTAGTTTTCCTTTTTTTTTTTTTTTTTTTTTATACTGAAAAGAAGATTTAGGAAGGTATATTTTTCATTTTTATTTCTACCTTTTTAATTAATTTATTTTTTATATAATTATTTTTAAAGAAATAAAATTTATCCATTTGTCATTTTGCTTTATTACCCTAAAAGTAATAAGATTCACTGAAAGAAAAAGAGTAGGTGGATTGGAAGGAAGACACGAAGGTCAAATTAGGGACAACATAAATAATGATATATATATATAAAAAAGAATGAATCAACAAAAGAAAAATTTCTTTTTTTTTTTTAACTAAGTTGTGATTCATCAAATAAATAAATAAATTTTATTTTTAATTAATGTAAATCAAGAATGAATTTTTCTTTTATATGATTTTTCGTCTAGAATAATTTGATCATTAATAATTTTATAAAAAATATATATTTAAGCAATAATTTTAAATATTTATATAATCTTTCTTTATGTGATAATATCTTATAGTTATAGGAGTGTATTTTTCATTTACTACTTAGAATTTGTTCAATATAAATATACACATAAACTTTATAAAGTCAAGAAGACGTTGGTCTAATATATTCACTTATATATCTTATAGTTATAGGAGTTTCAGACATAATAAAAATAAAAGTTATAGGTATTTAAATATATATATATATATATATATATATATATATATATAATTTATTTTTAAAAAATATATTTATTTAATATTAAAAATATATAGATGAATCTAATATATTCATTAATTCACATATTTCATATTTATTTATTTATATCCTAAATATTTAAATAAATTGGACGATTTATAATTTATCCAATTAAATATTTGTAATACCATGAACTTATTGCTAGCAAAATTTATGATTTGAAAATTATTTATGCGAATTTATTTTAATTGAAAAACTTGTTTGTTTCTAATTTATTATTCAAAAAGTCTACTGGAGAAAATAAGAACAGGAGTAGGTGGGAGATAATAATGTTATTATAATAATAATAAGATACAGTAATTAATGAACAAACAAAAAAAATTAAGTTGGCGTCATCATTCCGACGATCGGTGACCGGAATCTTTCAGCCAACCATACACCTTATGCAACCGGCCGTCAGTGAGAAAATAGAAGCCATCATTTCTAACAGTCCAGTGACAGGGATGACGGTGACAGTGACTATAAGAGCCAGCAACTAAGAAAAATTGGTAGTAATTTCCCCCAACCAAACATGCAACTACCAAAAGGTACTTTTGATCGGTCAAAATACCATTTATATTCGCCATTAAAAAGTATAGTTGAGTTCTTATCTTCGCCTTGAATTCCCAGACACTTAATCCATAGAGATGAAGATTGATGAGGGAGTTGATTTTTTATGATAACATTTGTAAGTTTAATGATTTGTGGTAATTTGCACAAGAAAGTGCAAAAATGAAAGATAATAGGACTATTTCCTTGCTTCTTATCATCTTCAATTTGTTTTTGATCAAATGTTTTTGTGTGCATATATATATATATATAGAGAGAGAGAGAGAGAGATGCAGGGGGTGGGGGTATGAAATATAAATATGTATAAGCAGAATCATATTCACAAGATATGTGTAATTGACAAATTAAGTGCTCATAAAAATAACATATATATGGATACAACAAATTCCATGTTTTTAATATCACAACTAAAGCAAGCAACCTATAACAGGAAGAAATGGACATTGGACCCTTTTTATCTCACATGGAAAAATCAGTTATTTTGGTCATAGGATCATCATCATAATAATAATCAATCAATCAATCAATCAAAGCTACATTCATACCATCGAAAGCTACCAAAAAATTTTCTTCTCCAGTAAATGAAAGGGGTAAAAAGATTTGCCATTGGCTGCAAATCTCAAGAGTCTAATCATCGGATCTATACACATTAAAAGACAATGTATATATATATATGCAGCTAATCGACTAAAACTTGCTGTATACAACTGAAGTATCTGCTAAAGCTGATGCTAGTTGTGAAATGCCATTGAAGTCATTCCAATTATTCAAGACTAGGACACTTGAGTTCTCTCTCTTTTTCTCTTTCCACATAAGAAAACTAGAAACCAATAACGCCCACAATTCTGCAAAAAAAATGCAGATGGGGAGAGAACTAAACCTATATTTCTCCCCCCCCCCCCCCCCTCCCCACCACCCACCAATTTTCTGATGTTGGGATAAACTTCTTCCAAAACTTTGTTACAGGACAATCCTCCTGCTCTCTTCTGGATAATATGAGAGAATCTCCTGACTTGTATATTACAATTCTTGGTCTAGTTATTGCCTTTGTAACTTCCTAAAGGAAGGAAGCTTTTGCTTGAAGAACTATACAGGCATGCAAACCACCAAGCTCAGCATGCAAACAATACCCCAACTCTAAACCTCAAACTCCTGAGTTAATCACATAAAATGTCATGATTTCCACACCACACTTAGTTTACAGCTTCAAAGAACAGCACCTGTGGTTGTAAATGCCCTTTCTCACACATGATAAGAACTTCCTCCCAGCTGCCAATCACCTATGTTTCACATTATCAAATTTAAATAGTCATAAGAGCTGGCAGATGTCATGAGATTTGTACATGTACATCAAGGATAAGAAGATACCTTCACAGTTTTGTCATCATACATGACCCATCTTTCGTGATCATGATCACGTCATTAATAAGCAAGCGGTTATCACGTCATTAATAAACAAGCGGTTATCACGTCATTAATAAGGAAGTGGGTATCACCTCATAACACACGTTATTAGTAAGAAACTATCACGTCATTAATAAGCAAACGGCTATCACCTCATTAATATGCAAGCGGGTATCACCTCATTAATATGCAAGCGGGCATCACGTTATTAATAAGCAAGCGGTTATCACGTCATTAGTAAGAAACTATTACGTCATTAATAAGCGATTATCACGTCATTAATAAATATTTAAAACATTGAAGAAATAGTCAAAGAATTAATAGATGAAAAATCAAATGAATAAACACATCATCCTCATCCATCCAGTGTCAATATTTATGTAATTGTTTTACACAAAAAATAAGCCATCTCTCCGACGCATGTAATAGAGAGAGAGACACACACACACAAAGAGCATTAACATGCCCTATATAGACAAGAGTAGAAAATTGATATAAAAATTTATGTCTTTTTAATTGAAAAGGCTAATAAGAAGTTATCACGTCATAAAATTCAAAATTGATAATCCAAAAGAAAAGAAGAAAGTTATTGCTTTGTAATATAAGATTCTCTATCATCAATTGTCTCAAAAAATGGGTGCATGTCCAACAACACCACCTTCTTCAATCTCTTCTTGTTCTTGTTCTTGTTCTTCGTGTACCTTTAAATTACTAACAAATTAGGACGACAAACCATCCTTAAAAGATTGTTGCTGTTGTTGAACCCACATTACTTTATTATTTTCTTTAGAAAAATTCACATAACAATTATCATTCCTATTATTATTATTATTATTACTATTTATAGCAGTGTAACCAACATTTGATCCCATATATTGAAATTCATCACTGCTATTAATAGTATTATTGTTATTATCTTGTAGAAACGGTAGACCACGGCCAGAGGAGGTTCGAGGTGACATCAACGTGGAATCATTAGTAACGGTAATACTATTATTATTAGTATTAGTATTAGTATTGTTAGGGATTTCTGGGGAAGAATTTTGTCCGTAGAAATTGAGCTGAGAATAGACGGATTGGAGTTCTTGTTGGGCTAACGTGGAATCATTAGTAACGGTAATAATATTATTATTAGTATTAGTATTAGTATTGTTAGGGATTTCTGGAGAAGAATTTTGTCTGTAGAAATTGAGTTGGGAATAGAAGGATTGGAGTTGTTGTTCGGCTAAGTGAATTTCATGATATAATTGTTGAATAATACCTAAACAACCATGCACGGGGTAATTTTCACGTGCATTAGCTTGAAAAATAATAGTATCCATGGCCATCGTTTTCTGGCTTGGATCCACTTGTTTTAGAATCTTCAACATATTGCTTACACCGAACAATCTGTGTGCATTTTGAAACGTCTTTGGTTGATCTGCCGGAAAATATGGTGCAAGCTGACAGTCAGGTGGGCACCGTCTCCTTTGATGCTTGCATGCAGCACAGGCTTGGCTTCTCCCATCTTTAAGTGGCATTATAATATATATATATATATATATATATATATTGTACGTATGTAGTATTTGAGAAATTAAGTTGATTAGTGAAGGTTAGTGATGAATAAAGAAGATGAGATGAGAAGGGAGAAAAGGAAATGGAAAGAAGGGAAAAGAAGGAAATGGAATGATACGAAGATTCAGGTTAGTATGATATGAATAATCCCACAAGATTTTATAAACACAATATTTAGGTTAGTATGATATTATTGTTCGTCCGAATAATCCCACAAGATTATTATGATATTATTGTCCGCCTGAATAATCTCACAAGATTCACGTTAGTATGATATTATGATATTCACGTTAATATGATATTATGATATTATTGTCCGCTCGAATAATCGCACAAGATTCATGTTAGTATGATATTGTCTAAATATTGTCTGCTTGACTCGAATAATCCCATATTATTGTCCATATTATTATTGGTTCGAATAATCCCACAAGATTCACGTTAGTATGATATTATGATATTATTCTCCACCCCGAATAATCTCACGAGATTCACATTAGTATGATATATTATGATATTATTGTCTGCCCGAATAATCCCACAAGATTATTATGATATTATTGTCCACCCGACCCACAAGATTCACGTTAGTATGATATTATGATATTATTGTCCGCCCGAATAATCCCACAAGATTATTATGATATTATTGTCCACCCGAATAATCTCACAAGATTCACGTTAGTATGATATTATGATATTCACGTTACGACACTAATGCTCTGTTACGACAAATTTTCCATAAATTGGATCAATCAAGAAGGATGCTCCGATGGTCCATCGAATTGTGCGGACAAGACATAACTTTCAAACCCTGGTCCACCATCAAGGCACAAGTCTTAGCCGATTTCCTAGCAGAAGGATCATTTACAGAGTTAAACATGGATGAATGTAAGTGATAACTCTAAAATAATAGAGTTATTCACATATGTTTTGCCCTTAATTTGAAACCAATTCCATGACTTGTGCAAAAGTTTTTGAGTTAAAATGCACCAAATGGCATAATTCCTTTCTCCATTTCAATTTTGTGGATTAATTGTAAAAAATGGCCATTTTAATTATTTAAATTCCTAAATTTTATCATAATTAAATTTCATTACTAATATTTAAATTTGTGCAGAATTTTACATAAAAGGTGATGGAATTTTTTGGATCCAATTGCAAAAGGATAAAAATAGAATTTTTTGATTGAAATGTGTCAAAATGAATTGGATGAAATATTGACCACTTTTAGAAGGAAATGGGAATTGGTGGATGGTTAATTGCTATGTTGACCGTTACTAATATAATATATATATATATATATATATATATATATATATATATATATGCACAAGCAAGAGGGCACAAAGGACAAAAGCAAAAGGACAAAAGAAATACACAAGTCGGCAGTAGGTGCAAATATTCAGGCAGAATTTCAGGAGGGCTGCAATTGTTATACATATATATATATATATATATACTCAAATTCCAAATTAATTCCAGCTGGAGATAAAACAAAAAAAATACATATTGTAGCTGAGATTTCGGGTAGAGCTTGGCAACAATTTTTGGATTTGATTTCAGCTGGTACGATGACTCATCATGTTGAAGGACAGCTGTGGGTTAAAGGAAAATTCTGGAGAGAACAATTTTCTTTTACAAAGGGAAGAAGAAGAACAGTAGACGGGAGTTCGAGTTTTTGAGAGAAAAAAGAGAAGAGAAGAGGAGGAGTAGAATACTACCATAGTTTTTATTTTGTTTTGTGTTAAGTTCTCGGGCAGCTTAGGACTTAGGCAGTAGGTAGATTGTTTTGAGTTGTTTTTTTTAGCTTTAGTTAGAGAGGAAGATTACCTAAGAAGGCTGGGCGACATTGCTGGAATTTCCGGGCTGTTCATGATCGAGGGCAGCAGCACCATGCGGAGGAAACGAAGAACAGCAGCAGCTTGATTAAATTCGATTTGGGGCAGTAGGGTGATCTCCGACCCGAGTAACCCTCTCTCCATTTCTTCAATTTGCTTCTTGTTTTGTAATCAAATATTCTTCAAATTGTCACTGTTTTGTAACTGAATATTTTTGATGATATGAGAATGTTTACATGTTTTCAAGGATTAATTAAAAGTGTTTTGGGATTGATATGTTTTCCGTCTTGGGATTGACTTGTGTCACTATGGACCTAGGGACTGTTTTTCCTATTACTTTAGTCCTTGTTTTCATGATTCGTTTCAGCAAAATTTATATTCATAACCTGAAGGTGCTGTAGCCTAGCAAATTATAAACATGTGGAAAAATGTAATGTGGCATAGGATGAATGGAATGCATAAGTATTGTGTATTGTTTTCCTTGTTGATACTTGTATGGGGCATACTTAGTTTATTCATGCAATTACTTAAACGGATTAGGAATAACTTGCGGTTACGACTGTCCAAGTTATGTATCGAACTAGTATCTGCCTTTCTAACCGGAAGGGGTCTAGTTGACATGTTAATTGCATGGCACTTGCTTGAGACGCATGACCGTGCGGTCAATATTGCAGGGGACACGACCAATTTCACTGCCTTGTGTTGTTCTAGGTTCACGGTACTTCGTACTCCATGAGACGATGTTATCTGGGGTTTAGACTAGTAGGCTAAGTAGTCTGGGTAGAACCAGACCGCTGTAGTGTTAATTTGGAAACCGAAAAGCATGCTTAGCATTCTTGGATTCATTACTGGTTATGATTGCATTTTTGGCTTGATTTTTACAGCATTGTATTGCCTGGTGTGTTCTTTAGGTAAATTTCCAGTAGGCTGCCCTGTATTTTAGATAGGTAGAATTGCTGCAGCATTTCGGTTGCTGCAGCATTTCGGTTGCTGCAGCAGTAGCATAGCAGTAGGCTAGTCTCCAAATCTCCACCCATTTATTCATCATTCTTTATTCTTTTAACCAAATGTAAAACATGTTTGCATGTATAATTGGCATACAAAATCTCTGTGGGATCGATAATCTTGTACTTAGGTACATATATTACTTGTTGACCGGTGTATACTTGCACTTGTTAAAATTGCGTTGATTTATTCTATTTTATTATCTTCTCAATTTGTGACACACGCACACAACGCAACAGTAAGCAGCTGATGGATCCTTGGGAATTAAGGGTAGACGGAGCAATAAATGCTAGCGGAGTAGGTGTGGGAATGATTTTAACTTCTCCCAACAAATAGTACACCGAGATGTGAGCTATGAAATTACAGTCCAATCTTTCAAATAATCAGATGGAGTATGAAGCGTTACTCATAGGGATGGAATGGGCCCATAAAGCAAATATAACATCTTTAAAGATCTACAATGACTCGCAATTAGTGGTAAATCAAGTCCAAGGTACTTACGCGGTACATTCAGAAAGTCTTCAATCATATGTAGACAGAGCTAGACAATGGAAAGAGAAGTTCAATTCTTTTAGCTTATCCTTGATTAGCCGAAGAGATAACCAAATGGCAGATAGGTTAGCAAAGATAGCCTCCGGAGAGACTCAAAATGAAGAAGGCTTCCCAGTGGAAACAGTTACAACAGTCTCAAAAGAAACTCGCCTAATCCAACCCTTACAACCTGCGTCAGAGGATTGGGTTGACGAAATGGAGAAATTTATCAACAGGGGATATTGCCGAACTATCTCATATGCGCTAGACAAATACGACGACAGTCGACCAGGTATACGATCCATGATGACACTTTATACCGGCATTCATTCTCCAGACCGTTACTTCGATACATTCCACCATCCCAAGTGAACGAGTTACTCGCAGAAATACACGAAGGAGTATGCGGAGGTCACCCTGGAGCTCGAATATTGGTAGAAAGAGTGATCGACCAAAGATACTACTGGCCGACACTAAGAGAGGATGTCAGGCGATATGTTAAGAGTTGTGACACTTGCCAAATTTTTGGGAACATACCGTAGTTGGCGGGGAATCAAAAAGTTGAACTCTATTCCTGCGCGGAAGAAGTGAATGAGTGTTGTCTGACATCCAAAGTGAAGAAAAGAACATCCTAAGAATGTTCATAGAAAGCTCAAAACCTAATCTATGACAAAGACAAATCAAAGCAAAGAGAGTATGAACTGCATTCGGGTGAATTTGCCTAGACTGTACTCGGGGAAATACTAAAAAATCTACGAAGGCATTATCCATAGGAAGCCTAAGTCCTACATCGAAGTGTGCTAAGGGAAGGTGGGGAAGGGGGATATGATGGAGTGACATTCTACTCGCTTCGAGAACTACGAAGACACTATATATATTGGAATCTACACTATAGCTACGGTAATTCTACTTCGCCAAAAGGAGAAATCGGTAGTAAGGGGTTAAGACATAGAAGGCTGGAAATGAACCCCCATGGGAGCTTCAGCTTGACCATCCCTAACAATTGCCACCGTTATATCACCCTCTATTTGACGACGATCAGGCTGAGGATCTCCAAAACCTTCAACCATAAGGTTGTCAACCTCCCTAATGTTTTCTTCCTAGGCAACCACAACTTAAAAGAATAATGGGAGAAAAACATGAACCCAAAACCAGTTTTACTTTACCCCATCTCACAAAGATATTTCAATACATAAACCCAGAAAAATACTCCCAAAAAAGCATCATTTTCATACCACTACTTATGCAAGAAAATAAAACAAAGCCATATTATCTTCATGATACACGAAAGAAGAAAAGCAGAAAAATATTGGAAGCTTGCATACACGTCAGCAATGGCGGAAAGCAAAAGCCAATTGTAGAGAAGAAGACAAAATATACCTTTTTTAGGAATAGTTGGAATAAGAGTCTAAAAGAGTGAAATAGGACTGAACTCGCAAGAAAAACAAAGATGGAAGAATCTTCAGAAGGATGCAGAAGCAGTAATGGCAGAAAGCTCTGAAGAAGGAAATGAAAAAGATGCTAAGAAAGATGGAGGATGTTTACGAGAAGAAAGAGTTTTAAACGGTTGTAGAAGGCTATACCTACAACGATGTGATTATATGCCAAGTTCAACACATCGGGGACGGTGAAAAAGCTTCCTGTCGACTGACATTCTGCCATTAATGACAGATTCAGAAGGTGAAGAGACAGCAGTCACCATCAGAAACCCTAAAAACTCTTTTTGAATATACGAAGTCCCAAAACAGACGAGCTACCGAATTCAGATCATCCAGCGAAGTCACACATTTCGCCATATGGTACTTCGTTGAAGGGCCACTGAACAGCCAATAACGCGCGTCAAGGGCAATGACATAATTAAACCTTAAAATTAATTACCCAGCACTTCGTTGATACAGTAAATCTATGATTATTGACCAAAAATTAATAATCATCGCAAAAAGTGGGTTTTATGACCCCACTATCTCAACCGTAGATTTTCTCTCCCATGAACTCCACGATTTAAAGACCGTTTCTTATAACGGCAAGGCACGACCTAATCCGTTCGCTATAACGGCAAACCCACGAACTTACACTCATGACAAGACATCATCGGGTAAATACCTATAAAAAGGAAACAAGTGATAGGTAAGAGAGGCAATTCCCGATATCCTAAATTGTCCATTATACTTTAACACTAACTTGATCGTCGGAGAGTTTACGGGGAATCCACATCCCTATTGAACTTCCCCTATTTTGCAGGTATTCAATTCTTCGGAAATCCAAGGGAGCAATCAGCACACCTAGACAGATTGTCCGGAGTGTGATATTTTTGACGAATCACCAGCTTTTGCACCTGTATTTATTTTTGCTTAGAACTGACACTTGAACTATAAAATATCACATTCTTTTTCCTTCCGTCCAAAATTTTCGTAACTTCATTTTCCATCCAATTTTTAGGGGCATTTTCGTCATTTTAAAATCATTAATATTTTAAAATTATTTGAACTAACACTTGAACTATAAAATATCACCTTCTTTTCCCTTCAGTCCAAAATTTCCGTAACTTCATTTTCCATCCAATTCTTAGGGGCATTTTCGTCTTTTTAAATCATTAATATTTTAAAATTATTAAGGTTTTATTTTTAAATATAATTTTATCTTTTCATAAGATAAAATTTTAAAAAATTGGAGGAATTCGATCTCCCAACCACACAAATGACAAAATCATATTAACCCACTGGAGCAACTATTACCATGTTAATTTGTATGAAACTTATATTTTATATTGCATACTAGATGATGCCAAAATAAATTTAACATAATTATATTTGTGAATCACTAAATTTGAATCACAACCGTATAAACAATAAATAAGCATTTACTATTTAGATAAATACAAAAATTTATATTATTTGAAAATTATATTAAATATGAAAATTTTGAAAAACTATTATCCAAACAACGCAATATAAACCATATGTCTTCCTAGTCATTCCCTTCCTCATACCTTGAATTTATTTTTTTTTAACTTTGAATTAGTTGCAGAATACAAATTTTGAGTATTTTTTTTTTACAATTGCATTATTACATTATTAGTGTCAGCAATGACATTGTATAAAAAAACACCTCAAAATTCATGTTCTGCGACAAATTCGAAACAAAAGAGTTAAAGAAGAACTTCAGTGCAAGGTTTGAGGAACGTGACAATAACAAAAACTTGTGGTTTGAATTGTGTCATTTAATTTTTTTTTTTTTTTTGAGAATGTTTATATTTAATATAATTTATATTTAAAATATAAAATGTAATCACAATATAAAATGTGTATTTATTATTTTTGTAATTATAATATAAAATATAAGTTCCAAATAAATTTGTTTATTTATAGTTGTCTTAGTGGGTAGATATGATTTAGTTAGGGGCGTGGTTGTAAGATCAAACTCTTGAGATTACAAAAAAATATTTTTCAGATTTTTAATAACAAAGTGAAATGACAAAATTACCCTTGAAAATAAAACCTTAATAATTAAAAATGCTCATAATTGTAAAAAGACCAAAATGCACCTGGAAATTGGACAGAAAATAAAGTATCATCCGATCGTCTACACTAACGCTCTGTTACGACAAATTTTCCATAAATTGGATCAATCAGGGAGGATGTTCCGATGGTCCATCGAATTGTGCGAACAAGATATAACTTTCAAACCCTGGTCCGCCATCAAGGCACAAGTCTTAGTCGGCCGATTTCCTAGCAGAATGATCATTTACAGAGTCAAACATGGATGAATGTAAGCAGCTGATGGATCCTTAGGAATTAAGGGTAGACGGAGTAGTAAATGATAGCGGAGTAGGTGTGGAAATGATTTTAACTTCTCCCAACAAACAGTACACCGAGATACGAGCTATCAAATTACAGTCCAATCTTTCAAATAATCAGACGGAGTATGAAGCGTTACTCATAGGGATAGAAGGGACCCACAAAGCAAATATAACAACTTTAAAGATTTACGGTAACTCGCAATTAATGATAAATCAAGTTCAAGGAGTTCCGGCGCCGGAAACCTTCAAACCCTTATGAAATTGGAGCCAAACACAGTTGCACTTGATTTTGGGCACTGAATTCAACGAGTTATAATTCAAAATCAACTCTTGACGGACGTAAAGTGATCCCGAAACGTCGTCGTGGTGCGTTGAACTGCAAAAAAAAGAACACCTAGCTGTGAATAAAACATACCAATTATTACATTAATTCCACCATTTCTCAGTTCAATTTTTATATGCATTTCAACTAGATTTTTATCACACCCAAGTATTTCTTCTTCTACTGCTACACAAGAAATTATGACGAGAAAAACAGACATAAAAACGACAAAATCAAACTTTTCTTCATCATATATATATGTCACAATTTTAAGATTATTATATAAAATGTAAAATGATGAGAATATATTCTTGAAACTATTGTTTCATAGGTTCTAAATTTTTTTTTTCTCCTATCACGTCATTAATAAGCAAGCGGTTATCACGTCATTAATAAGCAAGCGGTTAACACGTCATTAATAAGCAAGCGCCATTAATAAGCAAGCGGTTAACACGTCATTAATAAGCAAGCGTCATTAATAAGCAATCGGTTAACACGTCCTTAATAAGCAAGCGTCATTAATAAGCAAGCGGCTATCACGTCATTAATAAGCAAGCGGTTAACACGTCCTTAATAAGCAAGTGTCATTAATAAGCAAGCGGCTATCACGTCATTAATAAGCAAGCGGCTATCACGTCATTAATAAGCAAGCGGCTAACACGTCATTAATAGGCAAGCGGCTACCACATCATTAATAGGCAAGCGACTATCACGTCATTAATAGGCAAGCGACTATCACGTCATTAATAAGCAAGCGGCTATCAGTACATTAAAAAAATTTAAAACATTGAAGAAATAGTCAAAGAATTAATAGATGAAAAATCAAATAAATAAACACATCATCCTCATCCATCCACTGTCAATATTTATGTAATTGTTTTACACAAGAATTAAGCCATTTCTCACGTAGCGCATGTAATAGAGAGAGAGAGACCGACACACAAAGAGCATTAACATGCACTATATAGACAAGAGTAGCATGCATGTAATATACAGAGAGAGAGAGAGACAGACATACAAAGAGCATTAACATGCCCTATATAGACAAGAGTAGAAAATATATATAAAAATTTACACGTTTTTAATTGAAAATTAAAATACCTTTTAAAATTAATAAGTGAAAATTAATAAGGGATTATAAAATAGTATAAAAAAAATTAAAACAAAGAAAAAATAATCAAAGAATTAATATAAAAAATCAAAGAATGAATAAACAAATCATCCATCCACTGTCAATATTCATGTAATTCGTTTTACATAAGAAATAAGGCATTTCTTTCACGCCCTAAAAAATGCATGTAATATATGTGTATATTTCTTTTGGATTACCATTTTTGAATTTTATGGTAATCCTTTCAATTATATACATACATAAAAACACAATACATATACATATATATATATATATAATATATAAAGGATTATCATAAAATTCAAAATGGGTAATCAAAAGAAAAGAAGAAAGTTATTGCTTTGTAAATATAAGAAACGAACTATACTTACATGTGTATGTATATAAACTTTCTTCGGTAAAATTGATATACGATTCCCATTCCCTTATATATATATATATATATATATATTCTTCTTTTTTCTTTTCTTTTTTACTTTTTTTTCTTTTTTCCCCTCCATTTTCAATTAACACTGGTGAGACTGAAAGAAGCAGCAGCACTCTTTAATTCATTCTCTCCAACCTGCTCTATTGACTTTAGGGATGATTCCGAGCAGCTACACAAATACATACATATATATATAAATAAATAAATAAACTGAAAAATAAATAAATAATAATAATAAAAACAAAAATTACCTGGATTCATAAGCTTCTTTTGAATGAATATAAGATTGTCTATCATCAATTGTCTCAAAAACATGATGCATGTCATCATAATCTTGTACAACAACACCACCTTCTTCAATCTCTTCTTGTTCTTCAATCTCGTCTTGTTCTTGTTCTTCGTGTACTTTTAAATTATTAATAAATTGTAACGACAAATCATCGTTAAAAGGTTCTTGCTGTTGTTGAATCCACATTACATTATTATTTTCTTTAGAAAAATTCATATAACAATTATCATTATTACTATTATTATTATTATTATTATTATAGCTATTTATAGCAGTGTAACAAACATTTGATCCCATATATTGAAATTCACCACTACTATTAATAGTATTATTGTTATTATCTTGTAAAAACGGTAGACCACGGCCGGAGGAGCTTCGAGGTGACATCGACACTAACCCTAATTGTAACGGTGACATGGAATCATTCAACGTGGTAGTAGTTGTTGTAACGGTAACACTATTATTATTATTATTAGTAGTAGTAGTATTAGTATTGTTAGGAATTTCTGGGGAAGGATTTTGTCTGTAGAAATTGAGCTGGGAATAGACGGATTGGAGTTCTTGTTCGGCTAATTGAATTTGATAATGCAATTGTTGAGTAATACCTAAACAACCATGAACGGGGTGCTTGTCACGTGCATTAGCTTGATAAATAATAGTTCTCATGGCCATCGTTTTCTGGCTTGGATCCACTTGGTTTAGAATCTTCAAAATATTGCTTACACCGAACAATCTGTGTGCATTTTGAAACGTCTTTGGTTGATCTGCCGGAAAATATGGTGCAAGCTGACAGTTAGGTGTGCACCGTCTCCTTTGATACTTGCATGCAGCACAGGCTTGGCTTGTTCCACCTTTAAGTGTCATTATAATGTGTATATATATATATATTGTACGTATGTACTATTGGAGAAATTAAGTTGATTAGTGAAGGTTAGTGATGAATAAAGAAGATGAGATGAGAAGGGAGAAAAGGAAATGGAATGTTTAAGAAATGGGGTATATATATGAAGATGGGATTTTGATGAAAGATTTAGTAATATACACACATATATGTGTATATATATATATATATATATATATATATAACAAATAGGAGAGAGAGAGAGAGAGAGAGAGGCGAGAAAAAGGGAATTAAGTTGAGCTTCTCTCAACCAAAAGGAATTAAGAAGAGTTTCTCTCGACCAAAATAATAAAACTGAGGACCTGTTCTTTAGGGGCTTTTTTGTGGTCATTCATTAATATTTTTATGGTTTCATTACTCCACTCGTGGGTGTAAGCTCATCTGTGTATGTTTACTTATATATATATATATATATATATAGAGAGAGAGAGAGAGAGAACTTTATACGTAATTTTGGTTGAAAAAAAAAAACCTCAAAAAATTTTGGAATAAAAAGTTTTATATATTTGAACTTGTTTATATATATTTCGAAAAAAAAAAAATTTTATTCGAGTTGGAATTAACTTCGTTAAATTTTAAATTTATTTAAATTTAAATTTACTTTATTAAATATTTTATTATCATTTATATTCTCTTATAATTTATAATATATAAAAATAAAAATATCAAACAAATACAATTTATAATAAAATCAAATAATATTAGTTGGGCGACTCAACTCGTCGACTAAAAGTTAGGATTCAACATATTGTGTGCATATATATATATATATATATTTTTTTTTTTTTTTTTTTTTATTTATTTAAATTTGTATTAACTTTTTTATCACATTCTGTATTTAATGATTATAAATTTTTTTATATAACTTTTCATTTTTCTCAATTTTTATCACGTGGAGTGGAGAATGTTTACCGTAATATATATAGAGATATAATATATATAGAGATATGAAATATAAATATGTATAGGGAGAATCATATTCACAAGATTTAAGATGAAATATGTGTAATTGACAAATTAAGTGCTAATAAAAATAACATATATATGGATACAACAAATTCCATGTTTTTAATATCACAACTAAAGCAAGCAACCTATAACAGGAAGAAATGGACATTGGACCCTTTTTATCTCACATGGAAAAATCAGTTATTTTGGTCATAGGATCATCATCATAATAATAATCAATCAATCAATCAAAGCTACATTCATACCATCGAAAGCTACCAAAAAATTTTCTTCTCCAGTAAATGAAAGGGGTAAAAAGATTTGCCATTGGCTGCAAATCTCAAGAGTCTAATCATCGGATCTATACACATTAAAAGACAATGTATATATATATATGCAGCTAATCGACTAAAACTTGCTGTATACAACTGAAGTATCTGCTAAAGCTGATGCTAGTTGTGAAATGCCATTGAAGTCATTCCAATTATTCAAGACTAGGACACTTGAGTTCTCTCTCTTTTTCTCTTTCCACATAAGAAAACTAGAAACCAATAACGCCCACAATTCTGCAAAAAAAATGCAGATGGGGAGAGAACTAAACCTATATTTCTCCCCCCCCCCCCCCCCCTCCCCACCACCCACCAATTTTCTGATGTTGGGATAAACTTCTTCCAAAACTTTGTTACAGGACAATCCTCCTGCTCTCTTCTGGATAATATGAGAGAATCTCCTGACTTGTATATTACAATTCTTGGTCTAGTTATTGCCTTTGTAACTTCCTAAAGGAAGGAAGCTTTTGCTTGAAGAACTATACAGGCATGCAAACCACCAAGCTCAGCATGCAAACAATACCCCAACTCTAAACCTCAAACTCCTGAGTTAATCACATAAAATGTCATGATTTCCACACCACACTTAGTTTACAGCTTCAAAGAACAGCACCTGTGGTTGTAAATGCCCTTTCTCACACATGATAAGAACTTCCTCCCAGCTGCCAATCACCTATGTTTCACATTATCAAATTTAAATAGTCATAAGAGCTGGCAGATGTCATGAGATTTGTACATGTACATCAAGGATAAGAAGATACCTTCACAGTTTTGTCATCATACATGACCCATCTTTCATGATCATGACTGTAGGCAAAACAGTGATAATGTTGTCCATAATAGCAAACCTGAAAACATAAATAAAAAGAAAAAAAAATTAAATTAATGCACAAAAATCAACTTTTCCTTCAAATTCAAGTGGTGTAACTGGATGATGGTCATTATTTTATAATAAAATTACTTCTAAATTTTGAATAAAAACTAAGGACACAAGGTATTCTAGATAAGTCCAAATTCACATCTAGACTATTAGTCAATGTAAGAGAAAGCTCCCACCCTAAATTTAAATAGCTGTGTACGTGAATAAGGTTTAAACACCAAAAGAACTATTTACCAGCACCTTGGTTAATAAACTTAAAATTTTACTTTTAAATATTAAAAAAAATCATTGATTTTTTTCAAAAATAAATTATAGTCCAAACCACTCTAAAAATTGAGAAAATGAAGTGTCAGATTCATATTTCATCGTGTCGAGTTTACAAAGGCATGTAAGCCTAACAAGAGAACTCAAATGCTACCTCACAACCATGTCTGGAAAATGTATACCTAAACTGAACTAAACCCAAATCATTACAATCATTACAGTTCATTAAAATCGCAATAATTAACTAAACTTGAAAAAAAGAAAAAGGAAACAACAGTTAATAATACAATGATGATTCATCAATTTTTATCAAATTAACACTTTTATCTAAATCTAAAAACTGTGAAATATTAAGAATATAAAACATAAAAATTTACATGAACTTTTTTTATTAATAATTAATTTTTAATTTTTTCAGCTCCATACGTTAAAATCAGGTTATGCATGTTTAATCTTTACAATTCAAACATGATTAAACTTAAACGAGTTAACCTGCTCTAAATTGAACCATTAACCTCCAACCTTAGACTGATGGTATCGGTACTAATTCTACTACCCTAAAGAAAATTCATGTTTTGCTTCTGAATTAAGGACAATGGTGCTCAGAGAATTCCAGATTTTATGGCCCAAGAACCTCTAACATAGAAGAGCTGTCCAATGACCATAAAGCTGATAAAAGATAAATCCACAGAAGATCATACAAGAGAAATAGTGAAAGGAATATAACTAAAGAAATCACAGGTAAACATAATCAGATTTTCCTGTCTGATAAAAGGGTTTCAGTCCAAGGAAGTACAATAATGCAGCAGAACTAGACTTCTGTCTTGAACAAACTGCAAGTAACATGCAGCATGAAGTACTTTTGTTTAACCAATCAAAAACTCCACAGAAATTTGTATAACAAACTAAATTCAGAATACTAAAACCACCCTAATACTATTTACTCAGTTCATTATCATGTATATTTGTTCTTCACAAAAAAATAATTCTTTTTTGTATCTGTACATTTGCAATCCTTTTAAAAGGGAAAGAAGACAAGATTTTAAAATTTCAAGATATACATGGAAAGGCAGCAAAGTTCTTTTTCTAGATATTGAACCAGCAAAGCATGCATCAATCATTATATCATTTCTTGGATCATAATGTAACACATGCTATACACTTTCTTTGATACACCCATCCATCAAACTTCCTTAGAATAATCCTCAAAAAAACTAATACAAATATTAATCCAACGTGAACTACCATCTCTTAGATACCATAACACCAAAAAAGAGCACTAATATCTGAAAAAAAAATTAATTAAACATGCAACTGGTAATAGAGCTATCTACAAGCTGGTGGACATTTTTTGGAATAGACATTCAGGTTTAATGAATGCACATTTCATTAAATATCACAGATTAGCACTAATAGCAATCTAGAGATGTTAACAGATATTCATGAAAGCATACCACTGAAACCAAACGATATCTGTTTTTTGGATCAAGACCACGATAAAGCAGACTGACATCAATCTCTGTAGATAATGCTTCCAACGTTGCTTTTATGTCATTAACATCCTCACAAGTATTCTGCCAACCCAAAACTGCAACACATACAAAATAGGATGATGATAAGCAGAATGGTATTCTTCCATGCAGCCAATTAATTACCAACTCTGAATAAGCAGGAAAAGAGATACCTGTCGTGAAAACATGCGGTGGATTGAAAAGGAAATGATGGATATAGTTATGCTTCCCACAGCCACCCACCTCTTTATCACAGGCTAACTGATGATTGATCTCAACAAAGCTTAGAAGCTCATCAAAAGAACTTTCAGGGCACATGACCTGCAAGCACAGACAGAAGAACATGTTATTAAGGCTAAGGGTTTTAATAGTAGTCCTTACAGAATCAAACAAATAGCAGTATTGTAGAGAGAATCTTCAAGAGGAAGATACCTTCATAGTTCGGAGAGCACTGGCATTTATATTATGAAAAAATGAAGTGTACTTCATATGTCTGGACTGCAGATGACATTCAGAACAATTCATTATTTCGAATATGTCCATCCCAAAAAGAGAATGTGCAATACATGTGCTATTCGTGCAGTCCCAAGAGCCCACGGGGCTGCCATCTACAGATTCAGCATCAGAAATGCACAAGACAGAGTTAAACGACTGATGAAGGCACTTAAATATGACCTCCAGAACTTCAGAGGCATCATTCATCTGGCCCTGTAAGTAGCTCCATGTTATTACTAGTAAGGCAAGTCCTCCAAATAAGCAACTGAGAAAACACAGACTCAGAAATCAGAACAACAAGAATAGATACAGGAGAAGCTTCCAGATTTACCTCCTGGAAGAAATTACTGTTAGGACAGTGGTTGCTAAGAGCAATTCTGAGACAAGTGGGGGCAACAGCTTCTCTTCGAGAATCCACTGAAGGTGTGCTCAGAGCAGCAAAAATCTCATATAGAGCACATATAACACAAGGATCACCAACATGTACATGTTCTGACGATGATCTACTCAAAAATTCATCTCGAAATTGTCGTAGATGCCACAAGGACTACAATACACAAAAAGTATTAAATGTTGCCTATTTTGACACAAAACTATCAATACAACACCAAACACAGAAGTTAAGCCTTCACTTCAACCAAAATATAAATGAAAGTAGTATAGTTCAAAATGGATTCTCTAGTACAGACCTGTATAATGACATTAAGAAAGCAGTTATATTCACCAACTTCATTCCTCAACCCAGTCCCATATACGTCCACACCATCTATGTCACTGGTAATGACTTCATCAGGCAAAACAACAGAATTACCCATTTCCGGGTACAATTTTTGCAGCTTCCCCTTGTTTGCCCCTAGAGGCGATTTCTGTTCGGCAATAAACGAATCTAGCAGAAAACAAACATCGGGGTAATTAATCAACTCAATGCAAAGGGAGTCTAAATCTAGATTTGCAAGCATGTCTACTGGTATTCATAACATCTTAGGCAAATTTTGGTTGAATTCAATCTCTCAGAAGGAGATCAAAACAGTTAAATCATAAATTAATGAAGCATAAAGCATTCAGGGCCTCCCATTCAATCCTAAATGAATCATGTCTAAGGCATTTTGTTTCTACATGTTCTCTTAATGAACTGTATCAGCTTGTATCCCTGCTTCAAATGTTAGAAAAAATGCATCTATTTAATTATGATAGAACAAGTTCTGGGCAGAGCCAAGAGGTTCTTTTCCATCACAGGCTTAAATTTCTGTGTTTGCAAGCCCAAATTTAATATGGAAAGAATTAAATAATATTCGTGCCATATAACCATGTGAAAAGTTATAAACTCGTAGTAACCTTAAGTTATTAAAATTTCAAAGAATACTGCATCACACATACAAATAAGTGGCTGATAACAAGAAATGAATTCAGTAACCATTTACACAATCGTAATGAGGAATTCAAATCACTTGGTTGTTTAAAAAGAACACTGCCAATAAGATGAGACGTATAGAAAGACGGATGGAGAAGAGGAGGAAGATGAGGCAAGTAAACAAGGTAGCATGAAAGAAAATGGAATCAGAACTGAAGGAAATCCTGAATATATATATATATATATGTTTTGGTTGTCTGCACTATCAATAAATTGATGAAATCTCCATGTCCAGAGCACGGAAGAGGATATAGTAGTAAGCTAAACACCGGAGATGTATGCCATATTATTGTATAAAACAAAAGTGAGCACAGACATTAGCATAACAACGACATATCTGATAGCAGGAACTGATGAACACTGCCACAAGTAGCTCTTACATGACAATAGATTTAGCGTAAGGTATATACACAAGGACAAAACAAATAATAATTACCAAGGCTTTGGCGGACAGCTTTCTTGAGGTCAGCTAGGAACCTTTCTTCATCATCTTCCTCCGCCTGTAGTTGTCTCAATGTCTTTGTTCCATTATCTACAATATCAGAAAGCAGTGATATTCCTTGTCACAATCCCTCCAAACTCACTTACCATAAAATGGATTACCATCCCATAAAATGGATTACCATCCGAAGGGGGAGAACTTATTTTGCTTAAACACTAAAACAGTCAACCAAGAAACTGCAAAGAAACTTTAAAAATACAGGAAATATGAGAACACAAACTAAGAGGACCCACAGACAAAACACAAAGTTGCTGTGATATCAAATGAAAAAATATCATTTTAGAACGTCTGATAAACAAAACATGGCCTGCAGAGAAATATGCATAAAATGAGAAAAGATGTGCAATAGAGAGTTTCAACTCAAAAAGGCAAACAATTCAATTATGTAAATAAAAAATGCGAAACTAAAACAGAGGCTGTAAATGCAATCAAACCTAATAATCATGCCTATCCACTGGGAGTCCAACAACAGAGGATTTGCCATTTTTTTGAGAAACCAAAAATAGGGGGAAAATACGTTCAAACATGTGAATCAAAAGATTGTTCTCATTTCCTTCAACCATAAAAGACTATAGGATAAGCTGATCCAAAAGAAACATATTAATAATTATCAGGATAAAATATGAAATCAATTCACCATGTGATTCCTCCAATGATCTAAGTGGATCAACTTCAATGTTTTCTTTTTCAGAAGACAATGATTGAGGCTTTCCTTCATTTGATCTGGCTGCACCCTTTTGCCGTCTACTCCTCCGACCCGTACGTCGCTCAGATAGTGAAAAGCCATTTTCTAAACTTCCTCCATCAGGTAAGCCTGAAAAAGAAATGAGAGAACTGAAGTTCTGCAATGAATTGCTTCAATCTAACGCACTAACCTATCAGAAAAGAGATTCAGAAGATAATAAACTTTACCAATCTTCGGTAGAATCACTTCATCAGTTTTCTCTGGGAAACCTCCAAGAATGACTGGAATTCCATTTTTCTGCACCACGTGTTCCTCCTGAAAGTTTAAGTGCATAAGTTATATTGTTCAAACAATTCCATCAAAGGCCAATAGTAAAGGACCCTTGAAAACATCTAAAGACAATATGCTCCAAGTGGATTGGAAATCCAATTATCTGCTAAACTTCATGAATTATACAACCATCTCAGACACAACTTGCCAATAGCACTAAGATAACAACTAAGATAACCGGTATGTTACCCATTACTATTAACACTTACATCACCATCTGCAGGAAGTATATTTGCTTCAACCTTTTCAGCGCTTTTCTTCATAGTTCTCTTATGTTGCTCGGCTAGATGCTTCTGTTTAGCCTCATTTTCAATTCTCCTTTGATATTCTAAAGTTTCTTCAAGCTTTCTCTCCTCCGCTTCAAGTTCAAGTCTACGTCTGGATTCCCATTCCTGTTCACCTAAACTATCACCAATCACAGCATTTGCAATGTCACAGTCTAGACCTTCACTCTCATATGGAACTAGGAACGAGCTGCAACCAATAGAAAAAGGTAAAAGTTTATATGCAAGAATAAAAGAACAAATACTAGAAGATATCACATAAATGATTTAGACAAACAAAAGAAACATACGCCTCTTCAGTAGTCTCACAGTCAATTGTATGCAGCTCAGTACTACTATTAGCCTGCAGAAGGGAAAACCTTTGAAATCATACGTAGCCCAGATTTCACAAAAAGGGAAAAAAAATTTGCAGCCATGCATCCCTGTTTATTTATGAACTATTAGTTCATAAGTAACATTATAAAGAATCTGAATAAACAAGTTAAACCTTTGAATCCTTGGCTTTCCGATTTTCCTTGTTCTTTTTCTTATCCTTTGTCTTCTCTTGCACATGTTTCACATGATCACTTCCGGTACCAGCTCCTTTCTTTGCATCACGAGCAAGTTCTGCCAAAAATGCTTCTCTAGCAGCATCAGATTTCTCTGTGGCATCTTTCTCAACTAGATACTCTAAATGTGACTGCATAAACAAATAATAATAAATAATATTTTTTTCCAGAAAAATTACACAAAGCAGGAGAGTAACTAATCTGTTACTCAAATCGGAGAAAGACGGATATCTACCCGCATATATGACTTTACTAGAGGCACCAGAATTGTGCGGTAATCATAAGTTGAAACAGACTCAAGTTTAAACTTCAACCGCTGCATTCTGGCAACAGTCCACAGTATCTGGACGTCAATTTTGCTCAGCTGCATTCCAGTGATAGTGTCATAACTATTATAATTGGAAATAGTTATTTTGCATTAAATAGAATCAATGAAATGGCATAATTAGTGCACTAACCTCATCTGAGACATGTTCTTTCTGTCTCTGTATAGCAACTTCAACACATGAGTCCACCTGATGCAGATAATCCTTTGTCCTCCAGTCTCCATCTTCACCAGATTCTAAGTCACTTAAGTGAGATATCATACCACCGTAAGTTTCTTCAAAAGCAAACTGATTGGTATTCAGGGATTCGGCATCCTTTAAGACATTTGATATAGCATCCACCTCAAACCTATTAATAATTGCTGCATTCTTATTACATTCATATAGCTCCTCTCGGTGTTTCCTTAAGACAGATTCATAGCTTCTACGGACAAACTCAGTCATATTCTCTCTTTTCTTACCTTCTTCTAAACAAAGATCCTCAACTCCCTGCAATGCCTCCTCAAAACTCAAATGCTCCAGTTTTCTTTCACACAAGTTCTGTAGGGCAAAAAAATCTTTCTCAAGGAACTGAAGAACTTCAGTACCCTGGTGTGTTTTCTCTCCTTTCATCAGTGTCCAAGACGCTACCTGTTCCCCACTAGAGGGCCCCATGAATATCCAGGACAATAGAGCATCTGAATCAAGTAAAATACCATTCTCAGTGCTGATATCAGGCAAACCTACGTGGGTTGAATCATCAATAGTTCCTTCATCGGCAGGAAAATGTTTTTGTGGCAGGAAATGCTCATAAAGAGATAAATATGAAGCATCCTCACTCAAAACTAGCTTTTCCAAGGATTTGACACATGTGGTAGCAATGCATACATCATCCAGATCATTATTATTTTTATCGTTATATCTGCCCAATCCAGAAAAATTATAAAGATCCTGTACATATTTCAAAATTTTCTTCAGTTCTGGAGCATCCAGGAAGCAGATGCATAAAAGTGTTTTGTCAATATTGTACTTAAGAAGTTGAGAACCAAACGCTTGACCCCGCAACTCCTCTACTGCAAAATGCAGAACCCTGTTAAGGTGACTTGAAGCAAGGTACTTATTCTTTACGAGAGCATCTAAAAGGGCGTAGATTCTCTCAAGAAAGCTTGCACGCTCTGTGTCATCAGATAATGGCCAGCTCTCAGGAGGGAACAATGACTTGCATTCTTGATTCTCATCACAATCCATCCACACAATATTTGATATCTTTTCATATTCCCTACTCTTTGTAGTGATACCATTACAACTATCCCCAGATTCTTTGTTTCTAGGCATAGAATCCCACTCATCTTCATTACAGAAACTGTTACCAAAGCATTCATTAGCATCCACAGAACCATTTCTGGCAGAATTGTGGATCTTTGATTGTTCCCTGATAATCTTAATAGCAGCATTAAAATCTATTGGTTTCCACTCACAGTTGATAAGCATCTCAGCCCACTCATTCTCTATACTTTTAGGCAAAACAGACTGCATTTTGGGCAACAAAGTCCCCAAATGTTCCTGTATAACATGCTGTATGTGTGATTCTCCATCTGGAAACTTCTTGGAACATCGGCAGCAACTCCAAAACTTCCAATCATTATTACCTTCAGCAAATGACAAGGCTTCAGAAATGACATCATGAGCCAACCGGTCTTTTGAAGAACTAAAATGAGACTTGAGATCTGAAACCCTCACATTAAGTAACTCTTTCTTTATATCCAAACTTAAAGAATTCCAAAACAGCCGCACGGACTCCTTTCTCTCAGCGGAAGTAGCACTTTTCCTTACATTCCCACTTTTCCTTCTCTCCCCCAGCCTCTGCCCCATCCCAGAAGAAGAATCCAATCCTTTATCTGCATCATTTGCATCATTCTGTATCATAAGTATCTTTGACTGATGTTGCAACACCCTTGCTGCTGCCACCTGAACCTCAATCTCTTGTCGCTTCTCCTCTGAGGTCTTAATCACCTTCTTAATCTCATTAGGTCGCTTGTTCTGAACAAACCTCAGCTCCATGGGATCCTCGGGCAATCTCCTAACAGGAATCAACCTAAATTTTTCCTCTCCATTCCCACCCAGATTTTTCATCCAGGATGAAATGGATGAAATATTGGATTTGTTAATCAAAGCACGAAGCTCAGCGTGAACATGAGCAATCCTAGCTTCAGCTGGTGCCAATTTCTGCTGACTCTCGTCCTGCAAACTCTCTTTGGCAGGATCAACTGGATTCTCAATGGCCAATGCTCTCTCACATTCCTGAATTACTTCCTCGTACTCCTTAGCCTCATTTGAAACTTCATATAACAGATTGGCATAAAAATGTGAAAACTCAATTGAATTAGGGGACAACATAACAGCCTTTCGAGCATTTTCTATAGCACTTTTCAAATGTCGTTGTTTAGTATTGGGATCATCTATAAGAGCAGCCACTTTAACAAAAACAGTACCCTGTACTCGATGAACCAAGGCAGAATGCGGGGAGTTCTCATGCTTAGAAGACATCTCCTTCATCAATCTTAAAGCCTTTGTGTGATTCCCACGGCGCAAAGCCGTTAGGGCACGTTCACATTCAGTCTTAACGGACACAAAAGGAGATGCGGAAGATTTAAGAGCCTTCGATTCAGCTTTCGAGGCGACCCCATTTTTTCCAGACAACAAAACAAGACGAGGCTCCTCCTTACTCACAGACTCAGCAGCAGAGGGTTTGGAGCGCTGAGCAGAGTTTCGCTTCTTATGCCCCATAAAAAAACACCTTTTCTTCTCCTACAACGATTCAATCAAATGCACATACATCTATATATAAACTAACACACCAATAAAAGAAATATCCACTGCGAATTTAAATCCTACTTCTAAAAAAAATCGACTCCACGGATATAGTCAGCAAACTTACTTCGGCGTAAACACATAAATCAAATGTCGCGATGAATTTTAAAAATTGACGCCGCCGCAGACGGATTAACAACTCTCAAAATTACCGATCGGCGTGCCGGTAGCGATTCCGACACCACAGGAGTATCCGGTTTGGTGGAATGGCTGTAGGTGCGTGTATATCTCTCTCTCTCTCTCTATATATATATATATATATATAGAATTGTCTCTATATCTGTTGAAGGTATATCCTCACCTAACCAGTAAATGGTGAGATTGGGGTTTTGGAAGATGCTCAAAGTGAAAAAAAAAAGAAAAAAAAAAATGCACTGTGAATGGACTGAGACAGAAAGTGAGAAGGCGGAGGTAAGCGTGGGGATGGTGAGTGGGTGGATGGATGACGAGAAGAAAGGAAAAATAGAGGATTATCAATCAATTAAAGAAGAAAGGTGAGATTTGGGGCTAACCCTGTTTTATTATATGTATATATATATATATATATATATATATATAATAGAAATAACCCTTCTCTGTTTTTACTTTTTCAATATTTTTCCTATGTTTTTTTTAGAAAAATTAGCAAATCTGATCCTTTGTATTTTAACAATTTATAATTTAGATCCTATCACTTTTTTAATTATTTAGTGTTAAAAAGTAAATAAAATTTCCGTATCTGATCTTAAGTAAAGAATGTGTTTAAGGATCAATTAGAAATTTAAACGATAAATTAGTAAAATATAAAGGATTAAAATTGACTATTTTAATTTATTGTTTTGCTTATTATATAAGCCACGTGAGCAGCTAAGTGTAATTAAAATATTAAATATTTATTTTATATTTTTTAAAAAAAATTAGATATTCTAAATCATAATTTTATTTTTATCTTTTTTTAAATAATTTTATCCAAATTTCATTAAACAAGTTTAAATATATTTTCTCTTTAGAAATTTTCATCATAAAAAAATAAAAACAATATAATTTTAAAACTATATATATATATATATATATATATATATATAATTTAGAACTTTCATGAAAGGTATTTCAGATAAATATTTTTAATTTTTATTTGAATCGAACAAAATTTGTTATTTGTAAAATAAAATTTTAAATAATTATATATTGAAATTTATATTCACATAATTGAGAGGAAAAAAACCCATAATCATAATTTGGGGTGGAAATTTGAATAACGGGTAAGTATAGGGGTATATCATAAATAATAATTTAATTTTTAAAAACCCTGCAGGCAGTATATCTTCTACAGCTTCAGACGCCAAAATCCCAGGCCACCAAACCACCGCCTCTCAAGCTTTCTCCGCTTTATCATAAGAACGGCGGAAATAAGGGGTCATTAGGGTTTCTGAAGGAAAATGAGTGCGTCTAAACATGTGGAGTATACACCTCCACAGGAGTTTGAAGAAGTTGACAAAGATTCGCTTATTGAGCTCAATTTAACTGATTCAACTGAGCTCTGGCTCGTCCAGTGGCCCGTTAATCAGGTATCATTACTTTCCCTTTGACTCCATCTTGTTTTTATTCTTTGAATAATATGCGTCAGGTCTACTATGAAGTAACAGTCACAGATTGGAAATTTGTATTTTTCTTGAACTTTGAAAAAGTTGTTTTTTGGTCGTATCTTTGGGGTACGAG
Source organism: Asclepias syriaca (assembly GCA_027405835.1). Classification (NCBI taxonomy): domain Eukaryota; kingdom Viridiplantae; phylum Streptophyta; class Magnoliopsida; order Gentianales; family Apocynaceae; genus Asclepias; species Asclepias syriaca. The sequence goes on from CM049933.1 coordinate 5,540,920, forward strand.
ATAATTGGAAAGAAAAAGATGAGTTTTTTCTTTTACCCCTTTTTGCTGGATATGGAACCAGCTGAAAACTGCTTAAATTTAGGTTTCTTTAAGCTAAATGCTATTCGGTTCAGGGTTTAATTGTTGTATGGATATCTTACGCTGCATACATGTTTGGTGCATTGGTTAGTCCTAGAGGCAGGATAGGCTATGTCATGGTGTATAATGTGAACAAATTAATAAGAGGTGTTGGAGTCTGCCAGTAAGCTAATTAAGCTACACACTTGAATATTGCAGACACCTGATTTTGATGGTAAAGAAATTTCATTGAAGCTTAATTCTGATGGAAACTTGGGCACCTTTGAGGGTTCATCAGGTAATATGAATCTCCTGATTGGTTGTTTTTCACTCTCAATTTTTGTTTCTAGTGTGCATTGTTATATTTGTGATAAATTGGCTTGATACATGCATGTGACAGGAAAATCGTATGACTTGGTTAGTTTCAAGTCCCAAGAGGCAGATGCCACAGTTTTCTTACCTACTGCATCAGATTCCAAAATTGGTAAGAATTTTTTGTTATTGGGAACTCTTATGTAATATTTGAATTTCCAATGGTTTTGGAAATTATCATTGAATTAAGTTGATGAGACTTCTCCAAACTCCCAATTTCCACACTTTGGTTTGTATTAGGTATAGTTTTATAAGTGAGTAATAGTTATATTTTCTTAACACTAATTTGTTGCACATCTAACATCCTTGTTGTGTCTGTGGGTACATATTGTAATCCATACTATATTAGTATTTAGTAGTTGCTTGCAACTTATATAACTGAATCATAATGTATGGAGCTTGGCAAAAGAAATGAGTCATTTGAATCTGGGAGACAATATAAATTCTGATGAAACAATCATAGAAATCTAAGTTAAAATAACAATACATTTTATAACAATGATGCCTGTTGTATCTATGCTTCTTCATAGAAATAGGGATGTTCTTGAGGCAAAATATTTGTCTCCTCTAAGCACAAATGATATTCTGGAAGGAATTACATTTTGTTGGGCTCGTGCATGTCATATTTCAGAAATATCACATTCGAAACATTTTCAGATTCTAAATTATTAAGGATAAATACTCCCATAACTTGGCGTAAATGTACTGTGTTAAGTGGTGTTAACTAAGAAACAACTACTATTTACCTTGCAGCAAGTAAATGAAATCTAATGAGAGTTATGAGCAAGCAGTTTTAACTCCTCTGTTTTTCTTGAAAAATTCCTGTATCTACATTGAAAATTCTAGGTGATGCTTAGAGAGTAGCTACAAGTAGGTGTGGAAATCATTGTCATTTTGATCTATCAGTTTTAATTGAAACAACTCTAAGGAAGAAAACTTTTATGGTCAGAAGTGCTTTAAATATTGTGTATATATATTAACACGTATTTGTTAATAATGTGTATATTAACCGCTGCAGCTCTTGCTCAACCCTCTTGTTTGGAGGTGGGTAGGTTTGTAATGGTAGTTCTGTTCCTGCTTCCTTGAGTTTATATTTTTGTTTGTCTCCACAATATACCTAATACTACAAGTACTTCTCTATTATTTACTAGTGTTGAATTCCGTATTGTAACAGTTGGAAAGATCTCGAGGCGTGTTTCTCTTATCCATTATCCTGATCCTAGTGAATACAAGAAAGATGATAAAATGAATGTGAAACAGATGGCACAGAGAGCTGCAACTTCAATGACAAATTCAGCTGGTCATTTTACAACTCCTTCACAGGTAACAAAATCCAGAAGTTCACGAGCTGTTAGTGGCTATACCACTTCCATGCATACTAGTAGAGAAAAAAGTTCGATTTTGGCCAGGGAGCAATCAAATCATTCCAAGAGAAGGCAAGGCAATGATCCAACTAGGTCACTTGACCAGTCCCTCCAAGAATCAGGAAGAGGACACAGTGGAGTAACTACAGGTTCAGAAGATTCAAAGAAGTCAAAGAAAAGGAGGGATAGTTAGATATTTGTTTGTGATAATAATAACAATACTAAAGAGCAAATATTTTCTTATTGACCCCATCTGGAATCTTCAATAGCATCAAGGGTTTCTTTTTCTTGTGTTAGGTATCTCTGTTTGAGATGAGGATATCACAAAATCAGAAAAAGTAGAGTGGAATTTAGTAAAGCATAGCAGGCAAAATATTTCATCTAATTTCATAGTAAAGGAAATATACATAACAGTTTCTCATTTGGCACCTAATGATGTTCCATTGAAAATGGTAGGACAGCAAAATTTGGAACATCTGAACCTCCAAAGAAAGCTAAAGCTGGAAAGCTAAAGGAATTCGTTTGACCTAATATAGAAGAAGAGCATTGGTAAGAGATCTAATTTACCCTCTGAATCTTAAGCTAAATAATAGAAGAATTTTGGCTATGTAGGTCCTCTCCTAATACAAAACTATAATCAAGATACCCTGCTTTCGCCTTTGCCTTCTGATCACAGAAACTACAGCAAATGCATTCTGTCCACGTAAGATTGGAGCAACCATTTGTTAAGTGGTTCTCCACATCCCACAAAGCAACCAGAGTTACCATTTTCAGTGAAAAAGGGAAAGCTAAAAATGTTCAGCAAGTCTTGAACTGCTTGTCTAACCAGAGATGATCCGGTTATCCTGCTTCTCCTACCCCATCCTGTTACAATATCTATACGATTTGGACAAACCCCGGAATCAAGCATCTGTCGTCTGAACCAAGCAAGAGTTCTAGATAGTGCAGTAACAGCAGTTCCGTCTGACATAACATGCAAGTTTATAAGCCAATAACAAGAACTTTTCTCCCTAACTGCATCTGGATAAACATTCTTTTTTGCAGCAACCTCCCACACAGATCCTGCTTCTTCCTTGAGCCCTGTCTTGTGAAGAAAATCAACCACTGCATCCACTAATCCCCTCTTACTTTCTCTATCCTCACTATGCATTAAATCCAAAAAGTTACTTGCATGATCCCTGACATTCTGTCCATCAGGTCCTGATGCTGGCATGGACGACAAAAAAACATGAGCAGGGTGTCCTGTGACAGCCATAAGTTCACAGCAAAATCCCATGTCAAATGAAGTTTTGGCTTCTGTACAACAGCTAAGGAGTAAAGTGTAAGTTTGTGATGAAGGATTCAATCCCAAATAGAGCATGTTCTGAAGTAAATTATATGCGTCTGTGAGCCGGTGTACCCTAAGGAAAGCACTGAGAAGAGAATTGCATGTTGGGACATTTGGGCGCAAACCATCATTAAGCATAGCTTGATACCAGTCCCAGGCCTTCTCTACATTCCCAGCTTTCCCCCATAAGTCCACTAGAAGACCATAAACCGGTTCATCTGGAATCCATTTCTTCCTTTTCATTTCTGCAAAAACTGCCTCTGCTTCCTCTAGATAGCCGCAGTGACCAAGCACTTCCATAACTATGCTGTAACTTACCTTGTCAGGTTCAAAACCAGCACTCTTCATGTCACGGTACAACTCCAGAGCATTTTGATAGTTCCTTGCCTTTGCATGTAAAGCAATCATAATATTGTAAGTCACCAAGTTAGGAACACAACCCTGATTAACCATCTCATAGAACAGCTTGTGAGCAGCTGCTAAGTGCCCAGCTTTCCCAAGGCAATTGATGATGACACCGTAAGTAAATGTGTCAGGAGAAAGCCCAGCTTCTTGCATCCGTTGGTACATGTCCAAAGCAACATCAAGATACCCTGCTTTTGCATGGATATCAATTAATGTACAATAAGTTACACGGTCAGGCTCACATCCAGCCTTTTGCATTTTGTTGAAAACATTGAGTGCTTCATTCAAATAGTTTGCTTTGCCGTAACTATGAATGAGTCGGTTGTATGTTACAACATTTGGTGGGTATCCCTCAAGCGCCATCTGTCTAATCAACTTACTTATCACTCCAAACTGCTTAGCACGGCCAAGTATACCAACCATGGTGGTGTATGTATGTCCATCATGCTTGAAGCCAGGTTGCCTCTTCAACCAGTTAAAAAATCCAAGGGCTACTGTGTAATCCTGAAGCTGCTTAAGAATTTGGTTTGCTTGGAAAGCATCCAGAGAACAGCTCAGTTTTCCAAGAGCATCTTCTGTTGCAGGTCCCCATTTCAGCTGTTGAAGAATGCGAGAAACACTGCCTACTATGTGGCCGGAACCAGAAAACTGCCTAGTCGCCAGAGGAGCTCCTGTAGTGACTTTGGTTTCCGTCAGTGACCTTGTGTATCCATCATTGATATCTCCTGCTAACTCCCCATCAGCTTTCTGAGCATTCGCTACGAAGTTATTAGGATAGTTTCTTGACCTCTGAGGCATTGACCTTTTCCTAGCAAAAGCATCAGAAGTTCCTTGGGCATCTCCAGAATTTCTCGTTGTCTTGTTTGATGAAATTGGCTGGGAACCCACTGATTTTCTTGTAGCATAGTTCGACAAATCACTGGTACCTTTTCCAGAAGCAGACCTCTCATTTCCACCCTTTGCAATAGAGGAGTTATTGGCCATGCTTGGTCCTGCTTTTGTTTCAGGATATGGCTTTCCCTGGACCTTTTCTTTTCTAAAGGTCTTCACATTTGAAGATTTTATAATTGGGTTTGTCTTTATAGGCTCAGTATCATAATTTTGAGCCGAGCCATGTAATCCGCTTCCATCTGCAGTTGGAATTTTGTAATTTACTAAATCAGACAAAAGGCTCACTGCTGCTATACCAGTCTTAACAAATTGGTCTGTAATGGGAGGTGATGAGTGTATCACACTGTGAGGATCAAGACTTGCATTATTTACACGTTCTGCTCTGCCCAATGAACCAGAGGCAGGTATACCATGTTGCGGAGAGATTATTTGGTTAACACTCTCTGATTTGTGAGATTGCACAGCAGCATCCCCTGAAATTAAAGAGGCAACTCCAACTGAAGGTCTTGAAGCTACGATGGAGGTCACTTGTGAATGAGGCACTCCTTTTTTCCTCTGATGCCTTCTTGAAAAACAGCCCTCATCATCTGAACAAGTACATGAACTTCCATCGCCTGCACTACATCGTGAACCACTCAGGAAAAAGGTCCTTGCTGATTGTGATAGTGTTCCGAGCTGCTTGGCTCTAAGCATAGTCTGCATATCAAAGTAACGAGAAAAGGTTCATATTTATTCTCGAGTCCATCAAAATAACAAACTGATGCTTCTGCTTAGTTACCCTAAATTAATAGCAGTTTTCACAAGTAAGATAGCAACAACTCTGAACAGGACAGAAACTTAGATGCATCTTGATACTTTACATAAAGAGGAAAAAGAAGACAGCAGGCCAAAATGAATATAAGTTATATCCGAATAAAAGATAAAGAACAACTTATCAATAGATTCGGACATTGTGCAAAAAGACTATAGACTGATATATGAAGACATTTTGATCAGAATTTTGGAAACTAAAACCCGATTTCAGCTGCTTTACCAATATCAACATGGTTCATAATAGAGATCCCCACAATATTCATTAATTTATTACAGAACACTTCTTGCACACAGTAGAATATTAAAAAGTGGCACTCTTCTTGATTACTCTGTCAATTTTCCAAACCAAAATCCTAGAATTACCTTAAAAGTTAACATACAAGAGTCCAAGTTTTAAGGAAACACATAATATAATAATTTTCCACAGCTTCCAAAAACAACTAGTTCTTCACATTCTAAATACATATAATACCTTAACAGAAGCACCCAGGAAAAAAAAAAAAAAAAGAAATCCCACGAATAAAGGAAAGGGAAACTAGCGCGCCCAAAAACTCCAAGAACAGAGAAGGCTTCAGCTATAAGAAACCAAAACAAACACCGCATTTTCTCATGATATTGACAAGAAAAACCAATAAAATTCATCCCTCCCCACGAACAAGATCAACAATTTTATTTTTATTTTTTTAAAAATCACATTAACCATAAGCACGAAAGAAACAATCTTTATCCAAACATTCAACCAAAAAAACTCAAAAAACCAAAAATCAGCACAAACCCGTAATATGTCAATCCCAGCTAGTACAAAACAGCTAAGTTGAAAGAGGAATGAAAGAAAGAAAGAAAAGAAATTGCAAATATACCTAAAATCGATGAGTTGAAGACCTCCAGAATGAAGAAAAATGCGTGTAAACACACAGCCACAATCAAAATACAGAAAGAAAAAAAAAGGTTAAAGAAAAGTTTAAAAAAGGGGGCGGCTCTGTTTTTTCTCTTGCCCCTGCTCTACCTTCAACCTAAACTAGAGAGTTTCCAAGTAACTGGGGCTTTGGGGAGCATTGGGGGGCTTTTGGTGACTGTCACCAACTGTGACTTTCCCTTTTTTCTTCTTTTTCCATTTTTCTTTATAAAAAAAATCAAATCAAATCAAAACAATTTGTTTCGGTCCATTCTATGATGTCCTTAGGGACCACGTATTCGTGCTCTCCACGGCTTAAATCTGACCATCACAACAATTTTATCATTTTTTTCCTCTTTTTTTAATTATTAAATTACATTATGAGAATTAAATATTGAGTAACTACCTGTTTTACTTTTCGGTTGCTATATTAAAGACCTGACTTTTAGTGGGTGAAAATCTCCGTTGACTTGGATTTTATTTTATTTTGATGATTATGATTTGGTTTTAGTTTATCAAATTTTAATATTAATGTGTTTTTTTATTGGGTTAAGTTAACTTATATTTAAAAAATATATTATTTTAACATATTTTTTGTTTTTAAAATGGACGAGAAATTAAGTTGATGTTGTTATGATAGTAAACACTCTAACGAGTCATGAATTTAGATATGATACAGACAAAACAGATAAAATTGTCGGAATGTCAACCCATGTCCCACATTTGAAGATAATGTTAGGGTGACTAGCTTATAAGTGGACCATTAACTTTATTAGTATGAGACCTTTTGGAAAGTTGTCTAAAAACAAAACCGTGAGGGCTTAGGTCTAAAGCGGACAATATCATACTAATATAGAGTTAAATAGTAAAAATTCAACATTGTGAGTATATGTGAGCAAAAAAAAAATCGTATAGGAATTTAAAAAAAAAAAGGGACGAGAAGGTTCTAAGTCTTTGTTTTTATTATTATTTTTTTTTTTGAAACTTTTTTATTAATGGGCTTCCCTTTATCCTATACTAAATGGGTACCAAAATTTCTTACTTGTATAAAACGTAAGGTTGCTGAAATTGGGCTATCGATAAAATCTCTAGCCCAATTGTCTAAAGCAGCATAAAATTCCCCAATGAAAATTTGCAAAAATTGATTCTGGATTTAGTATCCCAAAATACTATTTATAGTAAGGTCTTCTCTAGAGTTGGAAAAGTGGTTAATCGGAGTCCTAATAATTTTAATTACTAGATGATTAAAAAAAAAATTAAAAAATTACTATTTATAGTAAAGATAATATTGTGAGGTTTAATTATTCACCACTGCCATCATTATCATTTAATTACCATTAATTTTGTAACAGAGACGACCCCATAGGTTCCTTCAATTGTGCATGAGAAGTAGAAATCATTATATATATATATATTATATAGTACCAAAGGAATTATCATTACAATTCCTTCCCCATACTTAATCATCACTTCAATAGCCTATGATTATGATTATTATCATTATTATTCTTTGGTCAAGAAGAATATTAGGCAAAAGTTTGGGGACCATTGAGAGCTAATAACCAAAATAATTATATAAAATACCATGATTTTATTTGTATTAATTAATAAAAATATTAAATGTAATTAATAATTTTATAATAATATTAATTGTTTATCAAGTAAAACTTTTGATTCAACACAAATTTTTTTTATAAATATTATATAAAGTGGAAAGTTATTATAATCGCTGTATAAAGGCACGATTCGAAGAGTAGATAAGATATATTTAATGTCATTAGAATTCTTTTGCTTTTGTTCTTAAATTAAATATTGACTATAAAATTGAATTGGATGGGAACCTTTGGAAATACAAAAAGAAAATGTTATACATTAAAAAACAAAATAAAATGGAAAAATTCACAAGAAACCCTAATCAAGAAAATAAAAGAAAACATTCAAAAACTATGAAAGTGAAATAAGAAAGAGTTGGATTTCTCATATTTAAAATTTCGAGCTCAAATCTTATTTACGAATAAATAAATATAAGAAAAGTTAACTCGATTTAGTTTGTTTGGAATTTAAAGTTATTATAAAGAAAAAATTAAGAAAAAAACAGACAATGAAAACATACATATATATATATATATATATATATATATATATATATATATATATATATATATATATATATATAAGTTGGTGTTGATCTTTATTGAGAAAGCATGAGAATGAGCTGTGAGAAAAAGATGTGTGTGTTTTCTTCTTATTTTTTTCTTCAATGAAAACCATCATGAATGATATATAGTAATAATGTCACACAAAAACATAACATGGTTTCCTCTCAACTTTTTCCCCCAATGCCAGGGTATAAAGACTCCAAACACCACCTTTTTCATCATTGCCTCTTTTAAATAATATATATATATACATTAGCTTCCTTCATGTAGATGATGATAAGCCATCCAATTCCTTTATTTATTATTTTTCTATTATTATTATAACTTTTGCATGAGAATTACTTTATTGTGGTTGCATTTATTATATTCACTCTAACATAAATTAATTTGAATTAACTTAAATACATTTTCTTATAACAGAAATAAAAAAAGTGAAAATTTTATTTATAATATTGATAAAACGTTATGCTGGCATCATAATTTTGTAAATTCAACTTTATATTATTATTATTATTATTATTATTTATTTTTAGCATATATATGTATTAAAGAAAAGTCTTAAAGATAGAAAAAGAAATTCAATTCAAGACAAAGTTCAATTTTACTTTGTTTTTGGTAAGCTTTCTCATTTATCTTTGACTCTCCACCCAAATATTATTACATCACATTGTTGACTTCCTTTGTTCTTCAACAAAACCACCTCCATTCATCTCCTATCTTAAAGGAATAGAGTGGTTGGGGATTCAAACCCTACATTTGATGATATATATATATATATACCAACAACTTTAATCCAATTAAATTAATTTATATATATACAAGATTGTTAGAATCTTACATATAAAAGAGATACGTATAAAAAGAAATTTTTTTAATAGAATCTAATCTTAACTTGAATTTAATTAAATTTAAAATAATTTTCAATAATTATTGTTTAAAATAATTAAAATTTTAATATAATCTAACATGTAATTCAATTGGTAACAATTTTATTTATGATTTTAAATAATCACAGTTCAAATATATCATAAATTCTCGACTTTAATAATAATTTATTTTTTTTAGAGATATATATATATATATGTTTTAGTTCTTATTCTTATCCACAAATTTTCTTTATATATATATAGTAATAATAATGAGTAAAATCCGACCGATTTGTTGAGTTGGAAGGCCAGAACGAATATGTTGTTAGGTGACCGTATTTATTGGCAGATGCTTCCTTCATGACTTTTTTTCTTTCGATTAAAATCAATGATATTTTATTCGATATTACTGATATTTCATCCTATATGCATCACAATTTTATATTAGCTGATTTATTATTATTATTATATTTAATCCAATTAAAGAGTTAAAAAAAATTAAAAACAAAAATTCACCAATATATATTATATATATACATATTGTTATAATCATATATATATATATATATATATATATATAATATATATTGGAATCTTTTAGTATTTGAATGATGCAGTAATATATTACAAAAACTTAACCATAATTAAAAGAATGTTAAAACATCGTCGTACCTTTGTTATTGTTTTACCTTATTTGGGGCATTGAAACATGGTAGTGAAAAATTCAGTCACATGCATATAAATCATAGTTATAATTAACCATCATTTGATTGATAATCCATAATTTACACTTCATTCTCACTCAAAAGGAACAAATATTAAAAAAAGAGAGGAAAAATGTTGGAACATTTTCAAAATGTTGTAATAGTTTAGTTCGGATAATAGTTGTGCTGGTTTGATGGAGAGTCATTTTTTAGTTAATAAATAGTCTTGATATTGATTTTGCAGATTAATATGAAGATTAAGGTCAAGAACAATAATTATCTAAATTTCTTAGTTTATCTTGGTTATATTTTTAAACAGATTATATAAAATAAATATTGTATTTAGGAAAGTGATATCTAATACAAACTTTGAAGTTATTATGTTTATTGTTTCTTTCTGTCCTATTTTTTCTAACAGGAAATTAGAGATTAGGTGGTTGTGGGATTCCTAATTAAATATTGATTTAACACCAAATCCATATTAAACTTTAATTAATTAATTATGGTTGGTGCTATTTTTGTCAAAGCTTTTAAAGTTTAATTTGTTCAACAACTTCAATTGCAAATGTTCTACTTATCATACATTTTCACGAGTCAATATCCAAAGAATATAATAAAAACAATACCCCATACATACACACACACATATATATACATATATTGTATCTATTATATTATGACTTAATTCAAGTTAAAAGATACTTGCTATATCTTAGTCAACCTTTTTTAATTTATATATATATATAATATATATATATATATATATATATATATATATAATTAATTAATTATTGCACACTCTTAACATTTAATTGAATTCAATCCAATTAAATTCTACCTTATATGTTTGAGGTTTATTTAATGATTAATGTTTTTAACTTATTTGATTTCAATAGTTACAAGTAAAATATTATTAATTAAATTATTGGAAACAACATACAAATTTATTCAAATTTGTCAAAATCCCACAAACAAGAATTTGGAAACCGTCCATAAATTTCTTCTCTTTGTCTTTCTTTAATTCTTTGCCGTATAGCTTACTCTTAGGTTTCTTTCTAGAATATATATATATATATATATATATTTGTAGAGGAAGATAATAATGGTGTTTGAACTAATCATTCAAAGTCATTGGTTTTGTGTCTTTTCTAAGAAGACTTGGTAAACTAGCACATAAAAACTAAAACTACCAATATAATATATAAGGATAAGGAAACTCTTTTTAATGCTTATTTTTCTTATTCTTATATTCTTCATTAATTTCTCATTTTAGGATTTAGGTCAAATTACACATTAAAAATGAAATCATCTTACTTTAAATGAGATAACAACACTTCTTTTTTCTTTTTTATTCCATATATATATATATATATATATATATAATCTTTTCTAGTTTTAATTTAAAAAAAAACTAAGTTCATAAAGAGTTATTCTGACTAAATTATCGTTTAATTAGTCTGAGTAATATAAAAAAAAAACATTATTTACATATTTTCTAGCGTGAAAAAGAAAACTATTATATATATATATATATATTTGTACAGATATTTCTCGAAAATAATAAAAATTAAAATTTTTTCAAATTTTTATTTTTTCTCTGAACTGACCCCGCGTTTTCTCTTTCTCTCTCTCTTTCGTCTTTCAACTCTTTCAAACTCCCAACAACCTCCACTTCCCTGGCCATGATCCTCTTCTTCTCCTACTGCTTCTCTTCCACCACCAGTTTCCACCACAGTTAACGGCACCGGAAACCGAACAAACAAGAAAGAGGGTTTTTTTTTTTGTGGTACTCGTATTCGACATACTTTGGCCTAACTCACCGTCATGGGAAACTGTAGCGCCTGCATAAGGCCAGAAAACGAGTCTTCAAAGACATCATCACATCATCAAAGTCACCACCACGACCAGAAAAGTCCAAGGCCGAAGAAATTCCGGGAGCGGAGACCCAATCCTTATGCGGAATCTCCGGCTCCAATTCGGGTTCTGAAGGATTTCTTCCCTAGAACTCGAATTTCTGATAAGTATATTCTGGGCAGAGAGTTGGGTCGCGGCGAATTTGGGATAACTTATCTTTGTACGGACAGGGAAACCCGTGAGGCGCTTGCTTGTAAATCGATTTCGAAGAAGAAATTGAGGACTGCGGTTGATATAGAAGATGTGCGACGGGAAGTAGCAATTATGTCTAGTTTACCTGATCATCCGAATATTGTGAAGCTTAAGGCTACTTATGAGGATAATGAAGCTGTGCATTTAGTAATGGAATTGTGTGAAGGTGGGGAATTGTTTGATAGGATTGTCGCTAGAGGACATTACAGTGAGAGAGCCGCTGCTGGGGTGGCTAAAACTGTAGCTGAAGTCGTCAGAATGTGTCACGCTAACGGAGTTATGCATAGGGATTTGAAACCCGAGAATTTCCTGTTTGCTAATAAGAAGGAGCATTCTCCGCTTAAAGCTATTGATTTCGGTTTGTCTGTGTTTTTCAAGCCAGGTACTATTTACTTTTTTTCTGGTTTCAATTTTTCTAAAAGACCCTGAAGTTAGCTACGCCATATATGTTAATTTACAGTTTTCATGGATTTTTCCTTCTTCTGGCGGAGTTCAATTTTACCATCTATGAATTGCCTAATTTGAGATCTGGAAGAAACTGCTCTGATTTTCAATGGAATAATATATATATATATATATATATATATAGGTGAAAAATTCTCTGAGATTGTTGGAAGTCCTTACTATATGGCTCCGGAGGTACTAAAGAGAAACTATGGACCTGAGGTTGATATTTGGAGTGCCGGTGTGATTCTTTACATTTTGCTATGTGGGGTTCCTCCATTTTGGGCAGGTAGGGTTTGGTTATCTTCGTTTTCCATTCCATTTTTGTGTGAACTGACTGGGAAGAAGACTGAATTTCGTTTTGCCTTGTTACTGTAGAGACGGAACAGGGCGTTGCCCTGGCAATTCTGCGGGGAGTAATTGATTTTAAGAGGGAACCGTGGCCTCAGATATCAGAAAGTGCTAAAAGCCTTGTTAAGCAGATGTTGGATCCAGATCCCAAAAGGCGTTTGACAGCCCAGCAGGTTCTTGGTGAGTACTTGCATCATTGTTCTCAAACTACACATTAATATACATTTGGATCCTTTTTCTTAGTTGTTTATACAATTTTGTCCTTCAAATTACTCTCATTTTCATACATTTTGATCCTCGCCTTTTTTGCTTTTTACAATGTAGTCCTTTGACATATAAAAATGTTTGAAAAAAAGGAGGGATTGAATCTATGAAAGCTAAAAGCATAGGGTCTAAATAGACCAGTGTTCCTCTTTTTTCTTTTTCTTACTAGAGGTCAAAAGAAAGAAGATGGTACTATGGTTTTTTATTTGATTTCTACTTCTTGGTGATTTAGACAATGCTAGTACAAGTATGGGTAAATTTCAGAGTACGGAAAGAGAAAGTAAAACTAGTTGTAGAAGCATCCAACTACCTATAGTAATGGAAGAAGTTTAGGCCAAGAAGTGAGGATAGCTACACTGCTTTGAAATGATTGTACTTGTGAATATCATTGTCTGGCTGGTTCAAGTATGAAATCCTGCCATTGTCTGTACACATTGTTTGACTATCTTTTCATCATTTGTGTCCCTAGAATATTGTTTAACACTTAGGAAGATATGAAAAGGATAATTAACATAGAAGGTTCAATGCCAGATTTATTTTTATGCTTTTCTAGCTGTGAATCCTACAATGTCACTGAACAGTTGAACTGAATTGTTATTAAAATATGTACTGTTTTTCAGATCACCCATGGATCCAAAATGCCAAAAAAGCTTCAAATGTTCCCTTGGGTGATATAGTGAGAACAAGGCTCAAGCAATTCTCTGTTATGAATAAATTCAAGAAGAAAGCACTACGAGTAAGCTTCATTCATACCTTTTCTTTTTTTTTCCTTTTTTTGTCCTATCCCTATTTTCCATTTCCTTTTCTACCAAGTTTTAGCTATTCATAATTGTAAGACTCAATGTCAAATGCTTATCTTCTCAAACAATGTTTTTTACATAGTTGGTAAAATAATAGGTATTGCAGAAGTATTTTCCCTAATCCCATAATAATAATAATACTCACTTGACTGTAGCTATTGTCAAAATGTTTATAGTTCATCTGCATACTTTCCCTATCAAATTCTGTGTAGGTAATAGCAGAGCACCTGTCGATTGAAGAGGTAGAGGTGATCAGAGAAATGTTCACATTAATGGACACTGACAATGATGGGAAAGTCTCTTATGATGAACTGAGGGCTGGTCTAAGAAAAGTTGGTTCCCAATTAGCAGACCCAGAGATAAAGTTGCTGATGGAAGTGGTAAAGACACTTCTCTCATGTGGCATTTAGTGTTAAAGTTCTTTTGCTTTTTCACCACTTTCTTTCTTGTTTTATTTCAAATGTTGCTGATCGTCATGTCACTCCACCATTGTTTAACTTAGGCTGATGTTGATGGAAGTGGATTTCTGGACTATGGAGAGTTTGTAGCTGTTACAATCCACTTGCAAAGAATAGAAAATGATGAGCATTTTCGCAAAGCATTCATGTTTTTTGACAAAGATGGAAGTGGGTTTATTGAGCTTGATGAACTTAGAGATGCTTTAGCAGATGAATCAGGCGAGACGGATGCAGATGTACTCAAAGAAATTATGCGAGAAGTTGACACTGACAAGGTACAACAGCTGATTCTCCTCTTCCCTCGCTCTATCCCTCTCTCTCTCTCTCTCAAAATCACTGTACTCACTGAGTTAAAATTCTCTCAGGATGGTCAAATTAGTTTCGATGAATTTGTTGCAATGATGAAAGCTGGAACTGACTGGAGAAAGGCATCTCGGCAATATTCAAGAGAAAGGTTCAAGAGTCTGAGCCTTAATCTAATGAAGGATGGATCATTACAACTACAAGATGGATTCACTGGCCAAACTGTGGTAGTTTGATTGGAAACGATTCATCATCACTGATGATCCTTCCTCTTCCTGTAAGTTTTTTTTTTTTTTTTAAGCTTTGTGGATAGCCTAAAGGGGGAGGAAGCATTTCAAGAATCAGTATTTCCAGAACTGCGAAATTCTTTGGTTTTTCAAGAGATGGAAATTGAGCCTAAGGTGAGTATACCTGCAGGATGATGATGATGTGTTTAAGGTCAGTCAGCAGTTTGTGTATTTTGTAGGGTATATGAGTTTGGTTCTTGATTTTGTTGATCCAAATTTTACTTGTAAATTTGATGTGTTGTATTGTGCCTAATTCACTGCAGTTGTTTCTTTATAAGAGTGCAATGAAAAAGTACAGATTAGAGTTGATTGTCTTATCAGTCTGTGTAAGAGTTAGAGACATTTTAACGCAAAAATATTTTAAATTACAAGTCTTAATTTCTATTTCTGTCCAAGTGAGGCACAGATTCCTGCCCAGAACTGGTATTAATAGAAATTTATGTTCTATTCTGTAACCACACGTCATTCAGAAGTGTCATTTTTTTCTCCAAGCAAGTTAAAAAAAAATGGGCAAAAAGAAAAAAGGAGTCAAACCAAGTCAGAAGGAAATTATAGAATAGATGAGAAGTAACTAAGAGAAGCTGCCTTTGAGCAGACATAACCAGTCAAATTATTGAAAACATTTAGGTTCAAAAGGGGAAAGAAAACTTGGTCCAATACACAGTTAAAAAGGAGCAAAAAGGCAGAATTTTGTGTGACTTGCATAGGTCTTATTGTCTTGAATTCAAGCAGTAAGCAGACGGAAGCCAAATGAAATTGTGCAGAATATAAGCCCAAAGATTGCAACGAAATTATATTTCCTGTAGATAGAAAGAAACAATATTCCATCAATTTATCTAATATTAATCAGCAAAAATATTCCATTTTTACACTCAAATCACTAATTGCAAGTCACTTAACGGCAGTCGGCAGTTTCATGACAAGGAAGGAATAAAAGGAATAAACAGATACATAATATGCAGCAACCTCAAAAATGATTTTGTGTAGCACCTAAATGAATCAGATACAATTTTATCAAGCAATTTATCCATGGCTTATCTCAAGAATTTTAAGGAGAGGAAGACTTACCCAATAGTAAATCGTTTATCAGGGACACCAGTGGCATACCCTGTGAAATAGAAAAGGCGACTGATAACATAGACTAGTCCAAGAGATGCACAGATTTTTGGATACTCAATTCCTCCCAATACCATCAATATGAAGAATACCGGCATCATTTCCAGTGAATTCTGGTGACCTCTCTACATCAAGGGAATTTACAAAAAAACAAAAAAAAAAAAAAAAAAAATTTAAGAAAAGAAAAACCCCCCAAAATTGATAACCAGAATGTAGAAACTTATTGAAGCGATATAAGGGATGCGGGAAGGAAAATGAAGGGAAACCTGGATACAGTTGTAGATCTTAGCATCCTTGTGCTCAGATTCTAAAGCATATAATGTAGGGTAGAAAACTTTGTACCTGCATATTCCAATTTATCATAATTCATCACCTCAAAATTACTCCAATAATAATTTAAAAAAAAAACCCATGAAAATACATACGAAATCAGAAAAAGAAAAAGGGCGCCGGGGGTGAAGGAAGAGCAAACCACAGTCAAATAAGATGTTAAAACAGGGTTTCTTTTAAAATCAAAGGCAATTTAAGGAGAGGAGAAATAGAAATCGGTACTTCTTTCGGGCTTTCCCAACTTGGAAAGCCATCCAGAAGTTGAGAAAGCAGTACACCACAAGAACGAGAACCACGTATCCATATTCTTTGGGTAAAAATTCCACTCCGGCCATGCCAGAAAGTTTTTCAATATCACGGATTCTGATCTGATTCTTCCGATGCAAATGAATTGGAGAAAGTTTCAACGTGTGCTTTCTTCGACGAGACTGCGCCCAGACAGCTCACTGGTAACTGGATAGCTTCTTGAGCAAGATCCATTATTGTATCGGATTCTCAGCTCTTTATTAACTTTTTCGACGTTTCTATTTATTTTATTTTAAAAAAATTATTCTTATTCAATTAAATTAATTTTATTACTTTCTTTTTTTTATTTTAAATAATCTATATATATTATATTTCGAATTCATAATTTTTGTTTTAAGTTATAAATACTATCAACAACCAACTAAACTAACGTGTTCCATTTGTTAGCCGTTGGATCGAAAAAGGTGACTCTAAATATTTTAAATAGGGTTTTGCAATGTTTCACCGGGAAAATTACTTTGGGGGTTTTCAGAATTTAGTTCATCGTTCTTGAACTTCTGTTCCGCATTTTGGTACGTGAATCTTTGGTACTTTTGGTTTTATTCATCGATTAGAGTCGGTTACTGAGTTCCTTTTGTTTTGAGCTTTGGGTTCATCTTCGTCATTTTTTATTCTTTCGGCAGTTTTATATAAATTCTTCTTCTTATTATTATTAATATTTTACTGAGGGTTCTATTCGGCATTCCCAAAAATTTATGGTTTTGTCTGTTCTTTAGTTATTCTGGAATATTTTTATCCATTTTTCTGAATTAAAGATTGTTTATTCTTGAGAAATATATTTTGTTGCTACCCAACTTCATTTGGAATTTTACATAAGATGATTCTGCTTTTCCAAATTTCAATATTGTTTAGAGCTATTCTGCTGCTGTGAGCTTTAAGAATTACCTATGTCCTGTAACAGTGGCTTCTCTTATCCTAAACTCACTGGGTTCCCTTTTGTTCAAAAGGATTGTGTATAAGAAATGCCCAAATGGTGGATTGGATTGGATTGGAATGGATACAAGTGTGTGACAGAATCAAAAAAGATGGGAGCTATCAGTCAAAAGGCTAGAATGTGTTTGTTATTAGATTTACACATTTGGCTGAAAAAGTAGGTGGTTTTGAAGAAATGAGTGATGAAAAACACTGCAAAAAAAAAAAAAAAAAAAATGGTGGATGATACATTGTTTAGTTTTGTGACAATTACTACTTTTCTTCTTCCTTTAGAACTGCACAAACTTCAATTATGCAATGTTATTATATTTTGTGCCAAATGCTGAATTCAACAAGCATATTGAAAATTTGAAAGTTGCCCTAATGTTTGTGTCCCAATGTATTAGTAACAATCAGATATTTAATTATGCAATGTATTCCTCCCAAAATTTTGCAGGTCAGATATAACTGAACGGGAGTTTTTTAGCTACTGTAAGCTGTCTCTTGCAGTAGTAGTACTGCTGCACTAGAATGCAGAAACGCGGGAAAACATCAGGTAAAGAAGAGCCAGATCTTTTGTGTTGTGCTGAACTCATCCTTCCATATCTTGATCCGGTTGGCCTAGCATGCATTTCATCAACTTGTAGAGATCTAAATGCAATCTCTAAAGCCGTCACATCTAGAAGATCATGTGATGCTTCCCGTGGCTTAGAGAAATTTCCTATCCCTTATGTCAACTCTATTGATTCCCAACCTTATGCATACTTCACCTACACACCAACACAAACACTACCCTCTTTAGCATTGAACACGATCCAGCCATTCGGGTACAACCCAATGATCTGGCCTGACTTAAGTTTGGGTACACAAGATCCCTTTTTGTTTAGAGTTGAGGGTGTCACGGGTTGTGATTGCGGAATTTGTGACGAGGATACTGCATGTCCCTGTTTCGCTTCCTCTTCTGAGAGATTGGCAACTCAAGAGTGTGGACCTTTTTGCCACTGCAACTTGGAATGCAGGAATCGGATGAGTCAAAAAGGTATATTGGGAAAATTAAAGATTGTAAAGGATCGGAGGAAGGGTTGGGGGTTGTATGCTGGTGAACTGATTTCAAAAGGGAAGTTTGTGTGTGAGTATGCTGGGGAGCTTTTGGTAACTGAGGAAGCAAGAAAAAGGCAGCAAAAATATGATGTACTTGCATCCAAGGGGCTGATATCTCCTGCACTTCTGGTTGTGAAAGAGCATCTTTCCCGTGGAACTGTTATCATAAGGATAAATATTGATGCCACTAGAATTGGAAATGTTGCAAGATTCATTAACCATTCTTGTGATGGTGGGAACTTAGAAGTTTTGCTGGTGCGAGGTTGTGGAGCTTTACTGCCTCGCGTATGCTTTTTTGCTGCCAGAGATATTCAAGAAAATGAAGAGCTTAGTTTTAGTTATGGAGATATTAGTAGGCTCAATCCCAATCCTTTACCTTGTTTCTGTGGTTGTTATTCTTGTTTAGGTATTCTCCCTTCAGAAGATACATAGTTGAAGTTTTTCCTTTTTCTTTTGTTACAGTAACTATTGTCAATAAAATTTTCAATGAGAAAAATGAGTTAAATAAATTTAATGATAGATTATATTGTGTTAACCGTGACGAAATTACTACATCACATTTTACTTGTTTAAAAAAAATTTAATTTCAGTTGTGCTCATATTGCAACACATTTGGCGTTTAACGATGTAACCGTGGTAAACTGCATTCTAATCGCGGTTAAATTTCAATCTCATAGTATAAATAAGCGCATCAAACCACTCATCGGTTCTGAATCCCGCCAGTTTTCTCTACATTTCCTTTCTGCTCTAGCTAACATTTCAAACAGGATTTTGGCGTTAAAAAATCTCTCTGTTTCTCTCGATCGCTTCCCCGACGAAGTTCATATTCTTAGTCCATTTACTTTTTCATCCAAAGTTTCCGGAGAAATGGTTAGCTAAGATTAATCATTATGCAAAATTATGTTCGTTTCTCGGTCTCTGATCAACTCGGAATCTTACTGCGTATTGTTAATCTTTGATTCTTCTTCAGGTTGTTGCACAGCAAGTTCGACAAGAGGAGATCACTGAACAGGAGTCGCTTCTCCTGGTAATGGACTTTGATCTGTTTATTAGTATTTTGTTTACTAAACATTAGAATTTGCTTTTGAATTTTCATCAATTTTAGTGTTGTTTCTGCTCGCTCACATCACCTATTATGAAGGTACGTTAGACTATGAAACTGATTAATACATTGAGTTAGGATAAGACATTTTATCTTCTTCCCTGGAGTTGTTTGGGAAACGAATGCAATTGTCTTATCAACTCTTGTCATGAGTGTTATTCGTCTCTATTTTACGGCAGCTAAATCCAGTTTATATGATTCTATGACTTGATTAATGAGATTCAAGTGAAGTATGCTCTGTCGCGAAGTTTGGTTGGTGTATTTTCACGTCTGGCTAAATAGAGTTCTAAGAATTTTAATTTAAATCCGTTGTTAGTGTTATGTTATCATAAAAATTTCCAGTACCTTTTAATTTTTTTATTCGTAAATTTTTGTTAACATAAACTGAACCTCTCTATCTCGAAGGAGAAGGTGAGTGTGAGTGATTAAATGATTTCCTCCATCATGCCTGCTTTATAGTTTATACCGACGGATTTTGATCTAGCTCTGCAATTCTGTTATATTTTCCGGCTAGGATACATAATAACAACAGCAATTTATCTTTCTTGCACAGATCTAGGAATCACTATCTGTTACAGTCTCCATTTAGTTATGTATCACCGACAGATTTTACTTGCTTGATAAATATTTGTTGATTTCTCTATTTGATTTCTCTCTGTTATTCCTGTTTTTTATTGATTTCTATACTAACCTCTTCAAGTAGATATCTGTATTGTTTTATTTGACCAAAGTTTAGAAGTTCTTATGAACACAGCGAGAGAGATGTCTACTTATTTTTTTCTTTGAAAGAACATCGAATACTTTACTTCGTTGTTGATTGGTTGTCTAGCCTTTCCACTGTCTATCAAACACAAGACTTAAAAGTATTCAATCTTTCTGCATCTACTAACGTATTTATTCTTGGAATTCATCCATTGCCTTGTAATGGTTTTTTTGTTTAATAGACAAGGAATCTGCTTCGCATTGCAATCTTCAACATCAGTTACATCAGAGGCCTTTTCCCGGAGAAATATTTCACAGACAAAAATATTCCTGCCTTAGGTATAAAAAATCTTATCAGACTGTCTTATGATGTCTTTCAAAGCATGCTTCATTCATCTGCGTAATTTCTTTTTTATATTATTTAAAACATAGAGATGAAGATCAAGAAGCTAATGCCAATGGATGCAGAGTCACGCAGACTTATTGATTGGATGGAGAAAGGCATGCTGATTTATCACTTCATATGCTGGGATTTGTGGTTTGTCTAGTTTCTTTGCTCACAAGCTTCTCGTCATATTTTTGTAGGTGTCTATGATGCTTTACGGAAGAAATACCTAAAAACACTTTTATTCTGTATATGTGAAGCAATTGATGGAGCAATAATTGAAGAATATGCTTGTAAGATTTACAAGTTAATTATTGGTTGTAAAGCACTAGTCAGTTTTGATATTGTTAATCTTCAGTTTGCTGTTCAGACCCCCAAAATCACTGTAAACATCCATAGAAATGAGCCAGTTGTATTTGCCTTCATTAGGTTGCATCCAGAGTTCATATCATACTGACTTTATAACTCCATAATATCTGAAGATTCCAAACTATTTCTTTTCTGCATGTACTGAACAGATATTTTGTTAAGAATATATTAAGATAATTTTTGCTACAGTTTCTTTTAGTTACTCAAATTCTGATAGTCAAGAAGTCTCAATGAACATCAATCGTATGGGAAGCGGAAATGGAGAAACTTTCAAGTATGATTCTAAGACAAATATCACTCCTAACCAAATGAGGTAATGTTCCAAAAAATAAGTCAGAACTACTTTCTGATTTTTCTTATGTTGGTATGATATTGGACTCGTTATGATTTCTGAAATTGTTATGCAAATACATGATAACAGAAGCTCTGCTTGTAAGATGGTGCGTACATTGATTCAGCTTATGAGAACTCTGGATAAGATGCCTGAAGAGGTATTTTGATTTTTAGATAATTTTTTCTGTAAAGAAGTGTTATCCTGTAGGCTTATCAAATCCTTAATGGGCACTTGCTATCTCTTTCCTTTTGTTATCATACTAACAGTGAAATTCTTCTTCTGTTTCTCAGCGCACTATAGTGATGAAGCTTCTATATTATGATAATGTCACGGTAGGTCCTGTATAGTAAGTAGCTCCTTTTGTTGTTGCTTCAGTATTCTCTGTTAAGTAGAGACATCGAATGTATTCCTTTTTTGAGATTAAGGATACATGACTAATAGGATGCTCAAAGGTTTTAAAGTATCAAAGTGTGAAAAAATAAATTTTCACTTCTAGTGGATTTGAATTTCCTTCTGAGATAGGGAATGTATATCCGGAAAAAAAAATGTTGATTGGAGATTATCTGTCTTGTATTGGAGTTCTAGTGTTGCCCCTGGATGCTCTCAACCTTCAGAAAAATTCACTGAGAATTGATTAAATGCAGTTAGTAGTGTTATTTTAACTCCGACTACAAGATATTTTCTGCTTGCTGACACGGATGCTAGTTGGTTTCCTATCTTTTCATCTAATATTTGGTTGTGTAATGCTTTAGCGGAAACATTTTTTTGATACTGCAGCCTAATGATTATGAACCTCCATTTTTCGAATGTTGCACTGAAGAGGAAGCTAATAATCCCTGGACAAAAACACCTCTAAAAATGAAGGTTGGTAGTGTCAACAGCAAGCATCTAATATTATCTCTGAAGGTAACTGATGGAGGTTGATGAAAGTTCAGTGCACAGATTACTGAGAAACGATTAATCAGCATTTTATGGGACTCTTGCAGGTTAAGAGCGTGCTTGATCCTTGTGAGGATGAAAATAATGACAATCAAGATGATGATGCAAGCCTGGGTGCTGATTCTCTCAAAAGAGATGGGGGCAGCGAATCTGATAGTGATGTAATAATATATTTACAGCATTTTTTTTTTTTTTTGGGAACATAATGGAGTTGCACATGCCATACTAAACTGCTTACTGTATCCTTTACAGGCAAGTGTTTCTGATGAAGACCAATATATAGTTGCACCATGTGGTAATGCATGCACTTATCTTTACCTGGATATTTTCACATATTATTTTTCACCATATCTAAAATCAAACCCCTTTTGCAGAAAAGAAAAGGCATCATGAGAACACCACAATGGTTGATGAAGGTATGTTTTTCCTCGTTTCCAAACACAAAATGCATGCCTATGCATGAAAAAGTTCTGATCGACAGGACCTATTTTCTTAGATGATACTCAGGATCCAGAAGAGGATGAACAACAATTGGGACGGGTGAAGGAGTGGATCAATTCCCACCACCTTGACATCATTGAACTCACTGATATTCTTGCAAATTTTCCTGACATCTCTGAGGTAATAGTCGTTCCTATCCGAGGTTTCTATCAATAAAAAATAATCAGAAACTGAAGCTCCTATCAAAAAATGTTATTTGAATTTTTTTAGGTGTTGATTGAAGGTAACCCAGATTGTTCATGTTAAAGCTTGAAAAGTAAGGAATCTTATGCTGCAAATTATTACCAGTTCTACAATTTAAACTTTCGTTATTGGTTCCAGAAATCATTGACAAACTTGTAAAGGAAGGTGTTATGTCAAAAGCTGGCGAACAAAGTTACAACATTAATAAGAAAAAGGTTATAGTTTTTCCTTTCTGTTGATCTGCTGTTAGAATCATGTTTCCTCTTTATTGAATTTCCCCCCATTTTTCTTAGTTTCATTTAGTGACGAAAAATCTCCTGCAGAAATTTGACTATGAATTTGATGTGAAAGAAGAAATGGACGGACAGATATTCCCGAATGGAAAGAAAAAGGTAGATGAAGATCATATGTACATGAAGGTGAGTTCTTCGGGAATTGTGGGAATCAGGTTTGTAGAAATTAATCTGATTGCTGCTGTCAGCATTCTTTTTTAGAAATAGAACAAGTCATACATTAAAAACCTTGCTCTATATTTTCTGTGAAGTGAGTTATAATATAACCTAAATTTCATATAAAGTTTGGGGTTCTGGAACAGCAGCTCTGGCACATTCTCTGGAACCTTTAATATAAAACCACTCTACTGTCTAAAAGCACATACAAACTACTTTCCTGAAGAACCCATTTTCGTCTAATGAACCAAAATTTTTAGTCTATGATGAAGAGTTCCACAACCAGTCAACCAAAGGATTTCAGTGTGCTGTCAAGTTGCATTCTAGGTTTTCAGGCTTTGGATAGCAAGAGTATCTTCTAGCCAGAGCTCTATTTTTCTTCACTGAGTATAAGATTGGACTCCATCTTTCAGGCTTTGTATCATGCTCTTCCACTGAATTACATTACCATCACAAAGCTACAGAGTAAACTAGAAGGAGAAGCCAATATGACAACTGTGCGAAAGCTGATTGACAAAATGGCTTTGGACGGCTTTGTTGAGGCTAGCAGTAATCGTAAATTAGGTAAAATGAAACCGTAAAATTTATGGTATGCTTGGAAAATTCTAAGCCTTTGTTATTTACCCTTTTCACTAATTGTCTCAGGGAGGCGTGTGATACACTCGGATCTGACAGAAAAAAAGCTGATGGAAGTCAGGCGAGCCCTGGACATGGATGCTATGGTGATTGTCATGCCCTCTCTTTTATCACGTAATCAGATGATCCTCCAACTTTTTTTGATTAGTTTTTTCTATCTCAAACACTCTGATTTGGTCAGGATGTGGATCTGAATGGTCCAGTTAATAAGTCCAACCGTACAGAAGTGGAGACTATTGGTAATAGTTTCTTTCTTAATTTTAAAGTTAAGTTTATTCAAAATTACGGTGGATAATGTGATTGTTTGCTACCAGAGAACAGTCATAGGGACTTGTCCACCTGCGGTGCCCTGCATTCTTTTGGATCCGATTTCTCAGGTACTAGAGGCAAGTCTGATGCTTGTCAGAATGGCTCTGTCAGGAGTGATAAAACTATCTCAAAGAGAAAAGAGGGCGAGGGAACCCCCATGAGCATGGCGGAGGTTAGTTCACTCATGAACATTCCTTTGCCTCCAATAGACCTATGGAAGTATTATTATTATTATTATGCATTTTCTGCAGCCTGTAGCTTCCCGAGAGAGTTTTGCACAAGGAGTTGAAAATGGCAGAGAAAATAATAACACCCATTGCTGTGAAGAATTTGATACAGCCATCTGTAGTAGGTCCACCCAAGAAAAACGTTTAAGGAAAACAAGCAAGGTAAACTGCAGAATGTGACTTTATCTTTACTCGGACAAAAACAGTTATATATTTAAGATCTATCCTTCCATTATTGCTTTTATATGTGCAATTTTCTTTTTGCAGGTCAAAGATCCCATTCTTCAATACTCAAAGCGCCAGAAATCTCAAGATCTCTAAATGGCTGTTGGAAGTATGATTCTTCCACAGAATGCAAAACTGGTCCGTATTTCGTGATTGGTTTTTTAGCCATAAAGCAAAAACTGAAATGCAATATTAGGTCCTTGCTAGGTTTCATATACCATTAGTGCTGGAAACTTTTACAGTTCTTTGCATTCGCAGTTGTTAGCAGTTATGTTGCTACCAAGCATAAATATGCTAGAAATTCTGATTAAATGTGCACGCTATTATTTTCTTCAGCACGGTACTTATAATCCAGTCCATACAATACAATACTTATTTTAAAATTAAGAAACGCAGAAAATGTTGGTGTTTCACTGGACTGTAGATGTTTCCGGTCTTGCCTGCCTAATGCTCGTTGCAGAATGCAGCGTCTATAGTTTGCTTCATGGTCTTGATTATTGCTACTGCTTTAGTTATTTTCTGCATAACTAGATGGAATCTTAATCAATCACCTGAGTGTGATTTGAATACTTCATTACTTTTGGCATTGATTTACAATTGAATCCGTGTCCGTTGTTCAAAAATATTCGAATCGAACTACAATTACAAATAGAATTAGAACTGGCAAAAACGAAGAAAATGGAAATTGGATAATATTTGTTCATGTCCTTGAAAAATCGAATAAAATTTCATTTGACATGTGGGTCTGACACAACCTCAGGCCAGGGTTCAATGAGAAAATTATAGAACCCTCCAAAATGAATGCTTAACTTTCATCCGTATCTTACCCTGGAAGTCCATTCTCCAACTTTGAAGGCTTTGATGTCTGTTCTAGCAAGTAAAAATTAATCTGATATGACCTTTCTCAACTCACTTTCAAGCATCATAGAACATGCAAGCCATGAAAAACAATCATCCTGGGAGCTGGACGGCTCATCCGTGTTGCTTTATTGGATTCATACACGGTACTTCTGCCTAATTGTTTTAATTTCATAAATTTATTCAGAATATAATTTAAAAAAAAAACAGAGTTTAAATTGAAAATGGAAGGGTAATATGGTCTTTTCAACAAGGGATTTCGTTAATTTGGACGGTACTTTTGTACCTTATATATTAAGTCACGTTATAACTTGCAGACGAGAAGGAGGAGTACAGCAAAAGAAGCTGCCGATTCATCAGAACAGAACGTGTCGATTACAAACAATTTCATTTCTGATGACATGAACTCTCTGATCTATCTTTCCAACTAGAAATAGGCTTACACATGAACACGTCTTTCAAATTCTTGTTTGACAAACTCTCACCAACGAATTCATACCCTCAAGATATATTCTGATTAACCCTTTTTTTTTCTTTGTTCTGCCTTCTTCTTTCTTCTTCCTCCTCTTCCGCACCCAATCCTGAAAATCCCTCAAAAATAAAAAATAAAAAATAAAAAATAAAAAATCAATTCTTTCTGTAGGAAATCAAAATGGGTGTGGATTATTACAATATTTTGAAGGTGAATCGGAATGCGAGCGATGAAGATTTGAAGAAAGCATACAGAAGATTAGCAATGATATGGCATCCAGATAAGAATCCTACTAGCAATAAGCAGGAAGCTGAAGCCAAATTTAAGAGCATTTCTGAAGCTTACGATGTGTTAAGCGACCCACAGAAGCGTCAGATCTATGATCTTTATGGTGAAGAGGCTTTGAAATCGGGTCAAGTTCCTCCACCTCCTCGCGGCTCTGGTCCTTATTCCTACAGGGCGCACCAACAGCATCCGAACCCTTCGTTTAGGTTTAATCCAAGGGATGCTGATGATATTTATGCAGAGTTGTTCGGGAATGACAGCAGCGGCAGCGGCGGCAGCGGCAGCAGTAGTGGGAGAAATTCTGGGAGGGATAATAATGGATTTTATTTTAGAAGCACTACAACGGGTGGGAGTTTGGGTGGTGGGGAGTTTTCAGGTGGTGCAGGAAGTTCAGGAACTGGTGCTTTAAGGAAAGCACCTGCTTTGGAAAAGGTTCTGATGTGCAGTTTGGAGGAATTGTATAAAGGGGCGAAAAAGAAGATGAGGATTTCAAGGACGATAATGGATAGTTCAGGGTATGTTTGAAACTTCTGAGTTTTTTATTTTTTTTTATTTTAACAAATTTCATTTATTTTTATTTTGTCTATTTTGTTAAATTTATGAAGATTGCTTAAATTTTTTTTTATCCTGGGCTTGTGTTCTTTGATCAATTGCAGTTGTGGTTATCTCTCATTCTGGTTTGGAGATGATTCTGATTACATGTTTGGGGTTTTATGAGTTTTAGGGTTATTGTCTATTAATCATTCTGTGGCTGTTTTAGTGGAACTGTTCTGTTTCTTCTAAAATCACAGAATATTTTGGTATGATAAGTTGATGTTATACCAATACAACTGTAACAACAATATAATGAAATGAAGCGGATGAAAGAGCTCCCACCAGAGGATCTGTGCGGTTTGGATTCTTTTTATAACACTAATTTTCATCATCTTCTTTGGCATTATCATTTTTCTAGCATGTGGTATGTATGTATGTTTCTTATACATGCTGATTGCAGTTTAACATTTTTTCTGTTTCACTTTGGTCCAACTAAGTCATGTCTCCTTGAACAGTTTATCATGTGAGACAATATAAGAACTGGTAGAATAGGATGGTTTGAAAGGATGGATTGCTGTGTAGAGTAAGTTAGCCTGTGAGATAATGTCCATTCTTGTTAGGGATGGACTGCATCATGAGGTATGAGAATGTTCTGGGCATTCTACTACATTGAGTTGAATCATGTTCTAATTATTATTATTATCACCGCTATTATGGTTAGTAGATGTTGTCATTATTATGATGTATTTCTAGGAGAATTTGTCTTTGGAAACTCTTGGATTATGTTCATATGCATCTAAATGGTACACATCAGAAAGGAGGAAAATGGTATTGATTTGCTTGAGATGTCATATGAATTTTATCTGTGTAACTTTGATCCTAAAAGATTCATAGTAACAACTGTGGAATCTTCTGCTAGTGATAAGATGAACAAGGTGTAAGAAGAAACCTCTGATGCACCCTTTAATTAGTCTTCCTATAAAGCATATGCATCAGCACAGTCAATGTGGAAATGTGCTGTTCATGGATGATCTCTTGTTCTTACCGTGTTTAGTAGTTCTGCATGAAACTTTAGGTGGAAACTGTTCTTCATTCCTGTTACATGTGGGGCTTTAGCAATCCTTTTGTCTTCTCTATTTCTCAAACACAGATCATCATTCTCCTGCTACATTTTAGCAATTGATTAACATCATGTTAATTTGTTGGAGTTTGTTTCTATTTGTTGCAAAAGAATGATTTGTTACTGCTCTCCTAATATGCACCTAACTTTTTGCAGAAAGGTTCGTACTTTGGAGGAGATCTTGACTATTGATGTAAAACCTGGTTGGAAGAAGGGAACAAAAATAACTTTCCCTGAGAAGGGTAATCAGGAACCTGGTGTCATCCCTGCAGATCTAATTTTTGTAATAGATGAAAAACCTCATTCTGTTTACAAGAGGGATGGAAATGATCTTCTTGCAGAGGCAGAGATTACTCTTCTTGAAGCCCTAACAGGAAAAACTCTTGAATTGACAATGCTTGATGGTCGGAATCTCATGCTCCCCTTAACAGAGATTGTGAAACCAGGTTATGAGTTGGTTGTCCCAAATGAGGGGATGCCAGTATCAAAGGATCCTAGGAGAAAAGGAAATCTAAGAATCAAAATTGATGTTTGTTATCCATCAAGGCTCTCTGAAGGGCAGAAGAGTGAATTGAAAAGAGTTCTAGGATCAAGCTCATGACAATCTTTTCATTTACAAACATCAGGGGTGACCAGATTAAACACACAGTAGATATGGCAGTCATTTGATGTACATAAAGTACACATGCAATTGATGATTGTGAATATTAGGAAGAAAGGTTTATAGGATGGCCGGCTGTGTTCTCGGCCAATTTGGTTTTATGAGTAAATTGTCATTATTTTCTTCTTATTCTTTTGGGTGGGAGGTGGGGAAGAGGCATCAAGACACTACGGTAGATTGATTATCTAATATTTATCAGCTACAAATATTAGAACCTTGTGCTTAAGGACATGGGATGATAGCAATACAACTGACTTAATTGTCTGTTGTGACTTTTTGTTCTGAACTTCAGTTAGGATTTTGCCCAAACTTTGTATATTTTTCAGTTATTTACTTGTGGTTTCTTAATGATAAATAGGGTTTTTCTGGGAGACACTAGCTTCATGTATAGACAGTTTTAAAATAAGGAATGTCTTGTTGCTTCTTCTTGGGGAACTTCTCACTACTAGATAGAAGTTTAGCCTTGTCCTTTGGTTTGAGTCTGACAACTAATTTTCTGAAGATCAGTGGCCTTTTTCTGGAACTTAATGTGATTTGCAG
Source organism: Asclepias syriaca (assembly GCA_027405835.1). Classification (NCBI taxonomy): domain Eukaryota; kingdom Viridiplantae; phylum Streptophyta; class Magnoliopsida; order Gentianales; family Apocynaceae; genus Asclepias; species Asclepias syriaca. Next base: position 5,570,382 of record CM049933.1, read on the forward strand.
GTCCAGAAATTTGTGGTGATGTGAAGGAGAAATTTTGATTTATCCTGTGTCTGTTTTCAGAGGTGAAAAGAAAGATGCAATTGTTGAGAACTGCAAATAAATGAAATCCCAAAAAGAGGTGAGATCTCTTTATATTACTAAACTGTAGTTATTTGTCAATTATGTCTTTCATTGATCTTAGAGTTATTAATAATAGCACATGGTGATTTAGTCTCCCAACTGTCAACTTGTCTCCATATAGGTATGCAGTTATAGCTTGTATTATTACACAGGATTCTTTTAAGGTACATTTCTTGTCTAAATATATGTAAGTTCATTTTTTCTGTTGAAATATAATTAATATTTCACCTAGGACTTATAAAATAACTATAAATGAACTAAAAAGGATGGTACTTTTTGTGTGTGTATGTGTGTATGTATGATAGTATGTAGAGAAAGAATATGAAGGGTTTTACAGTTTGCCATTGCATCCTTTTGGTATTTGTTCTCTTTTCAGGTTTTGTATATAAACTTTTTACCTCATTTTTGCTTGCATGCATTTAGTCAGTAATGAATGAATAGATAATATTTGTAGTGATTTTGAAAAAATGCAGTGGAATAGAGTAGTGAAGTGGAGGGAGAGATTTGCTACAAAATGCTTCCAGAAGTGCTGCCCTGTGAAATTGGAAAAAGTAATACAAAAATGCAAAGATGTTTGTACCAGCCTTTGTGTTTGTGGATCTTCAGCTATTACATATGTGTTTGCTGATTGAATAAAAATCCCAATTGCTAATTTCATCCTTCTTTGTGATTTTCATAATATATATATATATATATATGATGATTAAATAAAGAAGATAATAAACTATAGAATCTTGGGCTTTTTTCTTTTTCTTTTTTTTTTTAAAATCCCTACTATATAATATATATATATATACATAATAATTGAAGGAAACATCTATATACTATCATATGTTCTCCTACTACTACTAATTAATAATTAATGCCAAACAGAGCGTTAAAATTCAAGTAACTGCGTCAAAAGCAATTGACAAAAATTTAATATTACAATATTAGTTACACAAATTTCAAAATATTATATAGATTATAATACCAGTGAATCCTTAAGTTTTTTAAACTGCTTTCACTATGCTGTTTTCAAAAGATGTTTTTTGGTACCCTTAAAAAAAAAAAAAGGTTCTGTTGTTATATATATATATTATATAAAAATTATATTTTATATTGGTTGCTATTAATTGACTAAAGCATTTTTTATAATACTAGGATATTAATTATAAAAAAAATCAAATATTCTCTTTCCTTTTTTTCACATTGGCAAGAAGACATTTATTACATAGAAATCATATTCTCTTTCCTTTTTCTCTTTTAAGGTTTTTTTTTGTTTTATTTTTTTACCACTTTCAACTATCTATAAGATCCTCAAGATTCATTAACAGGTCTGTAGTTATATTACAATTAATGACAAATTTTAATTCTAATATTAGTTCCACTATTTCAACCAACTAACAGCAAATTTCATATTTTTTTAACAAAAATTTTCTGATATAAACGCTATAAACGCTATGGTCGAATTTGAATTAGTTTCACTACCAGATTAGTTTTGCGAGAACGTGGACGGCCCTAAGTATGTATAAAATTTTTTGTGATTAATAAAAAAAATAAAATTTATATAAGTTAAATTATTAATTTTTTTAAAATGTAATTTTTGCATAAATTTTTATTTGCAAGTCAAATTTAAGCGAGTCTTCCTAGGAAATAAATAATAACACGGCTTTCCATAATTTTGTAACGTTATAATTAAATCTTAACCGAATGGTCCACTTTAATAACTATAATAAATGAGAGGGAAAAGAAAAGGGCAGTGTGATGAATTAAAAACCACTATAAAATGAACAAAAATTTATGGTATTTTTCATCTTTGTACCATACAATACATTACAATACTTTTCTTCTTTTATTTTTGCAGAGGAGGAGAATGAAGGGCTTTATAAATTTCCATTGCATCCTTTCTCTATTTCTTCTCTTTTCAGGTTTTTACATTCTTTCAAAATTCTACACTTTACACAACTTTTTATATTCTTTATTACATCCTATTTTTACTTTTGTTGGTTTATGATTTGATATTTTTTTTAAATTACTATATAAAATTTTCAAAATTGAAAATTTAATTGCTATAGTTATCATTCATTTCTTGATTTTAGTTTTAAAAACATTGTCAAATTATATATATATATATATAGTTTAGTACTAATATTATTTATGGAATGACAGTGGAAATGATGATTATGAGGAGTGAAGTGAATGGGCAACAAACGTGCTACAAATTGCTCCCAAATGTACCATGTCAATCTGGATCAGTTATGCAAAAATGCAAAGATTCTTGTAAAAGTCTTTGTGGAGCTTCAGCTGTTGCTTCTTGCTCTATTTCTTCTAATATTTGTACTTGTCAAACATCTGCTCCTAATTGTAAACAAAATCCCCATTGTTGATTTTATTTTCTATCCAATAAAATAAATTTCTTTTTTTTTTTCTCATGGGATTTGAATTCTCATAAGTTGACAGATAATGAAAGAATATATAACGTAAAACAATAATACAAGTATATATATATATATATATAAAAAACAAAAATAAAATAAAAGAAGTGAAAAAGTGAGGAAAAAAATGTACTATAAAAAATTACTTATTCTTTTTTAAATGAGGAATATATATATTATAAATATATATATATATATATATATATATATAATATATATATTGTGTCAAGTGTCAAGTCTCAATATAAAAATTAAAATATTTAAATAAGATTAATTATATATTTAAATATATAATTAAATGTCTATAATACCAAAAATTTGTAATTATATATATATATATATATATATATATATATATATATATAATTTAATTTATTATTTTTATATAAATTTTATTTTAATAAATAAACAATTATATTATAATTAAAACAAACTTCAATTTTTAGGTAAATACTGTACCATTTAAAATATTATAATAAAAATTTAAACTATTAAAAACTTTAAATTTTATTGCTAAAAATTTATTATTAAAGACTATATAATATATATATATATTTATTTATTTATTTAAGGAAAAATATATATTAGAAACAAAAGGAAAAATAATTTTACAAAATTTAAATAGATTTTTTTTTGGTAAATGTAGATAAAAAACGGTAGATAAAATAAAATTATTAAAATTAAAGAAAATGAGTTTAAAAAAAAACACGAAAGAAAATGAAGAAATTTTATTAAAGAAAAATAAAAAATGAAGAGATAATGTATTAAAGCTAGAAATTTATTTATTTTTTAAAAGAAAAGTTTTAATAATAAATGTTGAAAAATAAAAAATTATAATTTTTTTTTATGATAAATGAACAGTAATAAGTTAAAAATGAAAGTTGAAATTTTTTTTAATTTAACAAAAAAAAAAAAAAGAAAAAAAGAAAAAAAAGAGAGAAAAAATAAATAAAAAATAAAAAATCATAAATGTCATATTATTTACAAAATTATTATTAAAGAAAAGGTAATCTTTCATATATATATATATTTATTTATTTTACTATAAATTGAGATATTAACTATAAATAAAGAAAAGAAAATGAAAAATAAAAAAAAATTATTTATTTATTTTTTAATAAAAACACTACAAAGTTAAAAAACAAAATTTTAATATTATTAAAAAAATATCACGATAAATGCTAATAAAATTATATAAATTTTAAAATTTAATTCTACTTTTAATCTTTTAAACTATATATATATATATATATATATATATATATATATATATATCAAAATTTTAAAATCTTTTTTTTAGATAAAATTACAAATTTTGTACTTGTCAAACCTTTTCTCCTAATTGCAAACAAAATCCTCATTTCTAATTTCATCATGATATCATTTTTTATATAATAATAATATATTTATAATAATTTGGACAACTTTTTACTACAATTATATATTGAACTGTTATTAAAAGTGTTTAAAAATTAAAAAAAAAAAATATATATATATATATATACTTTTACTCCTAAAAGTAAAATTTTACAAATTCATAGTTTTTTCTACCATCTTGAAAAAGTCAAGATTGATGCGTTGTTGGTGGCTCCATCTATTATTGTTGTCGTTTATCATGGCATAAATGTAACTCTCAAGAAACTGTTTCTCACTAATATGGAGTTCATCTGCAATACTTATTTCACCATACCAATTGATCATCTCATGAACAAAAAAAATAATGTTAACCTCACGAGTGTTCTTAACCATAATCTTAATGGTCGAACGTATAATATCACGAAGATAAATATTCTCTTTTTTTACTTCATCTATCTTGTTCAACTCGGACGTTATCAAACTGTCGCACTTTTCAAATTCTCTCTGTAAGGGATTATGTTTTGGAGAATCAATTTTTATAAGAAGATCAGAGTATTCTTTTTCAAGATTCTTTAGATATTCAAAACGTAACTTGCGTTCTCTTTCGTTGTCGATTCGAGGTTCGTTTGAATAAGTTGCGAGTGAATGTAGATCTTTTCTTACTTGTTCCAAATTAGCTTTAATGGTTGGATAAGAAATTTGTTCTTCAAGAATAGCTGTGTATGTGCGAACGTAGGCTTCCTTTATTTTGGTGAGCGTTTTTTGTGCTCGAAAATATTCCATTTTCAATCGAATGAATTTTCTCATGCATTGAAGTGGAGAAACTTTTTCCATTGCCTTCAAATCATAATTTCTACATAAAAAGGATATCCAGATTATATATACATATATAAAAAGTATATTTTAGTCTCATAATATCTTTTTTATTTTAGATTTTTAATGTGTATGGATTTTTAGTTGTAAGTCTATTCTCAATACATGTACTATATTTCTTCTAATTGATTTTTAAATTCTTTTTGCTATATTAGATATCAAGATTTTTTTTTTCTTAATTCATCTTGATATATTTTTTTTAAAATTCATATAGTATGTTTAGTTGACTTTAGAATCTCATAATTGTTCATACTTTTGATATTTTTATATGCTATTCAAAATTTCTTGATATTATTATAAACTTTAATTTTGTTATTTTAATTAAAAATATTAATTTTCTCTAAATTTTTTTATCTCTCTCTTTCTTCAGTTCTTCTTCTTGTCTCTCTTTTTTCTTCTTTTGTTCTTGTTCCCTTTTTCTTTCAAAATCAAATGGTGCTACATTAAAAATAAAATTTTCTCATAAAAGAATTTCTTAAAATTTTAAATTTTATTCCATAAAGTTTTTTTTTTAAAAAAAAAAGGTTTCAACCACACAACAAAAGGAAATTTCCAAGACCGTTTTAGAAGTAATTGATCGTTGTTAATCTTAATATCGACGATGATGAGGATGCAAGTTTATTTGTAGCTTCCAATTCCAATTCTGCCCTCTAGAATAAAACCCAGCTAAATCTGGATTGAATTTTTTGGTCTGGCCCTATGGGTCACATGGTATTGGAAATTTTTTGGATTTAACTGGGGTTGAATCAGTTGCTCAATCTAGGATTTTAGAGAAGAAGGGTGAACCTGTACAATTACAGGAGATGTTTTTTGGAGGTTCTATTGCAAGTTCCAATTTTTTTTTTTTTTGAGAAATAAATGAATGAAAATTGATTAGTGTAAAACATAAAACGATAATGAAATGAAGAAAACAATATTGAAAAAAAAACAGAGAAAATATTTTGGGCATAGAGAAAAAATTTTGGGCACAGAGAATTTTTTTTTTTATTTTATAACCTTTTATTAGTGTATTATTTAATAAATATATTTGTTTTATTTTTACTAACGAAATACTTATCGACTATATCTTATATCTTTTTTTTTTATATATATATAATATTACAAAATTTTTATGACAAAAAATGTAAATTTATAACTTTTAGGGTTTTTTAGTCTTTTAAATATATATATATATATATTTTAATTTCTCAGTCTAAATTTTTGTTAATTTTTTAATACCTCATTTATTATATATATTTTTTTAAATATTTAATACTTCATTATTATAAAATATGTATAACAATACTAAATAAATAAAAATCAAAGTAATATAAAAGTGTGTATATATTTTTCTTGTAACATGAAAGTAATGAGAGTTATGGGCATACAAAATATTATTTCAAAAACTCCCCCATTTTAGATATCTATTGTACAATAATATGTCTCATTAAAATCTTACTAGAGAAAAATTCAATAGAATAAAAAAGTCTAGCAAAGGAAAAAGAGTACATAATTCCTTATTTTTATTTTTACAATTTTATTAACAGTAAACAGTGAAATTCACATAATCTTATTTTTGGATATTTTTTCACAAGATAGAGTATACGTTTCGAACTCATGATATCTCAATTATATATAAAGATATTTATTATTAGAGCAACGCTCTTTAATAATAATAATCAATTATTTTTATAAAAATGTGATAATTATACATTTTATTTTTTTATAAATATATAATTGAAACAAAAAATAAAAAAACCTAAGACGAGGAATGCAAATTAAAACAATATCATTCTCGCTTTATTAAACAATAATAAATCATCATGAATTTTAAAATTTTAAATGTATAAATTGAATTTTAATTTATTCTTTTGCAATTGATGCTTATGCGAAAAATTGCTCCCAAAATTGCCACGTCAATCTGAATAAGTTATGCAAAAATGCAAAGATTCTTGTAAAAGCCTTTGTGGACCTTCACTGTTGCTTCTTGCTCTATTTATTCTAATATTTATGCAAAAATGCAAACCTTTTCTCCTAATTGTAAACAAATTCCTCATTTCTAATTTCATCATCTTACTATGATATCAATTTTTATATAATAATAATAATTTCGACAACTTTTCATTACAATGATATATTGAATTGTTATTAAGAGTACTTAAAAATCAATACACATAAACATATATTTTTACTCATAAAAATAAGATTTTACAAATTCATCTTTTCTTCTGCAGACTGGAAAAGTTCAAGATACTTGCGTTGTTGGTAGCTCCATCTATTGTTGTTGTTGTTTCTCATAAAATCAACGTAACTCTCAATATAAAGTTTGTCATTAGTATGGAGTTCATCCGCAATACTCATTTCAACACACCAATAGATCATCTCATGAACAAAAAAAATCATTTGAACCTCACGAGGGTTCTTAACCCTAACCTTATTGATCGAATGTATAATATCACGAACACGAATATTCTCTTTTATTATTTCATTTATCTTGTCTAATTGCGACATTATCAAACTTTCGCACTTTTCAAATTCTCTTTTTAACGGATTATGTTTTTGAGAATCAATCTTTATAAGACGATGAGAGTATTTTTTTTCAAGATGCTTTAGATGTTTAAAATGTAACTTGTGTTCTCTTTCGTTGTTGATTCGAGGTTCGTTTGAATAAGTTGCGAGTGAATGTAGATCTTTTCTTACTTGTTCCAAATTAGCTTTAATGGGTGGATAAGAAATTTGTTCCTCAAGAATAGCTTTGTGTGTGCGAACGTAGACTTCCTGTATTTCTGTGAACGTTTTTTGTGCTTGAAGATATTTCATTTTCAATTGAAATAATCTCTCTATGCATTGAGATGGAAAAGCTTCTTCCATTGTCTACAAATTACAATTTTTACGTAGAAAGGATATCCAAATTATATATACATATATAAAAAGATATTTTAGTCTCATAATATCTTTTTGATTTTAGATTTTTAACGTGTATGGATTTTTAGTTGTAAGTCTTGTTTAGTTCTCAATACATGTACTATATTTCTTCTAATTGATTTTTAAATTCTTTTTGCTATATTAGATATTAAGATATTTTTTTCTTAATTCATCTTGATATTCTTTTTTAAAATTCAAATAGTATGTTTAGTTGACTTTAGAATTTCATAATTGTTCAGACTTTTGATATTTTTATATGCTATTCAAAATTTCTTAATATTATTATAAACCTTAATTTTTGTTATTTTAATTAAAAACATTAATTTTTCCTAATTTTTTTATCTCTCTTCTTTCTTTCTTTCTTTCTCTCTCTTTCTTTGGTTCTTCTTCTCGTCTCTCTTTTTTCTTCTTTTGTTCTTTTTCCCATTTTCTTTCAAAATCAAATGATGCTACATTAAAAACGAAATTTTCTCATAAAAGAACTTAAAATTTTAAATTTTATTCCATAAAGTAGTTTTAAAAAATAAGTTTCAACCACTGCCTCAATGTTTCTTTTTTCATTCTTGAAGATTTTTTTTTTTGTTTAAAAAATTTTCCTTTGTTCAATGTTTTAAATACTACAACATGTGAGTTTTCGATCTCCAAAATTGAATTTCAAAATCACTGGCTAGTGAAACTGGGATGATCGGTGTTTGCTGAATGTCTAGACTGACAAAAGTATTCTATTTTTATTATGTTTTAGTTGGACTATCCTTGAAAATTATAACAAATTACTCTTTAAAAAAATTAGGATTTATTTTTTAAATAATAGACAACAATACTTCTGCTCAAAACAATAAAAAGAGTTAACTAATTGTGATACCCCGTCCCACATCGATAAGTCAAGTAAGTAAGCACTAGTATATAAGAATGAGCCTGAGTAATGTCTAGACTGACAAAAGTATTCTATTTTTATTATGTTTTAGTTGGACTATCCTTGAAAATTATAACAAATTACTCTTTAAAAAAATTAGGATTTATTTTTTTAATAATAGACAACAATACTTCTGCTCAAAACAATAAAAAGAGTTAACTAATTGTGATACCCCGTCCCACATCGATAAGTCAAGTAAGTAAGCACTTGTATATAAGAATGAGCCTAAGTACTCATAGTCAACTCGGAGTATCCCTTTTGGTATAGTGAGGACAATATCAAGTAGTCAATTATGAGTATTATCAGGCCCATAGTTGCGGCACGTAACCAGCTCGGGCAATGGGAACTAAGTGCTACACCCGAGGGTGGGAACCACCTCTAGAATCCCAGACGTCCACTGGTTGATCTTGGGCCGAAGCCTATTATGTTCGAGTGGACCCTAGCGAGGACCTTAGGCCTTAAGGGGGGGGGGGTGAATGTGATACCCTATCCCACATCGATAAGTCAAGTAAGTAAGCACTGGTATATAAGAATGAGTCTAGGTACTCATAGTCAACTCGGGGTATCTCTTTTGGTATAGTGATGCGGCACGGGCCCGAGGGTCTGGATCGTGACACTAATGACCAAAAATTTTGGCTTAACAGATTTGACGGAAGTAAGTGGGACGTTTTACCTTGGAAATATTTTGGGTGCTCTTAATAGAGACAACACAAATATTAGGTATATTTAAAGAGCTGATATTCTCCTTTGAATATCTCAAAGAATTACTTAAATGTGATATATATTTATAGGATACATATAATTTTTGATAAACATTATCTTTTTATATTTTATATATATTATATATAATTATAATATTATTTAAATGAATTAAAAATATATTTATTAATACACTAATAATAGGAAGAAAAAAAAAAGTATCAAACATACATATCAAGAAAGTATAAACTTTATAATATTTGACACTTTTATAATATATACTTATATTAAATTTATTATTGAAAAAAAAATTATATTTAAAAGTATTAAAATTTGTGATAATATCCAATTAAATAAATCATGAAAAAATAGTTCAATTAATAATATTTTTATTTATGATTTTAAAAACTTGTATGTTCGATACACCATATATATATATATATATATATACATTTTAATATTAAAATACAAAATCACCATGAGATAAAGATTCTATCTTCCTTAGTAATTTGGTAATTAATTTATACATTTAACTTTTTATTCGTATAACTTTTCATATCTCAATATTTATTTTTATTTTTATTTTTATATTTATATTTTTAATTGTAATATTTATACAATTAAATTTTTATCTTATAACTTTCCATATCTCAACATTTATTATTTTTATTTTTATTTTTATATTTTTTAATGGTAATATTTATTCATATAAATTTTTAACTTATAACTTATTTTATTAGTGTATAAATTTTTTTTTTCTCACAAAATGGTTACCCGACTAGGCGACTACACATGATTTGATTTCTATATTTTACATTCTAAAACTTTTTTTTTTAATTATCATTTTTTTTTCTACATTATGTTTTTTTTTTCTTTTTAATAATTTTATTTTATCTATATTTTTATAACTTTTTGAATTTACTTATTATTAATTTATTTTAAAATTTTTATTTCTTCATGTTTTTCTAATTATTTTTTCTTTTATTTATAATCATTTATTTTTGATAATATAATATTTACAAGAGAAAGAGGAGATTGGTGATATTGAAATACTTAATAAATCTTCAATCATTAAAACTCATTTGACAAATCAAAGGTGTTCTAAACGACAAGAAACGAATTTAAGTGGGAGCAAAAATTAGTGATCTAGTTTGAGTGTTTATGCTATCGGTGAATCACTACATAAAAATAAAAAAACAAATGTTTTTAATGCTGAATTTTACATATAAGACTATAATGAGGAGAAATTGGTGATTTAGTATTTATGTTGTAATGTTTTATTGATATAAGTCTATTGATTCTATTTGCATGCTTAAACACAATTGTTAATGCAGCATTGACCATCGTTGAGCTGCTTGTGTCCATATTTGTTACTTGACATCCAACACGTAGGAAAATATTGATGGTGGTTGTTGGGGGTAGTCTTACCATGCTGCTGGAGTTTTTTCCCCTCTCTAGAAACTTGTAGATAAAATCAAAATATGATATGTATTCTTATGGTGGTTTTATCTTGAATTTTTAAGAAGCAAAGCTTTTTTTAGTAGGAAGTTAATTTAGTTATCAATTCAACCTTTGAACTTGTGGTTATCTTAAATTTCAGTTTGTATGAAATCTAAAATTGTTCCGAGAGTCCAATCATTATTTTGACTAGAACCTTTCTTTAGAGAATATATTTACCTTTTGTTTTAAATTGTATAAAATATCATCTAAAGTAATTTTTGTAATATCAGGGAATAATATAAATTTTCAGCAACTATCAAGAGCATCAACATTTGTTTTTTTGTTAATAATGAAAGTTTTTATCCCAACAGAAATATTTCAGTTGATAAGCATCAAAGTTCTTGTAAAAAGAATAAGTTGTAATAAAAAAGAGCAATATAACGAATCTTTAGCCAATAAAATCTACAGAAAATATGATCACAGTCAAATAATAGGACAATATTTTCAATACAAACTTATGTCACTCCACAAGACACAACAAAAAATTATCCACATGTACACTAGTCCCTTTATTTGGTCAGCTTAGGCCCATAAATAAAAGAGTAGAAAGAACTTCTTAGATAAGAGGGAGAAGTGTTTGTTTTTGTGCATGTTTCCCCACATTTAACTCTAGTTCCGCAAATTTAAGAGAACGTTAAATGATTTACATGCATTTGACAAAAAAAAAAGGATGTATATTGTTGGTGATTTTATGACAAGGAGGAGTTACACGTGGTAAAACCTACAACCACTGTAGAGGAAGGTATTCCCAATATCAAATTATCTTTGTTCTGATTTGCAATTTACAAATATTTATGTTTTTTATAGCCTTCGAAGCTTTTGTAGAAAAAAGGATTATAGATTTTCCTATAATTGATGATGACTAATTGTGGATTTCCTATATTCACTTAGAATGTAATATTTCAATATGTTCTATAACATTATTTAAAATAAGTAAATTTTTTGATAGCTTGTGTACACAATTATATTGGATGAGTGGTGTCCGATATCATCAATTTTGATGAAGAGTGAGTATCTTCCTTTGATGAACATATCACAAGAGCTTGAGTGAGGATCTATGGGTAAGAAGAGGATGAATCAGAATTTAAACTCAGATTCATATTAAAATTCCTCTTCTTTTATTTTTCTTTCTTTTTTTACAAAGACGCCCTTATTCTTCTTTATTTTTTTCTTTTTTCTTTCTTTAAAGATGTAAAAAAAGGATAAAAATTTTGTAGCAAAGAAAAAGATTGGTTGAAGATTTTAATATTCTCTATAGATTTTTTATTTTTTAAATTTTAAATATAAGGACATTTTTATTTCTTGTTTAAATATTTTTCTTTATTTTCACATGTAATGATTTTTTTATCTTTGTCTTTAATTGACTAAAGACAAATACCGTTAAAATTTTAGGGTTTTTAATAGAATCCGTAAAAAGAAACCTTATTATTCTGTAAAAAAAAAGTTTGGGACCTTAAAAGTTAAAAAAAATATTTTCGGACTAATGTTGCCAAAGCTAAATTTGTTTGAGACCAAACTTACCAATTATTCATATATAAAAGTATTAAAAGTAAAAAAAAAAGTTTAATTAATAATATTTTTATGTATAAAACATAATAATTAAAAAGTATTTTTAAATACCATTTCAAAATTAGAATATAATGGTAAGGCAATATATCTTTTATATATATTTAATTTTTTATCTTATAAATTTTTATATGTCAACATTTATTATTTTATATTTATATTTTTTAATTGTAACATTTATAGATTTAATTTTTTAATTTATAATTTTATAACCTTTTATTAGTGTATTATTTAATAAATATATTTATTTCATTTTTACTAACGAAATACTTATCGACTATATCTTATTATATATATATATATATATATATATATATAATGTTACAACTCAGAAAATGTATATATATATATATATATATATATATATATATTTTTTTTTTTTTAACTTCTCAGTCTAAATTTTTGTTATTTTTTTAAACCTCATTTATTATTATTTTTGAAATATTTAATACTTCATTATTATAAAATATTTATAACAATAATGAAAAAATTAAAAAAAAAATGCAAATTAAAGTAGTATAAACATGTGCATATATTTTTCTTTGTAACAAAACATACAAAACTATCACATATTTATAGGTATATATGTGTAACCCACGTACTCATATACATACTAATATAAATGTGTATATATATATATATATATATATATATATATATATATGTTACAAATATAACTTCATGAATGTTACATTGAGGTAGTGCAAGTTATATGGAGATAATGAAAGTAATGAGAGTTATGAGCATACAAAATATTATTTATAAAACTCCCCCATTTTAGATGTCCATTGTACAAAAATATGTCTCATTAAAACTTTACTAGAGACCAATAGGATAGAAAACCCTAGCGAAGGGAAAAGAATACATATTTTCTTATTTTTATCTTTACAATTTTATTAACAATAAAGAGTTAGTCAAATTTTTTTTTTTACAAAAATAATTTTATAATGAAAGATAAAAATGTCAATATATTTAAAAATAAAATACTACACTATTATATAATAATAATAATATATATATATATTCTAAAAAAAAATCTTATTTTAAATTAAATTTATTAATGGAAAAAATTATTATATACTATAAATATATATTAAATTTTTTTTTTGAATATTATGATTATTGTTGGGCTGCACCTCACATAATTCTCATATTAATATAATATCTTTTGTTTTGGACTCAAATTCATATAATCTTATTTTTAGATATTTTTTCAAAAGGTCATGATCTCTCAATTATAAATAAAGATACTTATTATTAGAGCAACGCTCTTTAATAATAATAATTAATTATCTTTATAAAATTTTGATAATTATACATTTTATTTTTTTATAAATATATAATTGAAACAAAAAATAAAAAACCGAAGACGAGGAACACAAATTAAAACAATATCATTCTCGCTTTATTAAACAATAATAAATCATCATGAATTTTAAAATTTTTAATGTATAAATTGAATTTTAATTTATTCTTTTGCAATTGATGCTTATGCGAAAAATTGCTCCCAAAATTGCCACGTCAATCTGAATAAGTTATGCAAAAATGCAAAGATTCTTGTAAAAGCCTTTGTGGACCTTCACTGTTGCTTCTTGCTCTATTTATTCTAATATTTATGCAAAAATGCAAACCTTTTCTCCTAATTGTAAACAAATTCCTCATTTCTAATTTCATCATCTTACTATGATATCATTTTTTATATAACAATAATAATAATTTCGACAACTTTTCATTACAATGATATATTGAACTGTTATTAAGAGTGCTTAAAAATCAATACACATAGACATATACTTTTACTCATAAAAGTAAGATTTTACAAATTTATCTTTTCTTCTGCAGACTGGAAAAGTTCAAGATACTTGCGTTGTTGGTCGCTCCATCTATTGTTGTTGTTGTTACTCATAAAATCAATGTAACTCTCAATATAAAGTTTGTCATTAGTATGGAGTTCATCTGCAATACTCATTTCAACACACCAATAGATCATCTCATGAACAAAAAAAATCATTTGAACCTCACGAGTGTTCTTAACCCTAACCTTATTGATCGAATGTATAATATCACGAACATGAATATTCTCTTTTATTATTTCATTTATCTTGTCTAATTGCGACATTATCAAACTTTCACACTTTTCAAATTCTCTTTTTAACGGATTATGTTTTCGAGAAACAATCTTTATAAGACTATAAAAGTATTTTTTTTCAAGACTCTTTAGATGTTTAAAACGTAACATGCGTTCTCTTTTGTCGATTTGAGGTTCGTTTGAATAAGTTGCGAGTGAATGTAGATCTTTTCTTACTTGTTCCAAATTAGCTTTAATGGTTGGATAAGAATTTTTTTGTTCCTCAAGAATAGCTGTGTGTGTGCGAATGTATGCTTCCTGTATTTCTGTTAACGTTCTTTGTGCTTGAAGATATTCCATTTTCAATTGAAATAATCTCTCTATGCATTGAGATGGAAAAGCTTCTTCCATTGTCTACAAATTACAATTTCTACATAGAAAGGATATCCAGATTATATATACATATATAAAAAGATCTTTTAGTCTCATAATATCTTTTTGATTTTAGATTTTTAATGTGTATGGATTTTTAGTTGTAAGTCTTGTTTAGTTCTCAATACATGTACTATATTTCTTCTAATTGATTTTTAAATTCTTTTTGCTATATTAGATATTAAGATATTTTTTTTCTTAATTCATCTTGATATTCTTTTTTAAAATTCATATAGTATGTTTAGTTGACTTCAGAATTTCATAATTGTTCAGATTTTTTATATTTTTATATGCTATTCAAAATTTCTTAATATTATTATAAACCTTAATTTTTGTTATTTTAATTAAAAACATTAATTTTTCCTAACTTTTTATCTCTCTTCTTTCTCCCTCTTTCTTTGGTTCTTCTTCTCGTCTCTCTTTTTCTTCTTTTGTTCTTTTTCTCCTTTTCTTTCAAAATCAAATGGTGCTACATTAAAAACGAAATTTTCTCATAAAAGAACTTCTTAAAATTTTAAATTTTATTCCATAAAGTTTTTTTAAAAAATAAGTTTCAACCACTGCCTCAATGTTTCTTTTTTCATTCTTGAAGATTTTTTTTATTTAAAATTTTTTCCTTTGTTCAATGTTTTAAATACTACAACATATGAGTTTTCGATCTCCAAAATTGAATTTCAAAATCACTGGCTAGTGAAACTGGGATGATCGGTGTTTGCTGAATATCTAGACTGACAAAAACATTCTATTTTATTATGGTTTAGTTGGACTATCCTTGAAGATTATAACAAATTACTCTTTACAAAAATTAGGATTTATTTTTTTAATAATAGACAACAATACTTCTGCTCAAACAATAAAAAGAGTTAACTAATGATCAAAAATTTTGGCTTAACAGCGAGACTTGACGGAATTAAGTAGGACGTTTTAAAACGGAAGTAAGTGGGACGTTGTACCTTGGAAATATTTTGGGTGCTCTTAATAGAGACAACACAAATATTAGGTATATTTAAACAGCTGATATTCTCCTTTGATATTCTCTTTTTATATATTATATATATTATATATAATTATAATATTATTTAAATGAATTAAAAATATATTTATTAATACACTAATAATAGGAAGAAAAAAAATGTATTAAACATACATATGAAGAAAGTATAAACTTTATAATATTTGACACTTTTATAATATATACTTATATTAAATTTATTATTGAAAAGAAATTATATTTAAAAGTATTAAAATTTGTGATAATATCCAATCAAATAAATCATGAAAATATAGTTTAATTAATAATATTTTTATTTATAATTTAAAAAACTTGTATGTTCGATACACCATATATATATATATATATATATATATATAATATTAAAATACAAAATCACCATGAGATAAAGATTATATCTTCCTTAGTAATTTGGTAATTAATTTATACATTTAACTTTGGGTAAATTATCCTAGATGCACTTCTTAAATGTCAAAATTCATCTTTTGCACTTTAAAGATTTTTTTGTACATAAAGTGCTATTAACGTTTCAAAACGTCCCACTACATGCACCTCTGCTAAGTCAAACTGTTAAGTCTTTAATTTTGCAGTCAGTTAATATTTTTTTCACTATTTGACATTGTTCATGTCAGGAGTATTTTTGTCTAATTATTTTTAATTATTTTTAAATTTTTAAATTTTTTTTAAAATATTTTTTAATTCTTTTCTCTCTTTTTCTTCTTCCTTTCTCTCTCTTCATTCAATCTCACACCATATTCCTTTTCTTTCTCTTTTCGTTTGTGCGGTAGTTTTCAATTCTTGTGAGAAATTCCCCATTGTCAATACACAAGAAACATTTTCATTTTCCATCAATGGAGAAGAACTTCCTATACCGTTACCGGATTGAATTTCAGGAGGAGTTGGGGAAGCAACGTGATTTTCAAAAAATTGCTGCTTCAATTTGAATGGAAACTGCCCCTGTCGCTGCTGTAGTTTGTTGCTGTAGATTAAAGGGGTTTCCGATGAGGGTAAAGGGAAGGGTAACTCTAATCAAAGAGGATGTCTGACTCCCCTGTATGCCTCCTGCAGGAATGTTGTTATTGTTATCTGATAAACAACACAAGAGGTTGCTTGGCTCAAGGGGTTATTACTAAGGAAAGATGACATGGTTAGCTGTTGTTGGTGGTCGGCGCTGAAGAAAAATTCCGGTGATTGTGAAATCCTTAGTTTCTTCCTCTGCGTATGTGAAAATGGTGTGAGATTGAATGAAGAGAGAGAAAGGAAGAAGAAAAAGATAGAGAGAAAGAGAAACGGAGAAAAAAAAATTAAATTAATAGAGAGAGAATGAAAGAAGAGAAAGAAAAGATGAAGAAGAAGGAGAGAGAAAAAAATTTTAAAAAAAATTTTTAAAATTTTTTTATAAAAAATAATGAAAGCCACCGCACAAACGGAAAGAGAAAGAAATGGAATATGGTGTGAGATTGAATGAAGAGAGAGAAAGGAAGAAGAAAGAGAGAGAGAGAAAAGAGGAAGAGGGAGAAAAAAATTTAAATTAATGGAGAGAGAATGAAGGAAGAGAGAGAAAAGAGGAAGAAGAAGGAGAGAAAAAAGAATTAAAAAAATTTTAAAAAAAATTTAAAAAAAGCATTTTAAAAATAAAATTTAAAAAATAATTTTTAAAAAAATTAGACAAAAATACCCCTGACTGGAACAGTATCAAATAGTGAAAAAAGGTTGAATAACCACAAAATTAAAGACTTAACCGTTTGACTTAATAGAGGTGCATGTAGTGAGACATTTTGAAACGTTAATGACACTTTATGTATAAAAAAATCTTTGAGGTGCAAAAGTTGGATTTTCACATTTAAGAGGTGCATTTGGGATAGTTTACCATTTAACTTTTTATTCGTATAACTTTTCACATCTCAACATTTATTTTTTTTTATATTTATATTTTTAATTGTAATATTTATACAATTAATTTTTTATCTTATAACTTTCCATATCTCAACATTTATTATTTTTATTTTTATATTTATATTTTTTAATGGTAATATTTAGGGTAAATTATCCTAGTCACACTTGAACTTTTCAAAAATCCAACTTTTGCACATGTATTTATTTTTGCTTTCAACTGACACTTCAACTATAAAATATCACTTCTTTTGCCCTTCCGTCCAAAATTTCTGTTATATTTCATTTTCCGTCCAATTTTTAGGGGCATTTTCGTCTTTTTATATCATTAATATTTTTAAATTATTAAAGTTTTATTTTCAAGGATAATTTTGTCATTTCACTTAATTATTAAAAATCTAAAAATATATTGTTATTGCAAAGGTTTGAACCTACAACCAAACAACTATCTAAATAATGCTTAACCACTGAGACAACTATGAATATATTAATTTATATAAAACTTATGTTTTATATTGTAATTACACAACTAACTATATTTTCGCCTTTTTAAATCATTAATATTTTTAAATTATTAAAATTTTATTTTTATGAGTAATTTTGTCATTTTACTTTCGTCTTTTTAAATCATTAATATTTTTAAATTATTAAATTTTTTTTTCAAGGTAATTTTGTCATTTCACTTAATTATTAAAAATCTGAAAAATATTTTGTTATTGCAAATATTTAAAACTACAACCAAACAACTAACTAAATAATGTCTACCCACTTGGACAACTGTAAATATATTAATTTATATAGAACTTATATTTTATATTGTAATTACACAAATAATAAATATATATTTTATATTACAATTACATTTTATATTTTAAATATAAATTATATTAAATATAAACATTTTTTTAAAAAATTATCAAATGCCACAATTCAAATAACAAGTTTTTGTTGTTGTCACGTTCTTCAAACATTACTGAACTTATTGTTTAACTCTTTTGTTTCGAATTCGTCACCTTCTTCAAACCACGCGACTAACTAAACCATTAATTTTGAGTTGTTTTTTAATATAATGTTATTGTTGACACTAATTCATGTTTTGCAACGAATTTGAAACGAAAAAGTGAAGAAAAACTTCAGTGCAAAGTTTGAATAAGGTGATAACAACAAAAACTTATGGTTTGATTTGTGTCATTTGAAAATATTTTTTTGAGAATGTTTATATTCAATATAATTTATATTTTAAATATAAAATGTAATTGTAATATAAAATGCGTATTTATTATTTGTGTAATTATAATATAAAACATAAGTTAAAAATTTGCGTATTTATTTTTTTTTAATAATTTAAAAATATTAATGATTTAAAAAGGGGAAAATATAGTTACTTGTGTAATTACAATATAAAATATAAGTTTTATATAAATTAATATATTTATAGTTGTCCTAGTGGTTAAGTTATCATTTAGTTAGTTGTTTGGTTGTAGGTTTAAACCTTTGCAATAACAATATATTTTTAGATTTTTAATAATTAAGTGAAATGACAAAATTACCCTTGAAAATAAACTTTAATAATTTAAAAAAATTAATGATGTAAAAAGACGAAAATGCCCCTAAAAATTGGACGGAAAATGAAATATAACAGAAATTTTGGACGGAATGGCAAAAGAAGTGATATTTTATAGTTGAAGTGTCAGTTGAAAGCAAAAATAAATACAGGTGCAAAAGCTGGATTTTTGAAAAGTTCAAGTGTTATTAGGATAATTTACCCATAATATATTTTTAGATTTTTAATAATTAAGTGAAATGACAAAATTACCCTTGAAAATAAACTTTAATAATTTAAAAATATTAATGATGTAAAAAGACGAAAATGCCCCTAAAAATTGGACGGAAAATGAAATATAACAGAAATTTTGGACGGAAGGGCAAAAGAAGTGATATTTTATAGTTGAAGTGTCAGTTGAAAGCAAAAATAAATACAGGTGCAAAAGCTGGATTTTTGAAAAGTTCATCTGTTATTAGGATAATTTACCCTAATATTTATTCATTTAAATTTTTAACTTATAACTATTTTATTAGTGTATTAATATTTTTTTTCTCACAAAATGGCTACCCGACTAGGCGACTACACATGATTTGATTTCTATATTTTACATTCTAAAACTTTTTTTTTTAATTATCAATTTTTTTTTTCTTTTTAATAATTTTATTTTATCTATATTTTTTTATAACTTTTTTAATTTACTTATTATTAATTTATTTTAAATTTTTTATTTCTTCATGTTTTTCTAATTATTTTTTCTTTTATTTATAATCATTTGTTTTTGATAATATAATATTTACAAGAGAAAGAGGACAATGGTGATATTGAAATACTCAATAAATCTTCAATCATTAAAACTCATTTGACAAATCAAAGGTGTTCTAAACAACAAGAAACGAATTCAAGTGGGAGCAAAAATTAGTGATCTAGTTTGGGTGTTCATGCTATCGGTGAATCACTTCATAAAAATAAAAAAAATAAATGTTTTTAATGCTGAATTTTACATATAAGACTATAATGAGGAGGAACTGGTGATTTAGTATTTGTGTTGTAATATTTTATTGATATAAGTCTATTAATTCTATTTGCATGCTTAAACACAATTGTTAATGCAGCATTGACCATCGTTGAGCTGCTTGTGTGCATATTTGTTACTTGACATCCAACACGTAGGAAAATATTGATGGTGGTTGTTGGGGTAGTCTTACCATGCTGCTGGAGTTTTTTTCCCTCTCTAGAAACTTGTAGATGAAATCAATATATGATATGTATTCTTATGGTAGTTTTATCTTGAATTTTTAAGAAGCAAAGCTTTTCTTAGTAGGAAGTTAATTTAGTTATCAATTCAACTTTTGAACTTGTGGTTATCTTGAATTTCAGTTTGTATGAAATCTAAAATTGTTCCGAGAGTCCAATCATTATTTTTGACTAGAACCTTTCTTTAGAGAATACATTTACCTTTTGTTTTAAATTGTATAAAATATCATCCAAAGTAATTTTTGTAATAGCAGGGAATAATATAAATTTTCAGCAACTATCAAGAGCATCAACATTTGTTTTTTGTTAATAATGAAAGTTTTTCTCCCAACAGAAATATTCCAGTTGATAAGCATCAAAGTTCTTGTAAAAGAAAAAGTTGTAATAAAAAAGAGCAATATAACGAATCTTTAGCCAATAAAATCTTCAGAAAATATGATCACAGTCAAATAAGAGGACAATATTTTCAATACAAACTTATGTCACTCCACAAGACACAACAAAAAATTATCCACATGTACACTAGTCCCTTTATTTGGTCAGCTTAGGCCCATAAATAAAAGAGTGGAAAGAACTTCTTAGATAAGAGGGAGAAGTGTTTGTTTTTGTGCATGTTTCCCCACATCTAACTCTAGTTCCGATATCTGCAAATTTAAGAGAACGTTAAATGATTTACATGCATTTGATAAAAAAAAATTAGGGTGTATATTATTGGTGATTTTATGACAATGAGGAGTTACATGTGGTAAAACCTACAACCACTGTAGAGGAAGGTATTCCCAATATCAAATTATCTTTGTTCTGATCTGCAATTTACAAATATTCATGTTTTTGATAGCCTTCGAAGCTCTTGTAGAAAAAAGGATTATAGATTTCCCTATAATTGATGATGACTAATTGTGTATTTCCTATATTCACTTAGAATGTAATATTTCAATATGTTCTATAACATTATTTAAAATAAGTAAATTTTTTGATAGCTTGAGTACACAATTATATTGGATGGGTGGTGTCCAATATCATCAATTTTGATGAAGAGTGAGTATCTTCCTTTGATGAACATATCACAAGAGCTTGAGTGAGGATCTATGGGTAAGAAGAGGATGAATCAGAATTTAAACTCAGATTCATATTAGAATTCCTCTTCTTTTATTTTTCTTTCTCTTTCGCTTTCTACAAAGACGCTCTTATTCTTCTTTATTTTTTTCTTTTTTCTTTCTTTAAAGATGTAAAAAAAGGATAAAAATTTTGTAGCAAAGAAAAAGATTGATTGAAGATTTGTAGGATTTTAACGATGTAGAATATGAATTTGATAGACAAAATAAAAAAACAATAACAATAAAAGAACTCACGATTTACCCAGGTTCACCCCAATTAGGGCTACGTCCTGAAAAATGAACTCTCAATTATTATTTATTGGTTCTCTCAACTTGTTACAATGATATCACTATATATAGGCGTCTAAACCCTATTTACATATGACTGGGTCTATCTACACATTACTGGGCCTATCTTCATATCACTGAACCCCCGAAGGGGGGGCGGGGGCTCCGCCCCCGAAATGTCCTCGAGATATTTACCAAACTCCAACAATCTCCCACTTGGTGAATATATCAAGCAAGCGAGAGCCTTCCAGTTGTCATTCGTCGTCAACTCAATCGCTGCAGAACACCATTCAAACTTTGTACTTGGGACAGCTTAAGTAAGAAAGTCTGAACTATTCTTCATCGTGTCAACCTTTGTAAGATGAATCAGTTTCTTTTCCACCTTCTCTCGAATGAAATGATACTGAATGTCAATGTGCTTTGTTCTTGAGTGAAATGCCCGATTCTTGGCTAAATGAATAGCTCCTTGATTATCACATCTCACCTCCATGGCTCCTAGCTCAAAACCAAGTTCCATACACAAACGACGTAACCATATAGCTTCTTTTCCAGCATGAGTAAGAGCCATATATTCAACTTCTGTTGAGGAGAGAGCTACCACGCTTTGTCTCTTACTCATCCAACTCACTGCACCTCCAAATAGTGTGAAAACATATCCGCTAGTAGATCGCCTACGATCTGTATCTACATGGTCGATGATATCGAGAGCTTTTCCAACTTCACCTCCTTCAAAACACAAGGACAATTTTGAAGTTCCACGAAGATACCTGAAAACTCTCTTGATCGCAGTCCAATGCTCTTTACCTAAATTGGACATATATCTACTCAGGACTCCCACTGCATGAGTTATATCTGGACGTGTACATATCATAGCATACATCAAACTACCAACTGCACTAGCATATGGCACTCGAGCCATCACCTCAGCTTCCTCATCAGTCTTTGGACACTGTTCCGCAGACAATTTGGTCCCTGTAGACATAGGGGTACCAACAGGTTGGCAGTCTGCCATACCAAATTTCTTCAAAATCTCGTTGATATACTTCTCCTGACCTAGCCACAGTTTCCGTTTCTCGCGATTCCTCTTAATTTGCATGCCCAGAATAAAATTTGCAGGCCCCAAGTCTTTCATATCAAACATCTTGGCCAACTGACCCTTCACCCATTTTACCATCTTCATGCTATTTCCAATTAGTAGCATATCATCTACATAGAGAGTAAGGATCACAAATTCATCACCTTCTCTCTTCACGTAGACACAGTGATCAGAATTTAAACGGGCAAAATAAAGTTGAAGCATGTGCGTATCAAACTTTTGGTACCACATCCTCGGAGACTGCTTCAGTCCATATAAAGACTTCTTTAACCTGCACATGAGGTTCTCCTTCCCTTTTGTTTCATATCCTTCTGGTTGCCTCATGTAAATCTCCTCCTCCAAATCACCATGGAGGAATGTTGTTTTTACATCCATCTGTTCCACTTCAAGATCATAAGCCGCTGCTATGGACATGACAAACCATATTGAGGTCACTTTTGCCACTGGTGAGAAGATCTCATCATAGTCTACTCCCTCTATCTGAGAATACCCCTTTGCAACCAATCTCGCCATGTATTTCTCCACGGTTCCATCTGGTTTCAATTTTCGCTTGAATACCCATTTACATCCAATTTCCTTTCTATCCTTAGGCAATTTGCACAAGCTCCATGTCTCATTTTTATCAAGCGACTGTATCTCATCTATCATTGCAAGCTCCCACTGATTTGCATCATCCCTTGATCTCGCATCTTTTACAGAAATAGGGTCTTCACCTGTACTCAAAGCACTGAACCCGTAGCGTAGAGGCGCCCGTCTGTTCCTTGTTGATCTCCTGAGAGCCGGTGTATTACCTGTATCAGGAGCTTCATCAACATCATCAACCAAGCTGACTTGATCAGAATCAAAGTCAGAATCAGAATCAGAATGATTCTCAACTGATGTGCTTTGTGTCACCACTTCCTCAGCTTCATCTCTCATGTCTTCTTCAAGCACTACTGTTTTGTTTTGCTCATCCTGTTTTTGTGTACCAGCCTGAGATTGAGTTTCACAAAAGATAACATCCCTGCTATAGACTATAGATCTTGTTTCAGGATTTCACAACTTATAGCCTTTGACCCCTTCCTTGTATCCAATGAATATGTTCTTCTCGGACTTGTTGTCAAGTTTCCCCCTCTTCTCCTTAGGTACATGAGTGTATGCATCACACCCAAACACGCGAAGGTATGACAGGTTTGGCTTCTTCCCAAACACTACCTCGTATGGTGTACGATCCTTCACTTATGTGGTTGGTGACCTGTTCTTTAGGTGACAAGCTGTGGCAACTGCTTCTGCCCAAAATTCAAGTTCTAACCCTGCCCAACTCAGCATACACCTCGCCTTTTCCATGAGTGTCCGGTTTAGTCTTTCGGCGACTCCATTCTGCTGAGGCGTATAAGGGGCCATCTTTTGCCTTGCTATACCATTCTTCACACAGAACTGCTCGAACTCCTTTGAGCAGAATTCACCTCCGTTATCTGTGCGAACTCCATTGATTTTCCTGCCCAATTGATTTTCAATCAAAGCCTTAAACTCTTGAAAATTTTCAAACACCTCAGATTTACTTTTAAGAAAATAAATCCAATTGTATCGTGAGAGGTCATCTATGAAAGATATATAATACCTGGATCCTCCTATAGATGGTGTAGGAGTAGGTCCAAAAACATCACTGTGGATTAGTCCCAAAAGCTCTGACGTTCTTGCATCATTCTGTGGAAAACTAACTCGATTATGTTTTCCATAAATGCAGTGTTCACAAAACCCGAAACTCATAGAGCACTCTGGTACTCCCTCCACCATTTGGCTCGAAAACAAGGTAGATAAACCCTTTTCTCCAATGTGCCCCATCCTCTGATGCCACAACAGAGAAGTATCATGCTCATCTTCCTTCGCCTCTTTGGACACGAAACTGCCACTGAGAGTAACTGTTTCTGCAAGCAATTTATATAACGTCCCATAACGGACTCCTCGTGCAATTACAATGCAACCTCGAGTCATCTTGCACGAATCCTTATTACAACTGAAGTTAACCCCTGAGTCGGCCATCGTGCCAACTGATAGCAGATTTTTACTCATAGAAGGTATGTGCATCACATTCGGAAGAGTTTTTATTGTGCCGTCTTCCATCCTCAGCTTCACGCGACCACGCCCAATAACCTGAACTGCAGTATCATCTCCTAGCATGACGTCTCCACCATCATACTGCTCATATTCACAAAACCAGTGTCTATGAGGTGTCATGTGGAATGAAGCACCGGTGTCAACGTACCAGATGTATTTGTCTGACTGCGCCATACACGCAGTGGCCACATACATATCTCCTGTCGTCTCGACTTCCTTTCCAGAGGATGAATTTTCTTCCCTTTTATGAACCGCCTTGTTTTTACAGTCACGTTTCATATGGCCCCACTCTTCACACTTCCAGCATTTTACCTTCCGCTCTCTACTCTTCGATCGCCCACGAGATTTAGATTGGGACCCTTTCCAATTTTGAGATTTCTCTGTAGGTCTACCCCTAGCTGCAAGGGCCTCTTTACTGGAATTCCCTGATCCCCTTCTTCGTGTCTCCTCTGATAATAAGGCCGCACACACAGTTTCATACGAGAGCTCTTGGTTCCCACCACCAATAACCACAATGAGATTATCCCATGAATCCGGCAGTGAACAAAGTAGTGTTATTGCCTTATCGTCATCTTCAAACGTAACGCCAATAGATACAAGTTGACCTATCAATGTGTTAAATTCGTACAAATGTGCGGTTAACGAATCACCCTCACGCATCCTAAGGTTATACAACTTTTTCCTTAAGAATAATTTATTGACGAGTGACTTACTTTGGTATAGCGACTCCAATTTCCGCCATAAAGCCCTGACTGTTGGTTCGCTCATCACGTTCGTCAGAATATTGTCTGCGAGACAAAGCCGGATCAAGCCCTTTGCTTTTCGATCGATTCGATCCCAGTCTTCAACCCTTTTTTCGGAAGTCAAACCCGTTTCGTCAGCAACAGGCCTTTCCAATTCGATTGCTGGCCATAGATCTCGATCACAAAGAAGATCCTCCATCTTCATCTTCCACAGATCGAACCGCTTTCCATCGAATTTATCTATCTCAATTCGCGACCCTCCTGACATCTCTGATAAAACCCTGTCTCTGATACCACTTGTAGGATTTTAACGATGTAGAATATGAATTTGATAGACAAAATCGAAAAACAATAACAATAAAAGAACTCACGATTTACCCAGGTTCACCCCAATTAGGGCTACGTCCTGAAAACTGAACTCTCAATTATTATTTCTTGGTTCTCTCAACTTGTTACAATGATATCCCTATATATAGGCGTCTAAACCCTATTTACATATGACTGGGCCTATCTTCATATCACTCGCTCCACCCCCGAAGTGTCCTCGAGATATTTACCAAACTCCAACAATCTCCCACTTAGTGAATATATCGAGCAAGCGAGAGCCTTCCAGTTGTCATTCGTCGTCAACCCAATCGCTGCAGAACACCATTCAAACTTTGTACTTGAGACAGCTTTAGTAAGAAAGTCTGAACTATTCTTCATCGTGTCAACCTTTGTAAGCTGAATTAGTTTCTTTTCCACCTTCTCTCGAATGAAATGATACTGAATGTCAATGTGCTTTGTTCTTGAGTGAACCCCCGAGGGGGGCGGGGGCTCCGCCCCCGAAGTGTCATCGAGATATTTACCAAACTCCAACAAGATTTTAATATTCTCTATAGATTTTTTATTTTTTTAATTTTAAATGTAAGGACATTTTTATTCATTGTTTATATATTTTTCTTTATTTTCACATGTAATAATTTTTTTATCCTTGTTTTTAATTGACTAAAGATAAACACCCGTTAAAATTTTAGGGTTTTTAACAGAATCCGTAAAAAGAAACCTTATTATTCTCTAAAAAAAATATTTTGGGACTAATCTTGCCAAAGCTAAATTTGTTTGAGACCAAACTTACCAATTATTCATATAAAAAAGTATTAAAAGTAAAAAAAAAAAGTTTAATTAATAACATTTTTATTTATAAAACATAATAATTAAAAAGTATTTTTAAATACCATTTCAAAATTAGAATATAATGGTAAGACAATATATCTTTTATATATATTTAATTTTTTATCTTATAAATTTTTATATGTCAACATTTATTATTTTTATATTTATATTTTTTAATTGTAACATTTATAGATTTAATTTTTTATTTTTTTAATTTTATAACCTTTTATTAGTGTATTATTTAATAAATATATTTATTTCATTTTTACTAACGAAATACTTATCGACTATATCTTATTTATATATATATATATATAATGTTACAACTTTTTTATGACAGAAAATGTAAATTTATTCAACTTTTAGGGGTTTTTAGTCTTTTAAATATATATATATATATATATATATATATATATATATATATATATATATTTTAACTTCTCAGTCTAATTTTTTTTAATTTTTTAAACCTCATTTATTTTATTTTTTTGAAATATTTAATATTTCATTATTATAAAATATCTATAACAATATTGAAAAAATACTAAAAAAAATGTAAATCAAAGTAGTATAAACATGTGTATATATTTTGTTTTTGTAACAAAACATACAAAACTATCACATATTTATAGGTATATATGTGTAACCTACGTACTCATATACATACTAATATAAATGTGTATATATATATATATATATATATGTTACAAACATAACTTCATGGAGGTTACATTGAGGTAGTGCAAGTTATATGAAGATAGTAAAAGTAATAGGAGTTATGAGCATACAAAATATTATTTATAAAACTCTCCCATTTTAGATGTCCATTGTACAAGAATATGTCTCATTAAAACTTTACTAGAGACCAATATGATAGAAAACCCTAGCGAAGGGAAAAGAGTACATAATTCCTTAATTTTATCTTTACAATTTTATTAACAGTAAAGAGTTAGTCAAAAAATTTTTTTTACAAAAATAATTTTATAATGAAAGATAAAAATGTCAATATATTTAAAAATAAAATACTAAACTATTATATAATAATTTTTATATATATATATATAAATATATTCTAAAAAATCTTATTTTAAATTAAATTTATTAATGGAAAAAATTATTATATACTATAAATATATATTAATTTTTTTTAATATTATGATTATTGTTGGGCTGCACCCCACATAATTCTCATATTAATATAATATCTTTTGTTTTGAACTGAAATTCACATAATCTTATTTTTGGATATTTTTTTCAAAAAGTCATGATCTCTTATTTATAAATAAAAATGCTTATTATTAGAGCAACTCTCTTTAATAATAATAACCAATTATCTTTATAAAATTTTGATAATTATACATTTTATTTTTTTATAAATATATAATTGAAACAAAAAATAAAAAACCGAAGACGAGGAATACAAATTAAAACAATATCATTCTCGCTTTATTAAACAATAATAAATCATCATGAATTTTAAAATTTTAAATGTATAAATTGAAATTTAATTTATTCTTTTGCAATTGATGCTTATGCGAAAAATTGCTCCCAAAATTGCCACGTCAATCTGAATAAGTTATGCAAAAATGCAAAGATTCTTGTAAAAGCCTTTGTGGACCTTCACTGTTGCTTCTTGCTCTATTTATTCTAATATTTATGCAAAAATGCAAACCTTTTCTCCTAATTGTAAACAAATTCCTCATTTCTAATTTCATCCTCTTACTATGATATCATTTTTTATATAATAATAATAATTTCGACAATTTTTCATTACAATGATATATTGAACTGTTATTAAGAGTGCTTAAAAATCAATACACATAGACATATACTTTTACTCATAAAAGTAAGATTTTACAAATTCATCTTTTCTTCTGCAGACTGGAAAAGTTCAAGATACTTGCGTTGTTGGTCGCTCCATCTATTGTTGTTGTTGTTACTCATAAAATCAACGTAACTCTCAATATAAAGTTTGTCATTAGTATGGAATTCATCTGCAATACTTATTTCACAACACCAATTGATCATCTCATGAACAAAAAAAATCATTTTAACCTCACGAAGGTTTTTAACCCTAACCTTATTGATCGAATGTATAATATCACGAACACGAATATTCTCTTTTTTTATTTCATTTATTTTGTCTAATTGCGACATTATCAAACTTTCGCACTTTTCAAATTCTCTATTTAACGGATTATGTATTCGAGAATCAATCTTTATAAGACGATGAGAGTATTTTTTTTCAAGATGTTTTAGATGTTTAAAATGTAATTTGCGTTCTCTTTCGTTGTCGATTCGAGGTTCGTTTGAATAAGTTGCGAGTGAATGTAAATCTTTTCTTACTTGTTCCAAATTAGCTTTAATGGGTGGATAAGAAATTTGTTCCTTAAGAATAGCTGTGTATGTGCGAACGTAGGCTTCCTGTATTTCTGTTAACGTTCTTTGTGCTTGAAGATATTCCATTTTCAATTGAAATAATCTCTCTATGCATTGAGATGGAAAAGCTTCTTCCATTGTCTACAAATTACAATTTCTACGTAGAAAGGATATCCAGATTATATATACATATATAAAAAGATATTTTAGTCTCATAATATTTTTTGATTTTAGATTTTTAATGTGTATGGATTTTTAGTTGTAAGTCTTGTTTAGTTCTCAATACATGTACTATATTTCTTCTAATTGATTTTTAAATTCTTTTTGCTATATTAGATATTAAGATATTTTTTTCTTAATTCATCTTGATATTCTTTTTTAAAATTCAAATAGTATGTTTAGTTGACTTCAGAATTTCATAATTGTTCAGACTTTTGATATTTTTATATGCTATTCAAAATTTCTTAATATTATTATAAACTTTAATTTTTGTTATTTTAATTAAAAACATTAATTTTTCCTAATTTTTTATCTCTCTTCTTTCTTTCTTTCTCTGTCTTTCTTTGGTTCTTCTTCTCGTCTCTCTTTTTTCTTCTTTTGTTCTTTTTCTCCTTTTCTTTCAAAATCAAATGATGCTACATTAAAAACGAAATTTTCTCATAAAAGAACTTCTTAAAATTTTAAATTTTATTCCATAAAGTTTTTTTAAAAAATAAGTTTCAACCACTGCCTCAATGTTTCTTTTCTCATTTTGAAGAATTTTTTTTTGTTTAAAAAATTTTCCTTTGTTCAATGTTTTAAATACTACAACATATGAGTTTTCGATCTCCAAAATTGAATTTCAAAATCACTGGCTAGTGAAACTGGGATGATCGGTGTTTGCTGAATATCTAGACTGACAAAAGCATTCTATTTTATTATGTTTTAGTTGGACTATCCTTGAAAATTATAACAAATTACTCTTTACAAAAATTAAGATTTATTTTTTTAATAATAGACAACAATACTTCTGCTCAAACAATAAAAAAAGTTAACTAATGATCAAAACTTTTGGCTTAACAGCGAGATTTGACGGAAATAAGTGGGACGTTTTAAAACGGAAGTAAGTGGGACGTTTTACCTTGGAAATATTTTGGGTGCTCTTAATAAAGACAACACAAATATTAGGTATATTTAAACAACTGATATTCTCCTTTGAATATCTCAAAAAATTACTTAAATGTGATATATATTTATAGGATACATATAATTTTTAATAAACATTATCTTTTTATATTACATATAATTATAATATTATTTAAATCAATTTAAAAATATATTTATTAATACACTAATAATAGGAAGAAAAAAAAATGTATCAAACATACATATGAAGAAAGTATAAACTTTATAATATTTGACACTTTTATAATATATACTTATATTAAATTTATTATTGAAAAAAAATTATATTTAAAAGTATTAAAATTTGTGATAATATCCAATCAAATAAATCATGAAAATATAGTTCAATTAATAATATTTTTATTTATGATTTAAAAAACTTGTATGTTCGATACACCATATATATATATATATATATACATTTTAATATTAAAATACAAAATCACCATGAGATAAAGATTCTTTCTTCCTTAGTAATTTGGTAATTAATTTATACATTTAACTTTTTATTCGCATAACTTTTCATATCTCAATATTTATTTTTATGTTTATTTTTATATTTATATGTAATATTTATACAATTAAATTTTTATCTTATAACTTTGATATCTCAACATTTATTATTTTTATTTTTATTTTTATATTTTTTAATGGTAATATTTATTCATTTAAATTTTTAACTTATAACTATTTTATTATTGTATTAATATTTTTTTCTCACAAAATGGTTACCCGACTAGGCGACTACACATGATTTGATTTCTATATTTTACATTCTAAAACTTTTTTTTTAATTATCATTTTTTTTCTACATTATCTCTTTTTTTTATATAATTTTATTTTATCTATATTTTTTTTATAACTTTTTGAATTTACTTATTTTTAATTTATTTTAAATTTTTTATTTCTTCATGTTTTTCTAATTATTTTTTCTTTTATTTATAATTATTTATTTTTGATAATATAATATTTACAAGAGAAAGAGGACAGTGGTGATATAGAAATACTCAATAAATTTTCAATCATTAAAACTCATTTGACAAATCAAATGTGTTCTAAACGACAAGAAACGAATTCAAGTGAAAGCAAAAATTAGTGATCTAGTTTGGGTGTTCATGCTATCGGTGAATCACTGCATAAAAATAAAAAAACAAATGTTTTTAATTCTGAATTTTACATATAAGACTATGATGAGGAGGAATTGGTGATTTAGTATTTGTGTTGTAATATTTTATTGATATAAGTCTATTGATTCTATTTGCATGCTTAAACACAATTGTTAATGCAGCATTGACCATCGTTGAGCTGCTTGTGTGCATATTTGTTACTTGACATCCAACACGTAGGAAAATATTGATGGTGGTTGTTGGGGGTAGTCTTACCATGCTGTTGGAGTTTTTTCCCCTCTCTAGAAACTTGTAGATGAAATCAATATATGATATGTATTCTTATGGTGGTTTTATCTTGAATTTTTAAGAAGCAAAGCTTTTTTTAGTAGGAAGTTAATTTAGTTATCAATTCAACTTTTGAACTTGTGGTTATCTTGAATTTCAGTTTGTATGAAATCTAAAATTATTCCGTGAGTCCAATCATTATTTTTGACTAGAACCTTTCTTTAGAGAATACATTTACCTTTTGTTTTAAATTGTATAAAATATCATCCAAAGTAAATTTTGTAATATCAGGGAATAATATAAATTTTCAGCAACTATCAAGAGCATCAACATTTTTTTTAATAATGAAAGTTTTTCTCCCAACAGAAATATTCTAGTTGATAAGCATCAAAGTTCTTGTAAAAAGAATAAGTTGTAATAAAAAAAGAGCAATATAACGAATCTTTAGCCAATAAAATCTACAGAAAATATGATCACAGTCAAATAATAGGACAATATTTTCAATACAAACTTATGTTACTTCACAAGACACAACAAAAAATTATCCACATGTACACTAGTCCCTGTATTTGGTCAGCTTAGGCCCATAAATAAAAGAGTTGAAAGAACTTCTTAGATAAGAGGGAGAAGTGTTTGTTTTTGTGCATGTTTCCCCACATCTAACTCTTGTTCCGATATCAGCAAATTTAAGAGAACGTTAAATGATTTGCATGCATTTGACAAAACAAAAAGGGTGTATATTGTTGGTGATTTTATGACAATGAGGAGTTACATGTGGTAAAACCTACAACCACTGTAGAGGAAGGTATTCCCAATATCAAATTATCTTTGTTCTGATCTGCAATTTACAAATATTCATGTTTTTGATAGCCTTCGAAGCTCTTGTAGAAAAAAGGATTATAGATTTCCCTATAATTGATGATGACTAATTGTGGATTTACTATATTCACTTAGAAACTAATATTTCAATATGTTCTATAACATTATTTAAAATAAGTAAATTTTTTGATAGCTTGAGTACACAATTATATTGGATGGGTGGTGTCCGATATCATCAATTTTGATGAAGAGTGAGTATCTTCCTTTGATGAACATATTACAAGAGCTTGAGTGAGGATCTATGGGTAAGAAGAGGATGAATCAGAATTTAAACTCAGATTCATATTAAAATTCCTCTTCTTTTATTTTTCTTTCTTTTTCTACAAAGACGCTCTTATTCTTCTTTATTATTTTCTTTTTTCATTCTTTAAAGATGTAAAAAAAGGATAAAAATTTTGTAGCAAAGAAAAAGATTGATTGAAGATTTTAATATTCTCTATAAATTTTTTATTTTTTAAATTTTAAATGTGAGGACATTTTTATTCCTTGTTTAAATTTTTTTGTTTATTTTCACATGTAATGATTTTTTATCCTTGTCTTTAATTGACTAAAGACAAACACCTGTTAAAAGTTTAGGGTTTTTAACAGAATCCATAAAAAGAAACCTTATTATTCTCTAGAAAAAAGTTTGGGACCTTAAAAGTTAAAAAAAAAATATTTTGGGACTAATCTTGCCAAAGTGAAATTTGTTTGAGACCAAACTTACCAATTATTCATATATAAAAGTATTAAAAGTAAAAAAAAAAAAGTTTAATTAATAACATTTTTATTTATAAAACATAATAATTAAAAAGTATTTTTAAATACCATTTCAAAATTAGAATATAATGGTAAGGCAATATATCTTTTATATATATTTAATTTTTTGTCTTATAAATTTTTATATGTCAACATTTATTATTTTTATTTTTATATTTTTTAATTGTAACATTTATAGATTTAATTTTTTAATTTTTTTATTTTATAACCTTTTATTAGTGTATTATTTAATAAATATATTTATTTCATTTGTACTAACGAAATACTTATCGACTACATCTTATTTATATATAGGGTAAATTATCTCAGATGCACCTCTTAAAGGTCAAAATCCAGTTTTTGCACCTCAAAGATTTTTTTGTACATAGAATGCCCTAACGTTTCAAAACGTCCCACTACATGCACCTCTGTTAAGTCAAACCGTTAGTGATTCAATTTTGCGGTTAATCAACATTTTTTCACTATTTAGTACTATTCCAGTTAGAGACATTTTTGTCCAATTTTTTTTCTTTCCTTCTTCCTCTTTTCTCTCTCTTTTTCTTCTCCTTTCTCTCTCTTCCTTCTTTCTCTCTCCTTCTTGTTCCTCATTTCTCTCCTGATCTCTGTATTTCTTCTTGTAATAACATGGTAGAATTCATCCGCCCTCTTCCTCAATTCATCTCCTTCCGGCGAATCCATCACTTTCCTTACAGCTTTTTTGTATTTTATATTCATCCCTCACCGCCACTCTGATTTTTAGAATTTCCGTTACCAGGTAAGCATTTAGCGGGTTGATCCGAGTGCATTGGCCACACTGCAATCGGTACTCCCATGGATATACTCTTCATACACGAACCCCAACCACAGTGACTCATGTCAACTGATGTGCTAGAATTTCTAATTGCGGCGCCCAATCTCGAATCACAATTCCTCTTCCCTCAATTCTCTCTACAAATCCCTCTGTAATCAAACTTTCCCATCTTCCCCTTTGAAACTATCCGCTTTGTCTGGGTACCTGATAACCCACATGAATTTTTGCCCACTATGTTCCAATCCCATAGCAATTTCTGCAATTTCTCATCTCTTAAGCAATACCGAAAGAAACAAATATTACAGAATTTGAGAATTGTTTGTCCAGCCACTCCAAGTATTGATTATTGGAGTTTTTTCTCTGCGGAATTGAAATTAGATTCAATGGGCCAATAGCCCAGTGCTTTTCCTCATTAGTAAGTTTGTCTTTCTAAAGAAGTTGAACGAATTCCCCTTCTATGGCTCTACTGGTATTGTACAGATTATTGTGGTTCCATTTCTTGGCATTCAAATGCTCCATGAAATAATCCATCAATGAATTCGGCCCGAAAAGTTTATCCAAGAGAGGAATTTGATCTTAAATTTGTCGAGGAGGAAGAAAAATGAGAGAAATACAAAGATCGGGAGAGAAATGAGGAGGAAGAAGGAGAGAGAAAGAAGGAAGAGAGAGAAAGGAAGAAAAAAAAAGAGAGAGAAAGGAAGAAAAAAGAGAGAGAGAGAGAAAAGAGGAAGAGGGAGAAAAAAAATTAAATTAATGAAGAGAGAAAGAAGGAAGAGAAAGAAGGAAGAGAAAAAAAAAATTAAATGAATGAAGAGATAAAGAAGGAAGAGAGAGAAAAGAGGAACAAGAATGAAAGAAAAAAAATTTTAAAAAAATTTAAAAAACATTGGACAAAAATGCCCCTAATTGGAACAGTGTCAAATAGTGAAAAAAAAGTTGACTAACGGCAAAATTGAATCACTAACGGTTTGACTTAACAGATGTGCATGTAGTGGGACATTTTGAAACATTAATGGCACTCTATGTACAAAAAATCTTTGAGGTGCAAAAGCTAGATTTTGGCATTTAAGAGGTACATTTGGATAGTTTACCTTTATATATATATAATATATATATAATATATATAAAGGTTACAACTTTTTTTATGACAGAAAATGTAAATTTATTCAACTTTTAGGGTTTTTTAGTCTTTTAAATATATATATATATATATATATATATATATATATATATATATATATATTAACTTCTCAGTCTAAATTTTTGTTAATTTTTTAAACCTCATTTATTATTATTTTTTTGAAATATTTAATACTTCATTATTATAAAATATCTATAACAATAATGAAAAAATACTAAAAAAAAATGCAAATCAAAGTAGTATAAACATGTGCATATATTTTTCTTTGTAACAAAACATAGAAAACTATCACATATTTATAGGTATATATGTGTATTCTACGTACTCATATGCATACTAATATAAATGTGTGTGTATATATATATATATATATTACAAATATAACTCATGGAAGTTATATTGAGGTAGTGCAACTTATATGGAGAT
Organism: Asclepias syriaca; assembly: GCA_027405835.1. Taxonomy (NCBI): domain Eukaryota; kingdom Viridiplantae; phylum Streptophyta; class Magnoliopsida; order Gentianales; family Apocynaceae; genus Asclepias; species Asclepias syriaca. Next base: position 5,606,343 of record CM049933.1, read on the forward strand.
AATGAAAGTAATGAGAGTTATGAGCATACAAAATATTATTTATAAAATCCCCCATTTTAGATGTCCATTGTACAAGAATATATCTCATTAAAACCTTATTAGAGAAAAACCCAATAGGATAGAAAACCCTAGCGAAGGAAAAGATTACATAATTCCTTATTTTTATCTTTACAATTTTATTTAGTCAAAATTTTTTTTTTACAAAAATAATTTTATAATGAAAGATAAAAATGTCAATATATTTAAAAATAAAATACTAAACTATTATATAATAATTTATATATATATATATTCTAAAAAATCTTATTTTATATTAAATTTATTAATGAAAAAATTATTATATACTATAAATATATATTTAACTTTTTTTTAATATTATGATTATTGTTGGGTTGCATCTCACATAATTCTCATATTAATATAATATCTTTTGTTTTAGATTGAAATTCACATAATCTTATTTTTGGATATTTTTTAATTATAAATAAAGATACTTATTATTAGAGCAACGCTCTTTAATAATAATAATTAATTATTTTTATAAAATTTTGATAATTATACATTTTATTTTTTTATAAATATATAATTGAAACAAAAAATAAAAAACCGAAGACGAGGAACACAAATTAAAACAATATCATTCTCGCTTTATTAAACAATAATAAATCATCATAAATTTTAAAATTTTAAATGTATAAATTGAATTTTAATTTATTCTTTTGCAATTGATGCTTATGCGAAAAATTGCTCCCATAATTGCCACGTCAATCTGAATAAATTATGCAAATATGCAAAGATTCTTGTAAAAGCCTTTGTGGACCTTCACTGTTGCTTCTTGCTCTATTTATTCTAATATTTATGCAAAAATGCAAACCTTTTCTCCTAATTGTAAACAAATTCCTCATTTCTAATTTCATCATCTTACTATGATATCATTTTTTTATATAATAATAATAATTTCGACAACTTTTCATTACAATGATATATTGAACTGTTATTAAGAGTGCTTAAAAATCAATACACATAAATATATACTTTTACTCATAAAAGTCAGATTTTACAAATTCATCTTTTTTTCTACAGACTGGAAAAGTTCAAGATACTTGCGTTGGTGGTCGCTCCATCTATTGTTGTTGTTGTTTCTCATAGAATTAATGTAACTCTCAATATAAAGTTTGTCAGTAGTATGGAGTTCATCTGCAATACTTATTTCACAACACCAATTGATCATCTCTGAAACAAAAAAAATACCTCTAACCTGAAGAGTGTTCGTAACCCTAATCTTATTGATCGAACTTATAATATCACGAACACGAATATTCTCTTTTATTATTTCATTTATCTTGTCCAATTGCGACATTACCAAACTTTCGCACTTTTCAAGTTCTCTTTTTAACGGATTATGTTTTCGAGAATTAATCTTTATAAGACGATAAGAGTATTTTTTTTCAAGACTCTTTAGATGTTTAAAACGTAACATGCGTTCTCTTTTGTCGATTCGAGGTTCGTTTGAATAAATTGCGAGTGAATGTAAATCTTTTCTTACTTGTTCCAAATTAGCTTTAATGGTTGGATAAGAAATTATTTGTTCTTCAAGAATAGCTGTGTATGTGCGAACATAGGCTTCCTGTATTTCTGTGAACGTTCTTTGTGCTTGAAGATATTCCATTTTCAATTGAAATAATCTATCCATCCATTGAAATGGAGAAACTTCTTCCATTGTCTACAAATTACAATTTCTACGTAAAAAGAATATCCATATTATATATACATATATAAAAAGTATATTTTAGTCTCATAATATCTTTTTGATTTTAGATTTTTAATGTGTATGGATTTTTAGTTGTAAGTCTTGTTTAATTCTCAATACATGTACTATATTTCTTGTGATTGATTTTTAAATTCTTTTTGCTATATTAGATATTAAGATTTTTTTTTTCTTAATTCACCTTGATAATTTTTTTAAAAATTTTCATATAGTATGTTTAGTTGACTTTAGAATTTCATAATTGTTCAGACTTTTGATATTTTTATATGCTATTCAAAATTTCTTAATATTATTATAAACTTTAATTTTTGTTATTTTAATTAAAAATATTAATTTTTCCTAATTTGTTTATCTCTCTTCTTTGTTTCTTTCTTTCTCTCTCTTTCTTTGGTTCTTCTTCTCGTCTCTCTTTTTTTTTCTTTTGTTCTTTTTCCCCTTTTCTTTTAAAATCAAATGCTGTTACATTAAAAACGAAATTTTCTCATAAAAGAACTTTTTAAAATTTTAAATTTTATTCCATAAAGTTTTTTTAAAAAATAAGTTTCAACCACTGCCTCAATATTTCTTTTTTCATTCTTGAAGATTTTTTTTTTTTTGTTTAAAAAATTTTCCTTTGTTCAATGTTTTAAATACTACAACATATGAGTTTTCGATCTCCAAAGTTGAATCTCAAAATCACTGGCTAGTGAAACTGGGATGATCGATGTTTGCTGAATATCTAGACTGACAAAAGCATTCTATTTTATTATGTTTTAGTTGGACTATCCTTGAAAATTATAACAAATTACTATTTACAAAAATTAAGATTTATTTTTTTAATAATAGACAACAATACTTCTGCTCAAAACAATAAAAAGAGTTAACTAATGATCAAAATGTTTTGCTTAACAGCGAGATTTGACGGAAGTAAGTGAGACGTTTTAAAACGTGGAGTGTATTATAAAAGAAAAAAATTATTAAACTTAGATTTTGAACTCTAATAAATGCATTATATAATCAGACTGTGAATTGTGTTATATGCGTTTAAAATCAAAGTTTAGCTCTTCATAAACAATTTCTTTTTTACAGTCCACTTTACGTTTTAATTTAAAACTTGTGGATGCATTTTTTTGTCAAATCTCGCCGTCACGTCAAATTTTTTATCGTTAGTAAACTTTTTTTTTATATTTTAAGTAGAAGTATTTTGTCCATTATTAAAATAAATAAATCTCAATTTTTATAAAGAGTAATTTTATAATTTTCAATTAAAATATTAATTTCTAATTTTTTTTTTTGTCTCTTCTCCCTCCTTTCTCTCTCTTCTTTATAAATGTTTTAAAGTTTTTGTTAGATAAAATCACAAATTTAAATTAATTTTATTATAAAACCTTTTTTTTATAATAATCTTATTTTCAATTTATGTTTATTTAGTTTTTCTTTTTGTAAAAAAGAAAAGGAGAGATAAAAATACACTAGATAGTAATTTCTTTAAATTATTGTTAGATATTTTTTTTAAAATAAAAAATTAATACAGAGAAAATGAAAAATTATAAAATAAAACTTTAAAAAATGGGAAGAAAAAGAAAAAAATAATTTCAAAAGTCATTAATAATAGAAAAAAAACAAAAAAGTTGAAATATTTATCACAATACCATCAAAGAAAAAAAATAGTTGTGTTTGTAATATTTTATATAAGAATATATATTTATGTGAGTTTTTAATGGAAAAAATTCCTATTGCTAATTTCATCATTCTACTATGTTATCATTTTATATATAATAATAATATATTTATAATAATCTCCGATAACTTTTTAAGACAATAATAAATGGAGTTATTACTAATAGAGTTTTAAAAAAAAAACCAATACATACACTATAATTCTCATATTCGTGTAAAATCTTGAGAGTTCTGATGGAGTTCGGTACATTGGTGCTAGTTCGATGTATTGTTGTTGTTTATCTTAGAAGAAATGTAAGAAGCAAGAACATTTTTCTGAGAAGTATTGAGTTCATCTGCCAAACTTATTTGGCCAGGCCAATTCATGATCTCACTATATAAAAAGATAATGTCAACCTCTTTAGTGTTCTTAACACTAATCTTATTGACCAAACTTATAATACCATGAAGACGAAAACTCTCTTCATTTAATTCATCTTTCTTGTTCTGGTACGATATTACCAAACTTCTACACTTTTCACATTCTCTCTCTAACGGATTATCTTTTGGAGAATCAATCTTTATAAGAAGATGAGAGTATTCTCTTTCAAGATTCTTTAGATGTTCCAAACGTAACATGTGTTCTCTTTCGTTGCCGATTTGAGGTACGTTTGAAGAAGTTGTGAGCGAATGTAAATCTTTTCTTACTTGTTCCAAATTAGCTTTAATGGTTGGATAAGAAATTTGTTCTTCGAGAATAGATGTGTAAATGCGAATGTAGGCTTCCCTTGTCTCTATGAGCTTGTTTTTTGCTTCAAAATATTCATTTTTCAATTGAAGGAATCTTTGCATGCATGGAAGTGCATAAACTTCTTCCATTGTCCTGTTAATTTAGCATAAATTAATGTCTACAAATTACAATTCATACATAAAAGGGATATCCAAGTTATAAGTGAAAAAAAACATCTTTTTTAATCTCATAATTTTTTATTTTTTTCTTACTTGTTTATAAAAAATTTCTCATAATTTTAGTCAGAAGCAATAAAAAAACTCAATTCAAGTATTAATAATCTCACTTATAATTATTAAGTCTAACAATTTTAGTCAAAATCAACAAATTTGTTCTTTTAATAAGTTTTTCGAATAAGTTCTATTCTAATTTGAATGAAAAAAACTTAATTCAATTAATAATAATCTCAATTCTAATTATAAATCTAATATTTTAGGTTAGAACCAACAATTTTTTTCTTTTAACAAGGTTTTCCAATCAGTTCTTTTATATATATATATATATATATATATATATATAATATATATATATTCTAAATTGAATCTAACCATTTAAGTGAGAAGCAACATATTATTTCTTTCAACAAGTTTTTCCAATCAGTTCTATTCTAATTTGAAACAAAAAACTTAATTCAATTAATAATAACTAGACTTATAATTATAAACATAATAAATTTGAATTAAGTTGCACGATAAAAAAATTAATATATATTTTTTAAAAAAGTATATACAAATACATTAATATATGACAATTATCTTAAATAGAGATCAAAACTACCTTCAAAGCCAATTGGAAGATTGAAAGCTCCAAATAATCCACAAAACCTATACACACAAAACACACCCACACACACACATTATCATATATATTAATATATATATATATATATATATATATATATATATATATATAATAAATAATTAAACATTGAAGAAGAAAGTAAAGAAAGTTGAATTGAAAAAAGAAAAAAAATTTACCTTTGAAATATTTTGGGTGCTCTTAATAGAGACAACACAAATATTAGGTATATTTAAACAGCTGATATTCTCCTTTGAATATCTCAAAGAATTACTTAAATGTGATATATATTTATAGGATACATATAATTTTTGATAAACATTATCTTTTTATATTATAATATATATTATATATATTATAATATTATTTAAATCAATTCTTATAATTCAAAATTTATATTATATAATATTATATATATTATATAATATATTATATATATATATATATATATATATATAATTTTGAATTTACTTATATTAATTATTTTAATTTTTTTATTTCTTCACGTTTTTCTAACTAATTTTTCCTTTATTTATAATCATTTGTTTTTTATAATAATATATATATATATATATATATATATATATATATATAATTTCTTTAATAATCATATATACTTATAGATGTTATATTGAAAAATAAAATTTTGAATTATAATAAAGAATTAAACTAAGGTATAATAAAATAAAGTAAAATTAAATTGTATAAAAAAAAATATATATATATATATATATTACTACAAAATGATATCATTGGATGCCAAATTAATCCAAGTACACATTCTATAATAATGCTCCAAAAGTCTAACAACTTTCTATATAAAAATATTAGTATAAGTACACTTCTTTTACTATAATTTATTGATTTCTTTACATGATTTCAAATAATGATTACGGTTATGTAAGTTAATGAGTTAATTTAAATTTTTTTAATTGAAAAGATATTTAATCAAGAAATGATAATGGTTTCGTAATATTAATAGAAAATTCCACATTTTTCAACCAAATCTTCTAAATTTATTTCCAAGAAATATTATATATATATATATATAATTATAATATATTGAGATAGTGGTGGGGGGCATGTCTGAATTTCACTTGAATATGTCAAAGTAATTAAAGGTTTCTCATGTGTTGAGCTGTGTTCCAATAAATGCCATCTCTTCTTCTTCCTTTCTTTTTTTTTTTTTTTTTACTCTTAGATTACAAGCGACAGCTTTCTTTCAACTACAACTGCTATTTCACCACCTTCCACCTCAATATATACATACATACATATATATATATATATATATATATATCTTCAATTTCAAATATAAATAATTCAATTAATAACAATTTTATTTTTACCTTTAAAAAAAATTTAATTCATACACAAAAAAATATATTATATATATACAAAAGAAGTAAATTTAATTTATTTCATTATATTCCCTTAATAAATAAATTGAAAAGTGGATAATTTAATTTATGTAAATATTTCTATGTCAAGAATTTCACATTAAAATATATAATGACAAAGATCAGGGGTAAATTTGTCTTTTTACAATCTTCACTCCAATTATTTGTTAGCACGTGTCACTGCCAGACGAGCATAAACAAATAGAACAAAATCCTCGAATTTGCAGGCCAAAGAGGGGTCGGCCAGAAGTCGCCTTCTTCCTTCCTTTGACATTCCACCTCTGAAACTTAGCCAACTATCATGTTAAATTACTACTTTACCCTTACCTCTCATATCCCTCCATAGACTTGTTACAACCTTTTATTTACACACAAAAAATAATATATTGTAAATTTCTCTATATAAGACTTTTTACATTGAACTGAGCCCATCATCTCATTGTTGGTTCTCGTCTCTCTCATGGGGTGTCTGTAAATGTAAGGTATGAACTCTTTTTTTTTTTTTTTCTTTTTGTATTTAATTGATTTCTTCAACATTTATCCGTATTAAAGTATGAATCTTGTGTATGTACTGAATATGGTTCTTTTAATTATGTTTTCTTGACTTTTTTGATTAAAATTAAGGTTGGTTGAACTTGTGTGTCAGTTTTGGTCAAACTATGGTTTTTGTTTATTGTATTTGATTCATATTCATTTGAATGTAACTGGGTTCTGTTGTATTGGTTTCTCATTTGGATATTTATGTAGTTTTTTTTTTGGTGAAGTTGGTGTAAAGTTGCAGTCTTTTTTACTGTGTGAAGATCTGCTGAGGTAGTAATTTGCTTTTTGGACAGAGCATGGAATTTAGCTTTTATTACTGAACTTGATTCTATTGAAGGTTTTAAATACTTTAGGGGAAACCCATGACGAATATATTGGATCTGTTTTTGTTCATTTACAGTTTTTGTTGAGGAAGTTTTTAATTTTGTTCTTTAAATAAGTGAAATTTTTTATTTTGTTGAGTTGTTGGAAATGTGTTGCAGGTGAATCTGTTTGGTTTATTGGGTTATTTTTTTTATTTGGGAGCTATAAAAATGCCCGGAGTGGTTGCGGATGGGATTCAAGAAGAAGGGATAGTGAATGAACTGACTGAGAATGGAAAAGAGAATCCAATTGCATCTAAGTCTCAGAATGGTGGCTTGAATCCCCAAAGTACTCAGAATGGGGGTGTAGCTCATGAAGTTAATGAGGCTGTTGAACCCTCAATTGAGCAGCTTTATGAGAATGTGTATGAGATGCAGAGTTCTGATCAGTCACCTTCAAGGGCTAGTTTTGGATCGGAAGGTGAAGAGTCTCGAATTGATTCTGAGTTGCGCCATCTTGTTGGAGGAGAGATGAGGGAAGTTGAGATAATGGAAGAAGATGAGGAGGTTCAGAAGCCGGAGAATAGTGATGCTCGTAGTGATTCTGATCTTAAGAAAGAAAACTCATCTACTGATAACTTGGAGAATTCTCAATCTGCAAATGCAACAACAACTACTTCAGCACAGTCAAAGAAAGTCAGTCAGTCACAATTGGATTCAGATACATCAGCAATTTCAAGTCCTCAGGGGAAGCCTCCCAAACGGAAAGAAAAAAATCCCCAGAAAGGTTCAGTGGGAGGAGGTAAGAGAAGGAGCAATCCGGGAGCCTCAAGAGGATCAAGAATACAGAATGGCACTGATGATTCATCTGACTCTGGCTTAGAAAATCCTGATCTTGGGCCATTTCTACTTAAACAAGCTAGGGATTTGATTTCTTCGGGTGATAATCCTCAAAGGGCTCTTGAATTAGCTCTTAGAGCAGCAAAATCATTTGAGAAATGTGCTAATGGGAAGCCCAGTTTGGATATGGTGATGTCTTTACATGTCACTGCAGCAATATACTGTAATTTAGGCCAGTATGCTGATGCTATTCCTGTTCTGGATCGCTCGATTGAAATTCCAGTACTTGAAGAAGGACAAGATCACGCCCTTGCTAAATTTGCTGGTTATATGCAGTTGGGCGATACTTATGCAATGCTTGGCCAACTTGAGAATTCAATCTTGTGTTACACAACTGGGTTGGAAATCCAAAGAAGCATTCTGAGTGAATCTGATCCAAGAGTAGGTGAAACTTGTAGATATTTGGCTGAAGCTCATGTTCAAGCACTGCAATTTGATGAAGCCGAGAAGCTTTGTAAAATTGCTCTTGACATCCACAGGGAGAATGGTGCACCAGCTTCCCTTGAGGAGGCAGCAGACAGGAGGCTGATGGGACTTATATATGAATCAAAAGGTGAGCATGAATCTGCTCTTGAGCATCTTGTTTTAGCAAGCATGGCCATGGTTTCCAATGGACAGGAAGCAGATGTAGCATCCGTTGATTGCAGTATTGGAGACACTTATTTGTCTTTAAACCGATATGATGAAGCAATTTTTGCTTATCAAAAAGCACTCACTTCTCTCAAAACAAGTAAAGGAGAAAATCATCCAGCCGTTGCTTCAGTGTTTGTCCGGCTAGCAGATTTGTATAACAAGACTGGAAAATTCAAGGAATCCAAGTCCTATTGTGAAAGTGCCCTTGGGATTTTTGGAAAGCCTATCCCCGGGATTGCTCCAGAGGAGATTGCAAGTGGTCTTACTGATATATCTGCTATTTATGAATCAATGAATGACCCTGAGCAGGCTCTTAAGTTACTGCACAAGGCACTAAAGATATATGATAATGCCCCTGGACAGCAGAATACTATTGCTGGAATTGAAGCTCAGATGGGAGTCCTGCATTACATATTGGGAAATTATTCCGACTCATACAACTCCTTTAAAAGTGCCATTTCCAAGCTCCGTGCTTGTGGTGATAAGAAATCAGGCTTCTTTGGAGTTGCTCTTAACCAAATGGGGCTTGCATGTGTTCAGCGTTACGCCATAAATGAAGCTTTGGAGTTGTTCGAAGAGGCCAGGAGCATATTGGAACAAGAATACGGACCCTATCACCCTGACACACTCGGGGTGTATAGCAATCTTGCTGGCACCTATGATGCTGTTGGCAGGTACCTTCCTTACTTACATATTTTTCTGCTTTTCCCTGGACCATGCTCCCATTTAGCATTCATCAAGTCAAAAATTTACATTCTATTGGATAATAATACTTTACACATTGAGTAGGCTGGACGACGCGATTGAAATCTTGGAATTTGTTGTTGGAATGAGAGAGGAAAAGCTCGGAACAGCAAATCCAGATGTGGATGATGAAAAAAAGAGGTTAGCCGAGCTCTTAAAAGAAGCCGGTAGAGTAAGGAACAGAAAAGCTAGATCACTTGAGCACCTTCTGGATTCCAACCATCAACAGCAACAACAACAACACCACCAACAGTAAACAATGATGGCATTAAGGTGTCATAAGTTGATCATTCATCAAAATGCTTTTGTACATTTAATCACAATTTGTTGCATAACATATTTATACAAAAGTCAGAATTCTTGGTTCTCCCTCCTCATGGTATAGTAGTATTCTTGATTCATCTTATTTTATTTGGTGCTCCTTTTTTGTATTAAATTGTTAATTTATCACGACATATATGTGTATATATATATATATATATATATATATATATACACTTGTGGGAGAGGAGGCAGCAGTGGTGGTTGGTGATTTTGGTTCTTTAGTTGACTTCAAATAATTGCCATGGCAATTAACAATGATGTATTGGGAACAAGTTTTTTCAATTATTATTTTGATTTAAGGATCATCTCCCCATTCTCTTCTATAATGTTTCTTTTTCCTTTCAATACATACATATATATATATATATATATATATGGCTTTGGAATGTGTTTGTAGGTAAAATGTAGCTTTTATGTTTAGGTCATTTGTAAATGTAATTCCTTCCCTTTAAATATTCTCATGCTTTTATTACTAAAAGTGAAAAACAAAAAGTTCCTTTCTTTTTACTTTAAAAATCAACAAATTTATGTTTTCTTTGCACTAATTTTGCTTAGTTCTTTTGGATCCATTATAAAAAACCAAAAGATTCTTCACTTTTTTTTAGTTACTTTAATTAATATTTTTTATTAATACAATAAAAAATTATAAATTTGAAACATCAACTGTTGGGAGTAGATGAAGTGGGCTATTAAACTTTAAAATCATACAATAAATTAAATGGGCTTTTTGTAAAAAAAATATATTATATTTGAGCTTTTATAAAGAGTTGGAAATAAAATAAAAATCCAAATTTGTCCGGCGTGGTCTTTCCTGTAAAAGTAAGCAGAGAGACCTTAACTTCAAGCTCTTAGTTGATTCTCTACAATGGAAACAAAGCCCTCGAATTCACCAGCATCAACTTTTATTGATCAAATAGTGGTAATATACTTTTTATTTGAGGCTTTATTTAATTTTTCACAATTTTAGCTGATGTTTCATGAATGTATGTATAAGTGATATTATTCTATAATTTCTAAATTTTACTTTAAAAATAATTTTATTAGGTTCCAGGGGATGTGGTTTTGGATCTTTCCACCATGGCTAACCAAACTATCAAGCTTGGAAGCGGCCTCCTTCAGGTTTATTTTCTTTAGGCTATGCAATTAAAAGGACATAGTATTTATGCAAAGAAATAATGTGGAAAAAAAAGAAGAAAAAAGAGTAGATTACTTTACTTATTCAAAATAATTGTGCGGAATGGGTTTATGAAGATTGGATTGGAATAATTTTTCTCCGTTTTTCATTGTCTATTGTTTATTTGAATTTAAGAATTGTTTAAATTTTCTGTCCTTAGAATTAGAAGGGGGCGCACGTTCTATTTCGGTGAAATTATGTTTTTTTGAAAAATTATCAAATGGTTTCTCATAGTGTTGTTTGAACAAAAGAACTAACTATAAATGTTTTATTTTTGTTTTTCTAACTGAGGATTTAAAATTAAGGACTTAATCGGCAAGCTTTAGAATTCCAGACCAAATTTGGAACTTTTCTCATTTTGATTCACAAATTTGCATTCCTTCTTTTTTACACCGTGCTTGTTGTTTTCAGGATGGTGATACCATATCAGTCATGAAAGCTGGAAGGCTGAGATTTTCAAAACCAAATAAATATTGGGTTGAAAGCTCTCAGAAAAGGGTAAGGGCCTGAGTTTATGTTGATCAACGACCAATGTAGGATACTTATACGTGGAAAGTGGTAGATAGTGAATATATTGTTAGCATGACTCTGATTCTGAGTAGTTTTCTAAAAATTTCCTATACGTTCTTTGAAAAGATTTAACCATTCTGTGTAAAAGCATATGAATATGTTCATCTTTATATGGTTCCTGAAAGTATTTCTCAGGTATTCCATTGGAGATCACCTCCTGTAACCTGACCAAATGAGTAAATTAGTGAACCACTGCTGTCATAAACAACTCAATGGTTTTCCTATGGTGATGCTTAAAGATAGTTTTGTAGAAAAGTTTGAAAAACATGTGATGGAGAATATTCTTTGCTGAAGTTATTTTAACTAGAAAATGCTATGTTTGGTAATATGTTATTTTCTTTCATAAGCATCTGTCTATTTGATATGGAAACCTGGGATTACATCAATATTCCTTGCTATGATTACAGAGGCTCTTTTGTGTATTTGTTTACAATTTTATTTTTCTTTTGGACACAAATTTTTGTAAGACTCCTCTAGTTTTATGTAGTACACATTCACAGTAGTTTACTTTAGGAGGGATTGCCCTAATTCAACCATTGGATCTGTTAATTACACTCCTTTTAGCATAATTTATTGGCCGTTCATTCTTCTATTATCTATTGCAAAGATCTGCTCATTTTGTATGAATATAGTTCTTATCATTTTTCATTTTTAAACTATTCTTGACAGTATGTACCTTGTGCTGGAGATACAGTTCTTGGAATTGTGGTCGATACTAGAACAGATGTAAGCACCTTATGGTTATTCAATCTTCTCATAATTCTTAAATTATTTGCTATCATATGAGATTGTTGGTAGCATTTTTTATCCATGGTTAATTTGGAATATATTTATATATATTACTATTGAAATCATTTGTCAGTATGGATATAATCACTTGCAATGATTTAGCTTAATTTTATTGGAATAACTACAATTATTTTAAGTCTCTAAAAAACTGCCTTTCCATCTGTGATTCAATTTAGAAATAGCTATTATTGTTAGTGTAGCTAGAACATGGTTGCTGGTCATAAATTTAACTCTCTGAATTTGCTTTTGAAAAAGTTCTCTATGACATGTAAATTATTGGTGGTTTTGGATTTTAATATTCTTTTTCCTCCCTGGAGAAGTCCACTTGGCCTTCCCAAAACCACCAATAATTTACATGTATTGTCTATAATAGTTCTTAACTAACCTGAGTTATCTTCTCATAACTGTCACAATAGAACTTCATGGTGGACATTAAAGGACCAGCACTGGCCTTCTTGCCTGTGCTTGCATTTGAAGGGGGAACAAAGAGAAATGTTCCGAAATTTCAGGTATAATTTCTATCCGTTGATATTATCTAGTTAAATTAAAAGGGCTCCAGAAAACCAAAAAATATTCATGTGTTCTTCATCATGTTCATGATTCTGTGAAGAAATTATTTTACTTTTACCCATAGAAAAGGCAGTGTGACAGATCATTTATTGCATTGGTAAGCCAATTGTCACTCGAAGTTTTTATACTTTGAAGGTCATAATGAGGACGAATATGTGTGTGCCTCTGCTAATTGTGAGATATGAATCTGGTGAGTTATATGGTATGAATTTTAAAGCTTTAATTGTATTTGTATCCCTTTTAAGGAAGAATATGTAGGTATATGAGCAGGTCTTTTATTCCTGTTCTGTGCTTTGTACTTTATAAAGAAGATCTTTGCAGAAAATCTCATGATGAAGTCTTTTTATAGTAATAATGGCCCTCCTTTTGGGTAGATGGTTTAAAATATGCACTTTGTCCAATAAAAATCACTTTGAAATATGCTTCAGTCTAACTTAGGCATGCATGCATTATAAACCAAGAGTGGTCTGGATAAAGACTTATTGGCATGTCTATCTCTTTTCTCATTGGTGGGGCATTTAGCTACTTGTCTAGTTGGGGGAAAAAAGCCTAAGATTGGAGGTACATAAGCATGCAAACCCAAACTAGAGACCATCATGAATCTTTTGAATTTATCTCCAACATCTTTTTTTCTCATTTTCCTTTGGTGAAAAAGAAGGGAAAAACTCTTAAGACTTGTTTTATTGTGATTTTAATTCTAGTTAAAATAGTCATAGATCACAGTAGTCATGGACTTGATTTTGTTCATTTGGGAGATGTAGGTTGTACCTATCATCTCTAAAGCTAGATACCACCAGGAGTAAAACAAAATTGAGATGGAAAATCCCCATAGCTTTCCATTCTTTCCCCAATATGTCTATTCCATCTCCATTATTTGCTTATGAACTAAATTCTCTTTTATTCAACTGAAGTACTCTATTTACTTTCAGGTGGGTACACTTATTTATGCTCGTGTTGTCAAGGCAAACACTGGCATGAATCCTGAACTAGCATGCATGGATGGTTGGTACTGACAACTCTCTACTAACTACTCAAACAGCTTCAGTTCTTTACAATTTTCTGTATCTAGATTTATATTGAATAAATAAAAATTTGAGCACACTGATCACAATAAGCAATTTTTCATTTCTTAGCCTCTGGAAAAGCTGCAGAGTTTGGTGCACTTAAAGATGGTTATATGTTTGAATCATCAACTGGTTTGTCAAGAATGTAAGACTTTTCAAATACTCCTTTTTTCAGAAACTGAAATGTTATTGCAGAGATTTTGTTCTGGCTGTAATGACAAAACTTTACTTTTACTTGCAGGCTGTTGAGTTCCCCAACGTGCCCGGTTCTGGAAGTTCTTGGGAAAAACCTATCCTTTGAGTTAGCAGTAGGGTTAAATGGCCGTGTTTGGGTATGCATCTTGTTTCCCTTTGACCATGCCATGACTCTTAATGTAAATTGCTTATTGGAGGATTTTCATTTCTTAAATCTATATTATTTCCATTCTGGTATAGGTAAATGCTGATTCTCCAGCTACTGTTATACTTGTTGCAAATGCAATTATGAGATCAGAGTCATTAAGTGCAGCACAACAGAGAATCTTGGTGGAGAGACTACTAAAGAGAGTACGATGATCAATGTCAGCAAACCAGTTGTGTCTCCAGGACCAAGAAGGAGAGGAAACAAACAAGTTTGGTTTGATCAAAACTCTTAATTGTTTATTAATCAAAATTACAATTGTGTTTCCCATCTGAAGTATAGAAATGGCTTTATTGGAGATCATGAAATTCAAACTCTTCTGTGAGCTTTTATGAGATGAGAGTTTAGGGATAACATGCATTTTCTGGTTAGATTAGGTTCAGTCTTTGTAATTGTATGGCCATGAATGTTTCAGTGTGTTATTTTAAGTTAAAAGAAAAATTACTTTATTGTTTTTTTTATTACAATTTAAATTATAACTCTTAAATTTTAATTTTAATATATTAATAATTCATAGAATTTTAAAACTAAATGTTTCGAGTTGAATTCTAGTTCGGACTTATTCATTTATTAAATAAAATGAATTTAAATAAAATTTAGTTTGATCTAAATACATTTTGTAGATTGGACTAATATTAAGAATGATTACGAGATTTGATTAAGTGTTCAGTTTTAATTCAAAATCAAATAGTCTCTGACAAAAAAAACTTTTATATATATCAAATTCACTAATATTAAATTTAACAAAAAAATTTGAAAAACTCTAAAAACAATTTATACAGAGATCTAACTTCCTCAATTCCTTTTTTAAGAATACAACAATGAATTTTAGACAAAAAAAAAATAATAATAAAATCTAAGGTTTGTCATTTGTATTAGAAAGTTCAATTTCTTGTGCTGACTGTTCTTGTTCTTGTTCTTCGCCATTGTTATCCTTTGATCTCCTATAATAAACTGCAAATATTATAAGCTGTATTGCTCCTGATACTGTTCCCAGTCCATTTGGAACCTGTCATTCCCACATTTTTTTATTTTCTTACATTATAAATATAATATAATACAAACACACAAAAAAAAAAAAAAATTTACTTACCAAAAGGTTAATATCAAATTTGAGCAGAGAATAAACAGTCCAAATGCAACCGTTCAAGAAATTAGCCAACGACAAATAAAACGGCATATACTTTACACTCTTCGTCTTGATCACACGTTTCTAAAATCATAATTTAAAAATATATATAAATAAATATATATTAACAAATAAATAATATATATATATATATAATGTTAGGCCACGTACCATAATCGTCAAGGGCGCAAAATACATTCCTATGTTGAAAACGAGACAAATAATCCCAACAAACATACTTCTTTTCTTGGTATGATGAAATACCCCCAAAGTAATTCCAACTATCATCCCAAAAAATATTGCTTCTAGTAATATCGTTAAAAGTATCTTCTTCTACAAGAAAAAAAATATATATTATATAAAATCACGAGATTAATGGATCTGATAACTGATATATATATATATATATATATATATATATATATATATATATATATATAAATATAATTAATGCTTACACGTTTTGGCCAATCGGAATAGATGAAGAAGATGGTAATAAAAAGGATTTCGACGAGTAATCCGACGCCGTTAGTAGTAACGATTAAAATAGAGCCGGGATGTACGAACGGGAGACCGTAGAATACCCACATTGCACAGTTTAGTAGTGTCATTATGTACGGATCTGGCTTGAATTCTTGCACACTTTTTGCTTTGTGTATTTTCCAGAACGTTGGTCTACATGCATGCATGCATACATATTAATTATATATATATATATATATATATATATGTATGTATATGTAGAGAGAGAAAAAGTAAGAAGAAGGAGGATTAATTAATTACATTGGAGAGAGAAACAAGAAGTAAGAAATAACATTGCCTGCATAAAGATTAAACAAACACAATCAGTAAACCCTAAAAATTTATAATGTGAAAAAAGAATTGAAAGAAAAACTAACCAAAAATTCCAATAACAGTTCTGATGCTTTCTGTCTTTGCCATTTTTATTTTTATTTTTTGCTTTTGGAAGATCGAAAATCAGAGAAATATGTGTTTTGAAAGAATCCAAAAAGAAAAAAAAAAAAAAAAGAGTAAAGAAGATTTGAGAAGTTTATAATGAGTTTATATTTATATAGGAAAAAGGATAAGGAATGGATATATAGTTAGGGATTTTCGGAGTTTACTTTGAAAATTTCTTAAAGACATTTTGGATTAGGATTAGATATATAGATTTTTCTCTTTTTAATTATTATTATTATTAATTTTTTTTATTCTTAGTTTTAGATTAGACGATTCTAAATGTAAATATTAAAATGTATATTATGTAATTTTGTTGAATTATTTTGGATTTTATTAAAAAAAATATTATGATGATGGGATTATTTTAATGTATAACTAGTATAGACATAGTGATTATTTTCTAATCAGAGTCTAGTATTATATTCTTTTCATTAAAATTAATAATATTGTTAAAAAATAGTAATTTAATTTTAAATAAAAAATATTTATAGTAGATTTTATAATGAAGAACTATTTAATTGTTAAATCAATATATATATATATATATATATATATATATATAGTATATATATATACAACTAATATTGAAAATATTATTTACAAAATATTCTAATATATGTGAAACAAAATTTAAAATTTTATTAAAAGTTTTTATAGATAATGGTTTAAACTATATAGTTGAATAAGATACAAGTGTAAGGATGGATATTAATTTAAGTTTCCAATTTTGTGTATATATATATATATTTTTTATTTTTTTTTTGTTGGGCGTAGAGTGATTAACAAATAATTATTTATGAAAGTTTTAAATAAATAATAGGGATATTTTGGTTTTTTAAATTTTGTAATTAATTTTGTAGTTTCTATTTTTCTGTTATTTTAGGAAACTTTTGGAATTAATATATATTGGGTTCAGAATGAGTCCTTAAATTTATAATAATAATTAATGTAACTCGCTAAAATAATTTATAATAATTTTAATTATATAATAAAATATAAATAAATTAATAAAAAAATTTATTTTAATTAAATTTTAGATTATTCTGTTAATTAAAAAAATTTAAATAAAATTTTAATTTAGCTGAAATTAAATTAATTTAGATTTTAATGCTCTTAAAAAAGAATTTTGATAAAAAGTGGCCATGGGCCTCCAAAGTCCAAACTATAGCTGATATTATCTACAAACAAAATAAAATATATATATTTTAGACAAAGAATATTTATCCCCTTTTTGTGCATTTCCATTTTCTTCACTCTGAATCGCTCAAAAGTATATAATCATAATCCAGTTTCTGCAACTGGCTTTGAAGTGAGCGAAAGAAACTTTTCTTACTCTCTCTCGTTTCTCTTCTGAATTTCTGTCATCATCTTCGTTCTCGGTAATCTCAATAATCTCGTTTACAGTTTTCTTCTATTTTAGTACTTGTTTCTGTTTTTCTGGTATAATTCATCATTTCATTTTTTTTTTTTTTTTGTGTCTGATGGAGAAGTTTAGGTAGCTGACCATGGCAAGTGAATCTGACTCTCCTCCGAGTTCGGGTGGTGATATGCCTCTAAAACCAGGTTTGATTCGTTTTTTCCTTAATAACGGCCAGTGTCTAATTCAATTTTTTTTTTTTTTTTTTTTTTTTTTGATTTCCTTCTTGTTCGCTTAGTGAATGAGAATATTCATGGATTATGAATCTGGAATCCAATAATTTATTTGTTTATTTGTTATTTGAGGATTGACTAAGGAGAATCCAGGTTTCGATTGTTGAAATTGAAGGTTGTTGTAGATTCTCAGTCGGTTAGTTGATTATACAACAGCAAAATTTTAAGCCAAAGTGAGAAGAGAGAAGAAGAACTATAAACTTGCTGTATCCGTGTTCAATTTAATATAGTCATTCTTATCACGGTTTATCCATTGTTTTTGATAATTTAGAGCTTATACGGGGCGTTTCTGTTTCTTTAGCGGATTTCTTTGTATAGATCCGATTCCTCATTTTTTAATATACCATTTGGGAAAAAGTTGCCAACTTTTTACGTGTGAGATTGTTGTACTTTTAGTGTCTCCACGGTTAGCTAGAACTTCACTGTGCGATGAGAACAATGAGCTGCTTGTACCTTGCCTTTTGCTACTGTTATTATTGTACACAAATTTTATACCATCGCAACTTACAAGAGGTCTTAATTTTATAATTTCTGATTTATTATTGTAATTTTTCATGCTTCTCTACTTGCTTCAGCTTTTCTGGTTGTGAAAAGGTATTAGTTTAAGGATGATGGTTTCTATAGATTTTAACTTATCAGTTCACCGGATATATATATTTTTTTCTACCTTTGTTCATGTGAAAAAGGAAACTCATGTATAATGGATTTGCAAAGATTTCTCTCTTGAATATTTCTCCTTGTTTTCACGTATTTCTATGGTTTCAAGAATTAGTCTTTATTCTGGATTGCAGCTTCACAAGCTACATTGCCAACTTCTAACAATCTCAAGGAAGCCAAGACTGATCCTCCAACAGAGGAATCACCGCCTTCAGTCTTTGTGAATTCTGAACCAATTCGAGAGGACCAGGTACAAAATGCTATGAAGTTTCTTTCACATCCAAAAGTCAGGGGATCTCCAGTTAGATATAGAATATCATTCCTCGAGAAGAAAGGTCTTACTAGGGAGGAGATAGATGAAGCTTTCCGCCGTGTTCCAGTAAGTACATTCCTTTTCTCAGAAATTCTTTGGGTTTGTAAATTCATAAGCATCAGGGCTACAAAAGATGAGTTTCTTAATCCTATCTAATTGATAGGATACTACCCCAAGTGCCACACCTTCACAACCTGTTGCTACAAATCAAGGTAATGAGTGTTGTTTCTTATAGTTGTTTTAAGTTGAATTTCAGTAGTTCATATGGTTTTGGTTTCCTTCTCCTACCATGCCTATTGGAAGTAGATGGACAAACAAAGTCATTATCAGCTATTCAACAGCAAGGTCCTACACAACCTCTACAGCCAGTACCATCAGCATCCAGTGGTGCCATTTCTAACGTGAGAAAACTTTCTGGCTTCCACTGGTCTCATGTTTTAGTTGCTGTAAGTGTGCTGGGTGCTTCAGGAGCTGGAACTTTTGTGCTGTTTAAGGTATTTTCTAATGCTTCATGAGGATCCTTTACAGGACTCTTTTCATTTATTGCAAAGATCAAAGATTTATATTCCAGTTCCTAATCTTTCTGCTCTTGCTATTCTGTTCTCAGTTTTATTCAAAATTGATTTGATGATCACCTTCTGACAAAATATAAAGCAATCCACTGAAAAGTTAAAGAAGTTGGTCATTGTGTAGCTCTTTCTCTCAAATGGATGTCATAATTGCTGACATGTTTTCTTTTTCAGAAATCTATTATACCGAGGTTTAAGTCTTGGATTCGTAAGGTTGTATTTGAGGGGGAAGATGGAGAGGCACTAATGAAGATAAACAAGTCTCTAACTAGTTTGGCAGAAGAGGCAACTGCTGCTTCGAAGACAGCTGCTGCTGCAGCAGCGGATTTGGCACAGACAAGCAAAGAAGTTTTTATCTCGCAAAAAGAAGGTTTGTCTGTGTCATTTGTCATACTTTTATATGTGATTTCCATCAACTTTTGGCTTCTAACTTCTTTTTCTCAAGTTTATTGTCATGTTTAGCTTATTTAATACTAATCAATTGGTCGCCAATGATTGTCTTGTTCAGAGAGGAAATGCTTCCAGGACCTTAGAGAACTGGTAGGTTCGCAGACACAGGAAATGAGATCTGTGAGAAGATCCTTACTTAAGTTGGAAGGTACTAAAGAAGTTCATTGGTCCCTGGGGAAATTTATTATTGAGTGTTAACCAGTTCTGTATGTGTACAAATCCCTTCACATGAAGGCAGTCCTTTTGGATTCCTATTTCTTATTATACCTTCGCTGACCAATCATGTGTAATGGTTGGCAATAGTTTTTGCTTGATTTCCTTAAATGTGACTGTTGAGTTCTCACTTAATTTCATATTTGGTTGATTTGTCTTCTTGATGTTACTTATTTTTATTGCCTGGAATGTCTGTCAGAGAGATTTGATTTTCTATGGCCATGACCTTGCACTTAGTTGTCAGTAAATGTTCATGCTTAGATACTTGTGCAAATAAGTGGAAACATGTCAAAGTTACTAAATGAAGACGTCATATCTTCCTGTTAGACATTTATTAGACATTTACAGCTTGCTAATCCAACTTGAGTCAAAATCAAAATTAATAGGAAGTAAATACACATGTTCCTGCCTATATATGATGTTCTGAGATAAAAAGGCAACTTCTTCTTCTTTTCTTTGTCCTTTTCACATTCATCGTCTTCTAGTATAAATTGCGCAAAAGTTCAATTTTCCAGGAAGAAATTCAACGTTGCCAAATCTAATATGGTGGAGATTGTTGGGCAAAATCTTCATAATTATGAGTTATTAATTTCACATTCTCTCTTGGTTGAAGGACAAACTAGTGCCGATGGAAGGATGATGGCAGTGGAACAAGATGGTCCAAGGGTTATAAATTCAAAGGTGAATTAGTATATGCTTGCAAACCTTCTTAAATTATTTGGTATCCTTCTCTTGCTCTAGTTTTTTCCTTAGAAATTAATACTTAATGTTCTAATTTGTTTGTATATCGCAGCAATCTTATCCTTATGGGAAGGTGGACAATGACGTTTTATCAGGTTCCGATGAACTTTCTAGTTTTATGTTCTCTTCTTTATTGAAGGATTTTAAAAAAATTTATCCCTGAATAAGGATGGTTGCATGCAGCTGTACCAGGAATATCTTCTGCACCAGCCACCTCTGTCCTGCCATCTGCTGCCCCTCATTCAAATTCGTATATGGATGTGAGTCTACCATCCATCTTAATCTCTTTGATGAAAGATAATATCAATGAGTGATCAGTGCACTTTCCATTCTTTGTTCCCTTCTCTCTATATATATGTATATATATCTTTGTTTTGGGAATTCATTGTATTTGTTGTTTGTGCATCTCTGTTTCATTCATCACCCTACTTCACATTCCTCACGTTTTTTGGACTTTGGAAAATAATTTTGGTAACTAGTAGACCAGCTTTCTCTTGATATGGTTAATTTATCTAAAATGCTCTGACAACGGAATTCTCTCATCAGCACGACCACTACCAAACACCCTAGTGACCTAATTCTTTCTTTCTGTTCTTTAAGTGCAATTGAACTTATTATAGACTGAATAGTAGTGAGTTCAGCCTATTTGGACCTTGTTAGCTTCTAGATTAGCCCTTATGCACTCTTCTTAGCATTATTACGTGGTTGCAGGACAGACCTTAAGAGTGATAAAAAGAGGTCATGCTCTCTCCATTACAACTAAGAAAAGCTATTTTAGGGGTTTCAACAAAATTCACATAAAAAAAATTGTATAGAAAGGAAAGTTGTTACCAGTTTATTGACAAGCTGTCTGTAACTTACCTGTATTGCAATCTGTTGTAGTTTTCACAGGTATTATTTAGTTTTGGAAGGATATATTTATTTTGTTCCTGCCAAGTACAATTGCTCTTAAATTAATCAGGTAAATTCTTAATATGTAAATCAGAAGTTTAATATGAAAAACTATGTTGTTGCAGATCATGGCTATGGTTCAAAGAGGAGAGAGACCCTCCAACATCAGAGTATCTCAATTTTTGTGATTTTGCTTTATTTTTCACCATAGATCTTTTTCATTTGGTCTTTTTTCCCCTTATTTTATGCATTTTCTATTTAACTGTTGTCTCAGGAGATCAATGATCAACCACCAAACCCCAATCAACCTCTACCAAATCCTCGCTTTCCCCCTAGGCCAAAGGTGGGTGTTTTAGTTTTTCTTGTGCTGATTGTTTGGTCTTGCCCGGTTAGTGTTAGTTATTTCATTGCTTATGATTAGTACCTGAAGTATTCTTGAAGCAGTAATCATTATATTGCCGCTGCCTGCTACTGCTTATATGTTGCTGTCCCTTTGTTGTAGATAAGAAATTTTACCTTTTGTTTTCCTTCTTTTGTTTTACATATGCTAAATATCAAGCATCTTTGCTTGGCAGGCTGCTGAAGCGTGATAGTAGCCGATAGATCACTTATAACCATTGCATTTTTATTGTATTTGCATTCATCATGAGGCCATACTTGAAAAATGTTATCAAGACTTAGACCACGGATAGCATAGCCTAATACTCTGATTATTAATGTCATATAGTTTGTATGAGAATGTAAAAATCAGTTACCATTTTTGGTTCTTAAATCTTAAACCATTTAGATCATGGGGATCTGACTACTAACATGAGTTTGCTCACTTGAATAGCCTTGGGAGGTTGGTCAATGGGAGAGTAGTCCCAGCAATGGTGTTCAGTATCAAGAGAATGGTTACGGATTTGACTCCAGGTCTCAGGGTAATCAATCTATGGGAGAAGGCCCTACACCTTGGTGGCAACAGAAGAATCCCAGAATTACAGAAATAGAAACAGGAGGGTCCTCTGTGCCTGTTGAGAGACCAGTCCAGCAGCGATCCTGGGTTCCTCCACAACCACCTCCAATTGCAATGGCAGAAGCAGCTGCAGCCATCCGCCAACCAAAAAAGTCAATAATCCAGAGAGAACAGTCATCGAGCGACGATGAGATACTACAAGCAGCTCGGTCTTTAGGGATTACTGACGAACTGCAGAAGGTCACCAAGTTTGCAGAATCTGGAGGTAGCGGTATAGAGGCGAACCCTACACCAATGGGTGGTGAAAATCCAGCAGCAGCACACTACACAACTGAAATACAGAACAAGGAGAGTTTCCTGCAAGGTATAGAGGCTACCCGTGTCAATGGTGATAATCCAGCATACAACACAAATGAAATAGAAGAGGAGACCAGCCACCAGTAAACTGTAAGTTAAAAAAAAAGAAAAAAAGGCAAAAGCTGTTCAAGAATTTATGCATTTTGACTGAAAACACTTGGAATCTATTATAAAAAGGGGAAAAAAAAAACGTAGATAGCCAATATCCCTGTACTCATCATCATGAGATTACATATAGATATCATCCTCTGATTTCTTGAAATTTCTAGTTTTGGTTGATGATATCCACATCTAAATAAAATAACTGTCCTTTTTGGGTGTGTAGTTTTGCTTCAAATTCAAATACTTCATGTTTTGATTAGGTACTTTCACGGTTAACATAAAAATGAGACCACGCGAAAATCACAATGTTTCTTCAGAACATACTAATGTCACCATCAACACGTGGTTTTCACATGAACTGTTTTTCGTCACTACAAAAACCAAACTCGTTATTCCCATGGCTCCTTCCCACCCTCTTAATCACATCTCAATAATAAAATTTTCCAAAATTTCATTAATATCTAACTATTTCAATTTTTTAAATTGTCTTAAACCTTAAATTTTTTCTTTTATTTTCTGAATTAATTTATTTTTTTACTTAAATTTTATGTTATAAATATATATTCTATTTCAAATAAATTTTAGACAAACTATATGAATTCTAAATTATAAATATTTCTTAAATTCTTTTGCACGAAGTTACAAAAAATAATATATTCGTTCATTTGATGATAAGATTAAGAATGTTCACACCTTACCTTATCTATTCATATTAATATTATTATAAAATGAAGAGATCATCATTAGTGCGCACTTTCAAACCGCCCTTTCCTAAAAAAAAATGCTTAACCATAAATAAGTACATTTGTTGTTCCATGACTTCCTTTCTTTTTATTTTCTTAATTATATAATATATATATATATATATATATATATATATTACTAAAATATTATAAATTTAATTTATATTTACATGTAATATCTTTCTTGACCAAACTTTTAATTTATTAGTATTATTATGTTTTTGTTTAATTAAAAGAAAAAAAAAGATTAGGTTTTTCAATTTTGTAATTTTTCTAAGAAAGGGATCTTTGTACCAACTAAAATAAAATTTCTATTAACATTTTCTCGGTTTTATTTTTCTTGTTCATTTTGTAAGAAAAAGAAAAAAAAATTAAGTACAAATTTTCAAGAAGGTGAGCTTTCCTTTTCTTTTTTATATTAATAATTCATTATTTTTCATTATTTTTCAATTATCATATCACATGCTCTACAAATTTAAATAAATACCAATAATATAATTTTGGACTTTAAAATTAAATTTGTTAAAAATAATTTATTTTCCCATCAAATTTGTTAAAAAGAATATATGGTAATGATTATTGTATTTTTGGCAATAAAATTTTGACTTTCTTTACATACAGTTAAGTTAGTTTCTTATGAATATAACTTAATAATTACCATATATTCCAAAAGGCACAAATTTTGTCATCTTCTCCTATTTTTTTGGCCAGCAAAGTATATACTTGTCATCTTAACATTTTAGTAAAAACAAATTTTCTTGGACTGATTACACTAAGGAATCTTGTTGGTGAAATAACCTTGCTTAAACCAACATATTCCAATCTTTATATATATATTTGGACCCAAGTTTTGTTTGATACAATAATGTTTTTGACATTTGAGTACAAGATAAATCCTTTTTAAAATGTGAGAATTTATCAAGATACTAACTTTAATATATGGAAAAAAGAGAGTAAATGTTTCTTGAATTGAGTTTGGCTTCAATCTTTTTGGTACAATCCACTTTTTAAAAAAGGAATAAATCTTGGATTAAAGTTGTGAGCATAAACGAAATTCATGCAATCCGATTGAGATGTTGAGGATTCTTTAACGGTCCTCATCATTAAATTCTCTTAATTACTGTTAATAAAGGTCAAAATTTTGTTTTATTATTATTATTATTTTTTTAAAAAAAAATTAATAAAAAATAAAATTGGAAAATCCATATTTATCCCACAAGAGGAACAAGGAGAGAGTGTGTAAAGTACCCATTTAAAGGAGGACTCACACAAACCACAAATATAATCTTTAGGCAACAAACAGTTTTTATCCAACGCAAGAATTTGCATTTTTATTTTCCCTTTTTTTTTTTTTTCTTGAAGTCTATGATAACCAAAGGGTTGTTTTCATTTTGTTGTCAATCTTGTTGAAAAGATTGAATCTTGAAAGTTCTTTTGAATTGAACTTGTGGGGTTCATTTGTGTTTTTTTTTTTTTTTTTTTTTTGAGTAGCGGTGGAAGTGATATGGGTTTCAATTTGCTTTCCCTGAATGAAATCAACACTATTTCGTTCTTGGGTTCCTCCTCCAGGCCGAGTTATAAGCTTAATCTGCTGAAGCTCCATGGTTTGTTCTCTTTCTTTCTTTCTTTCTTTCTTTCTTTCTTTTCCCTGCCTGTTTATGCACACAGCGAATGGAATTTGGTTTTGTTTTGTGATATATACATATAGAATTCTCACGTTTCTATGTTTTGGATTATGCATTTGGTTAAGATTAATGTGAAAAAGTTAAAGAAATTGTTTCTTCCTTGGATGAATTGATTCCCAGGTTTGGGTTGTACTTGTTCCTGTCATTTTTCTCACATTCCGACATCAATTTTTTGTCCGGAATCGAGATAAAATGTAGTCAAAGTTTTTTCTTTCTATTTTTTTCCCTTAAACACTGGATAAAAATTGATTCTTTTTCTTTCCCTAGAAATAAGTGTTTATGTGTGGTGACAGACCAATTGTTTGTCAGTTTCTTGTCCTGTTTGTAATTGGTTTTTTTGTCTGTTGAAAATTCTTTAGGAGGATTTGCATTCAAGAAGAAAGACTATGGACCAACTGCTGGAAGGATGATTCAATGTTCTGTACAGCAACCTCCACCAGCTTGGCCAGGGCGTGCTGTTGTTGACCCTTTGTATACGGGTTGGGAAGGTCAGAAGAAGCCTATTGCTATTGTTGGATCTACAGGTTCCATTGGAACTCAGGTAAAGAACAGTCTGTGTTAAGACTATATCATGGTTTTTTATTCTGGGGCTCAAATTAAATGCCAGATCTGTTTAATACTGTTTAATTCACTTTTGTGTTGATTTACTTACTTAAGCCATTTTACGTTATGTCATGTAGACACTGGACATAGTTGCTGAAAATCCAGACAAATTTAATGTTGTTGCACTTGCAGCTGGTTCAAATGTTGCTCTTCTTGCTGATCAGGTGAGCAATCATTTATTGCTGAAGCAGATGACAAGTTTTTTTTCTATATTTGATTCTTTAACTCGTAAAAGAGTTGCTTTTATTCCTAAAATTACGATGATTCTAGTGAGTTAGTTTGTTGAGCTATGCTTGAAATGCTGTTGTTTTGGCCAATCTGTCGCAAAAAAAACCAGTGCTTTATTGCAATGAAAGTCACAGATTAAGTTTGTTTCCAAGCCCCTTTTAAAGATTTTGATCTTGCATTCGAGTATTTGGAGATTCCTTATATATATATTTCTCGTTCTGTGCAGATCAAAACATTCAAGCCTCAGTTAGTTTCTATCCGAAATGAAGCGTTACTTAGTGAACTCTTTGAGGCTTTATCCGATGTGGAAGACAAGCCTGAAATTGTTACTGGAGAACAAGGTGTCATTGAGGTTAGTTAACCCTTGACGGTTAAAAAGTTTTTCCCTTTGTTGCTGGATGTTGTGATATTATTAACTGACTATCTTTGATTGAAACTTCAGGTTGCCCGTCATCCTGATGCTGTCACTGTTGTTACAGGAATCGTTGGCTGTGCAGGTCTAAAGGTACATTAGTTAAATCCTCGTATGGAAGTTCTTTAATGTCTTTATAAAGGGTATGTGCCATTATTGTGATTGATTACTTTTCTTTAAGTACACACATGTTAGGCGGATTGTAATCGAATATTTTTATGAGAAGTCCTAGATTCTGTGTTGTAAAGGCCTGCAACCAGATGAGATTGTTGATACTAAATAATCCTGAAATGATAGCTGCTTTTCTCTTGCATATTCCTTGTGCAGTCTATTTCCTTTTTCTTTCCAAATTTAAATATATATATTTATATATATATATAATTGCAGCCAACAGTAGCCGCGATAGAAGCCGGAAAAGACATTGCGTTGGCCAATAAAGAGACTCTAATTGCAGGTGGCCCTTTTGTACTTCCTCTTGCACATAAGCATAATGTGAAGATTCTTCCTGCTGATTCAGAACATTCTGCTATATTCCAGGTATAGCTTTTGTCCTACAAGTACTTTAGGATTTTGAAATTTAGTTGTTTTGGTTCTTACTTCAATCCAAAAATTGTAAGTTCTGTGTTGTTTATTTTTGTTCTTCAATTATTTCCCTTCTGGACCTGGACTACCTCATCTCTTCGATGCCTTACATATATGAATTTTTCTGCTCCAGTGTATCCAAGGTTTGCCGGAAGGTGCTCTAAGGCGCATAATTTTAACAGCTTCCGGAGGCGCTTTCAGGCATGACTCTAAAATTTTAACAATTCTTTTATGCTGTATTGCTTTCAGTAGCATGTAAGAGCTTTTTTTCGAGTTCAAAACTATAAAGTTTGCAAGAAAATATTGTCTCTTTTTTTTGCATTTGCTATGTCCTTGGAATCTATTCATCGTTTCTTGATTGTTGATGTCAAAAAATAGGGATTGGCCAGTTGAGAAATTAAAAGAAGTTAAAGTAGCAGATGCTTTGAAGCATCCCAACTGGAACATGGGGAAAAAGATTACTGTGGATTCTGCTACTCTCTTCAATAAGGTAACTTCTTCATCTTCTGCATTTCTCTTTAGTGAGGTATGATATTTATATATATATATTCTCTTTTGGTTGACAGGGTCTAGAAGTTATTGAAGCCCACTATCTTTTTGGTGCTGAATATGACGACATTGAGATAGTAATTCATCCTCAATCCATCATTCATTCAATGGTTGAAACACAGGTATATAAGCTTCATTAGTATGATCATTGTTCAGATAATTCACATAATTCATGGTGGTTCGGGTGCTTTTCCAGGATTCTTCTGTGTTGGCACAGTTGGGGTGGCCTGATATGCGTTTGCCTATACTCTACACTTTATCCTGGCCAGACAGAATTTATTGTTCCGAGATAACCTGGCCTCGCCTTGATCTTTGCAAGTAATCATTTCTTTAGCTTTTCAAAATCCAACCAACTTTTTTTTATGATTAAACTGAATCTCCTCTATTGTTTTTATAGGCTTGGATCTTTGACGTTCAAAGCCCCGGATAATGTGAAGTACCCATCCATGAAACTTGCATATGCTGCTGGTCGAGCAGGAGGAACGATGACAGGAGTTTTAAGTGCTGCAAATGAGAAGGCCGTTGAGTTGTTTATCGATGAAAAGTAAGTCAATGCTGTTTCTTAAAATGTATGTTTTGAATCAACAAATTAATTGAAGAACTAAATATTCAATTCCTATTCCATCAGGATTAGCTATTTGGACATTTTCAAGATTGTGGAGCTGACATGTGAGAAGCATCAAGCAGAACTGGTTACTTCACCATCCCTTGAGGAGATTATACACTATGACCTGTGGGCAAGGGATTATGCTGCTAATTTGCACAGCCCTGCACTTGTATGATATATATATATATATATATATATAGTAAGGGTATAGGGAGGATGGGGATATCATTCATTAGTTTCTTCATATTTTTGGCTCAACTTTGCCTTAAATATGAGCAATATTATATCTATCCCTCCCATGCAGTTATCATATTTAAGAAAAATTATAACATATAAGCTTTTTATATACATCTTAGTTGATTCTCACCAAGGGATCTTTGGTTTTGTAAAATTGTTAGTGCTAATGAATGAAATTAAGACAAATTTAATCTTAAATAAATCCAATACATAAAAATTGTTGTAAACTTTCAGAAACTGTGTAGATCTATAGATTATTCCACTAATCAAAACTTCCATGACATGAAACAGCCATATCATTTAAAGTAAAAAAAATAAAAATACACTCTAATTAGTTCATTCTTCTGATAAGTTCATTGATGTAGTCTTCCCTGTTTCCAGCATCTCCACCTTCCACATAGTGATTTCTCTTCTTCTTCAAGCCACCAAGAGGTGCTTTGAGTTTGAATGGCCAAAGAAAATTGTTTGCCTCCTTAAAATGAGGTCCAACTGTCATGATTTCATGTACAAGATCTTCAACACAAATGATGCTGTGTTTTCCCAGAACCTGCAATAGTAGAGGATCATCATGACCAAAGTTGAGAGAAAAATTATTCAAGAAACAGCAGAAAGCCCCCAATTACCTGCTCAACGACTGAGTTGTCAGTCAATGCAATTCTCTGCTTGTCAACTTTCCCATAACCCCTCTTGTATATCAATTCTTTGACACTCTTCAAATTGGGGTACCTGAAAGCAAGTGGGCACAAACCATTATGATTAGAACATCCAAGACTGTCCAAAACTCTTCCTAGCAAACATATTATTGTGATACTCACCCATAAGCCACGTATGGCTCAACCCGGCGAAGCATGTTCACTGTAGCCTTGTTAACCTTAAGGAAGACGCCATTGAAGATCTGCAATTCAAGAGAACACAATGAGAAATTAAATCAAAAGAAACAGGACAACCAAGAATACCATCTTGCACCCACATTTTTCAAAAGGAAAAATTTGATACAAAGTCTTGTCATTATGATTCTGAGCTAAATTAGGAGACAAACACCACAAAATCCTAGATTAGCTCCTATGGAATTAGGTATATGTTCTCATTCACTAGTTTCCATACTAGTGCCAAATTATACTAGAAATAGAGAGAAGTGCAGCTGCACTTGAAAGAAATGTAGTTAGATAACCTTCTTTGTCTACAAATAATCAGTTATGGGAAATTTCCTACTACTACCCATCCCAATCTATTACTATAATCAACCACAAGGAACTCACAAATGACTGAAAAACTGATGCCTTTGACAATAAATCACCTAATTCTGCAACCATATATTACCAATTTAATATATTTGCAGCAAAATGAAAATATGCATTTCAAAAAAGAAATGATTCAGCTATTTAGAACACAATTTTCCTACAGCTAAAGAATTCCCAACTAAACATACTACAATGTAACCACAGCAAACATCTAAACAGGGTAGACGAATAAAAATCCCATTTGCAGAATTACCTGTCTCAAACGCAGAAGCTGCAAGATTTTCTTTGTCGTAGGATGTATAGCATTGATACTGAAACGTCCCCAAAAACAAAATATCATAAATTAAGCGAAGACACTCCAAAAATTCGATCAGCTTAGGAAGAAAAACAAAAATTAATGGTCATTACCCTCGGATACGAATAATAAACAAGAGCTTAGCTTCAGGGCTGACATAAAATCCACCTTTCAACCTGGCTTCCCGCTTCAATTGAACAAGCTCCCTCGCCTGCTCCTCGTACTCCTTGGCGTACAACTTTGCCTTGTTGTAAATAAGCTTACGGTCTGCAAGCTTCTTCTTCTTGGAAGCTTCAACTTCCTGCTTTTTGGCCAAACCCCATTCCTCATTCCTCTTCTGTTTCTTCAATACCGACTCCGGTACAATAGAACCACCCTTTTCAGCCATGCCTGCACATATGCAAATCCAAAACCCATAAATAAAATTAACAAGAAAAAAAAAATACAAGTTGGAGAAAATGCTGGTCAAAATTTAGAAACAAGAACGAAAATGGAACCAACTGGCTCACCGAAACTCTCTCCCTTCAGATTCCGCGAGACGACTGAGAGATTTCTTCGACGGCAGTCGTCTTCGCTTCCTAGCTCTTTGAAGTTTATAGTAGGGTTAAGAAAATACCTTTGGACCTGTTTTTGGGCCAAGATAAGTCCATAAAACTTATATTTGAGCCCGAAACAATTATATGGGCCTGGAGAAATCTGTGTTCTCTTTCAGTTTGAGCGAAGAATAAATGCATTGAATTTGTTTATGTATTTTGGGCCCTAAACCAGGTAAACGGGCTGAAACCCGTATTTACTCTTTGCATATGATTTGTTCTTTATAACCATTCCAAGTGGCTCAAATCTATTTTAAGTTCGGACAAAGTAATTATTGGATATAGATAAATTATATATATATATATATAACTCAAATTTAATTTAATTTTGGATAAAGTGATTATTGGATACAGATAAATTTTATATATATATATATATATATATATATATATATATATATAATAATATTTGGATTAGTTCCTATTGGAGCTAGGTAGAAGGAACTCTTGGTCTTAAATTTTAAACAATTGCATTAGGATTCGATTATTTAACCTTATTTAAGCGAAAAGTTTTTTATCAACTCGCATTAGGTTACAATACTTTAAATTTAACTTAAAAAAGAAAAAAAAAAGTTAAATCTTTAGCAAGCCCTGCATAGTTACTTTTTTGGTAATTAGGTTGTAATTAACAACTTTGATTAGCTGGCGTTGTTTGTATATTTAAAGATTGTATAGATTAAGGTTGTCTTTTTTAAGGTTTATTAGGGTTTTTTTAATCTTTTTACTTAATAAGTTAATGATGCCATATTAGGAATCAATACAAAAACTTAATGAATACATATTGAAAAGAAATGTCCTATTTTTCTTCCTTTCATACTTACATTATCAAAATACAAATTATAATTATAATTGAAAGATTGAGTTGGAATTATATGAGTTTTGAACAAGTAAATATTGTTAGTTCTCATTTTCGAGTAAAAGTTGAATTTTTTAACATTTTATAAGTTGAATTTAGATTAATTTTATCGAAAAAAAGTAGAGATATCGAAGGTTCTGTTCTGAGTGGGTTACTAAAAACAATATTGTTAGGCCTCGTTCCCTGTATATGCAAACATCTCAAAGTGAGGTGAATATGTTCTCTCATCTTTATTGCTTACTATTGTGATAATGAAACAAAAAGCTAAAGAATAGCCCTTTTTTTTTTTCTTTTCTTTTTCCCATGTCATAGGGATTTTTTTTATATATGATTATACAATTATATAATAAAAATTATAAATTCGAGACATGTTATATATACAATATTAATAATATTGAAAGAAAGAAATATGATTGGAGTCTCCCATTACTACTGATTGAGATATAGAAATTCTTGAGGCTAAAAAGATATGAAGAATCCGGTATGGGACTAACATATATATATATAATTGAGGTGAGAATGATTATTCTTGGTTGTTAAGGGTTCATTGATAGTACTGTTACACCAATATGCTAAACTTTTTAAACAAGACTGGAAAAGTGAAAAAATAACACAGGAGGAGACAAATGTTATCTGTGATCTGCCAAAGCAAAAGCACCAATATTATATATATATATATATATATATATATATATATATATATGTATGAGTTGAGAAAGAATAGAAAAGAATAAAAGTGAGGACCCCTTACCCTTACTGCTGCCTCTCATTGTTGTAGTCTTTATAGAAATACGTGGACAAAAGCAAAGGTAATATATATATATATATATATATATATATAAAAGTTCCTGCAAAATTATTTGGTCATGGATTTCAGTTCCACATATTTGCTATATATGTATGCTTATATATGGAATGTTTTTAATGATTATATATATATTAAAAGTTACATTGGTTTCTCTTGGGTGTTAACCCATGTCCTACATCTGAAAATAATGCTAAGGTAACTAACTTATAAAGAACGCCACTAACTCCATTAGTAAGAGGTCTTTTAGGATATTGTCCAACAACAAAACCATGAGGATTAGGCTCAAAGCGGACAATATTTTACTAATGTGGAATTAAGTGGTAAAAATTCAATCTTGTGGGTATATTCGGGTGGAATAATTAAGTGGTTGAAGTTCAATCTTATGGGTATATTAAGTGGTATTAGA
Source organism: Asclepias syriaca (assembly GCA_027405835.1). NCBI lineage: Eukaryota > Viridiplantae > Streptophyta > Magnoliopsida > Gentianales > Apocynaceae > Asclepias > Asclepias syriaca. Next base: position 5,639,579 of record CM049933.1, read on the forward strand.
GCCAAAGGCTAGAGAGCTTGCTTGCCAAATGTGGATGCCTTGCGAAATGTTCCCACAAGATTTAACTTCCACCACTTAATTTCACATTAATAATAAATGTTCCCACAAGATTGAACTTCCACCACTTAATTTCACATTAATAAGAAATGTTCCCACAAGATTGAACTTCAACAACTTAATTTCACATTAGTAAGAAATGTTCCCACAAGATTGAACTTCCACCACTTAATTCCACATTAGTAAGAAATATTCCCACAAGATTGAATTTCGGCCACTTAATTCCACATTAGTAAGATTAAGTCCTTACAGACCTAAATGTTCTCACAAGATTGGACTTCCACCACTTAATTCCACATTAGTAAGATTAAGTCATTACAGACCTAAATGTTCCCACAAGATTGGACTTCCACACTTAATAAGCCCTAAATGTTCCCACAAGATTGGACTTCCACACTTAATAAGCCCTAAATGTTCCCACAAGATTGGACTTCCACCACTTAATAAGCCCTTACGATTTTTTTGGCCTAAATGTTCCCACAAGATTTGACTTCCACATTTAATAAGCCCTAAATGTTCCCATAAGATTGGACTTCCACCACTTAATAAGCCCTTACGGTTTTGGCCTAAATGTTCCCACAAGATTGGACTTCCACCACTTAATTCCACGTAAGATTAAGTCCTTATGGTTTTGGCTTAAATGTTCCCACAAGATTAGACTTCCACCACTTAATTCCACATTAGTAAGATTAAGCCCTTACAATTTTGTTTTTGAGCAACTTCCCAAAAGGCCTCTTACAAATAAAGTAGCCCTTACAATTTTGTTCTTTTGTTTTTGAGCAACTTCTCAAAAGGCCTCTTACAAATAAAGTAGCTCTCACAATTTTATTCTTATAAACTAATCAATTTAGTCAAAGCAAAAGCACCAATATATATATATATATATATATATATATATATATATATATATATATATGAGTTGAGAAAGAATAGAAAAGAATAAAAGTGAGGACCCCTTGCCCTTACTGCTGCCTCTCATTGTTGTAGTCTTTATAGAAATACGTGGACAAAAGCAAAGGTAAAATATATATATATAAAAGTTCCTGCAAAATTATTTGGTCATGGATTTCAGTTCCATATATTTGCTATATATGTATGATATATGGAATGTTTTTAATGATTATATATATATATTTATATATATATATATATAATATATATTAAAAGTTACATTGGTTTAATAATTCATTCTTGAATATAAATTGAACATAATTATGAGATTAAAAGTTTAAATTCTGGTTTACGTAAATAGAATATATTTTGTGTGTAAATTATTTATTTATAATAAAAAATTATTATTACCAATTATATATATTTTACGACACAATAAATACTTTGGAAGAAACCTCTCTCTCTCTCTCCTCCAATCAAGCATCTAATTTCTTCTTTTAACACCTATCACTTTATTTGCCCCTTTTCTAGGTCTTCAACTTTATTTGGTACCTTCAGTTTCTTTTTTCCCCATATTTATTATTATTATTTAAAAAAAAAAAACAGGGCTACCCAATAAAAACTCATTATTTTTTCCTAAATGTCCAATGTACATAATAATTTTAATGTTTTATTATTATTATTATTATTATTATTTTGTATAATCCAAATTTATTCCTAAGATTGAATTTTATAGCAACTTTGTTGGTGAAGACAAACCAGCTATATGGGAATTTTCCTTTTCCTTTTCCTTTTTACGCCTGCTACAATATTACCTCCTAAATTTTTATTTTTTTTTTATAAAAAAAATGCTTATATAATTTTTGTCTTTATCATGTCTCAAACTCACAATTTCTCTGTAATAAATAAGAGTATTTCTCTATAATAAATAAAAGTATTTATCATTTCTTGACTATTACGAGTTAAAATTGATAAAAAAATAATAATTATTATAATAATAATAAAAATCTATATATATATATATTCTTAATTCAAAAAAATTTATGTATTTATTATATTTTTTAACTTATAATTTTTTAAAGTTATAAATAAAATTTAAATTTTTATTAGGTTTTGACAATTAATTAATTTTTAATCTTAAGAAATTTTGAGATTAAAAGATTCTATCATTATTAATATTTTATTGACTTTTGACATTTTAATATCTAAGAAAGTTAAGAAAAAGAAAAAGTAAACTCTATTTAATTTTATTTTATTGAAAGCTTCCTACTTTTGATTACTTACAAGACATCATCTACCAACACTAAATATAATTTATGTAATTAAAATTCATAGAATCTTTAATTACTTTCCACAAGAAATCAATTATCAAATATCTATTCCCACCTGATTTTTGACTAAATATTACTATTTTTATGAACCTTTTTTTTCTACTTTTTTATACACATATTTTTGATAATAAGGAAAATTTGTTTTCCAAAGCTTTTTCTTTATTTTCTTCTCACACGTCCCTCTCTCTCTCTCTTTACACTTCATCCATAGTTCACATTCTCAATGGCGCAGACACGCTTCTTGGATAAGCGACAAAATATTTCAACTCTCTCCACTCCTCAAAAAGTTTCCCAAGGAAAAATAAAACATATATATTTATATAAAAAAAAAAAGAAAAAAAGGGTATACAAGTAAAAATAGACGAACGACACATTATATATACCAATATTATATGATTTCATTCAGATATTATATTTATTTACATACTAATAGCACCATCAGGAAGTAAAAATGCCCTAATTAATCCGCCCCTGTTCCGTTTTTACCCTCGAAACTTAAAGGAAAAGGGATTTTCAATTCCTACTAAACCCATGTCCATTTGAAAATATCCCCACTAAGTCTTGCCGGTAAGGCAAATACGATTCCCGGCGCCGTTCGCCGCTAAATTTCCCACACGGTTGTACCGCCGTGGTTTTATCTGCAACCTTTTCCCCTGCCACCGACCGCGATGTATTTTTTTTAAATTTCTCTAGTTTTTCATCTCTACTTGACTGATTTAGAAATACGAACCGTTCCTTGCCGTCGCTGCTACTCCGATAAAGAAGGTCTCGGAACCTCCACCGTTTCGAGGAACCGGTCGAGTTGCTTTTCTTACATTGCCCTTTTCCGGCTAACATACCCGTAGCTTCTACATCCGCGGATTTTGGATTCCATACGCAGTAAGTCCCGGGAGCAGCACCTTCGAGTTCGTCGGCCTCGGAAGACGAGCAAGACGACGAATTCGAAAGTTGTCTTTCCTCTGTAAAAAGCTTCCTCAAAGGCAAACGAACGGTGGGTGGTTTACGCGCAGACTCCTCGTGATCGTAGCTCAAATCCTCATTGTCCTTTCCACTTCCAACGACGTCGTAAAGCAAACTCGTATCGAAAAGAGGGTAAAATGGACGAATTTGGCCATTGTAGAAAATTTCATCAGCAGAAGCGGGCAAAGAAGCAGAATCCTTAGGTAAAAACGCAAATTCAAACTCTCCATCCTCCTCCTGTTCATTATCGCCTGATCCATTTTCAATTTTCTCAATCTTAACCTCATCACTTTCATTACCAACTGCTGCTAACTCTTGATAAAAATCATCACCATAAGCCCCAAAGCCGAATCCAAATTCATCGTCATCATCCTCCTGATTCCGAAACTCCTCAACGACACGAGCAGCTGTATCCGCTAGTCTATTAGAAGAATAGCTGGTAAAGGTCGGAGAAAGCGAGAGTACAGGACACGCAGCCTGCGCCATTTTTCCTGAAAATCTGCAATCAGTTAATCAATCACGCCTTGCTCGTGCTCTCTTCTCCCTCTCAAGGAGAGATAATTATTTCAGTAAAAAAAGAAGAAGAAAAAAGAAACTGTAAAATTAAACTTGTTCAATTGAAGTCGAGATTACAGGTAGAGCGGCTGTAAGAAATGGTCCTTATGCGAAAGGAGGAAAAGAAAGAAAGAAAGGGAAGATGGAAATAGAGGAAAAGGAAGAAAAGGGTTTGGAGAATATATAGGAAATAGGAATTGGATTGGTTTAGGAAAATTGGTGTACACGCCGATTGATTTGCTTTTTCGAAAATGAAAGATGAGCGAGGCAAATGCACGCGCTTTTGGAAGATTCTTATTGGTTGAATATGGAGATGACAATTTTTCTTTTTTCTTTTTTCTTTTTTCTTTTTTCCTTTTTGTGATGTGCGGTGGAAGGTGGATGATTCTGGACAATTACTGCTCAAAATTAATATTTATTTTTTTTAATTAGTACTAAATAAATTAATTAGTTACGGGGATATATATATAGATAACTTATCAAACAAAACCGTAATTTCATATTTATCCATATATATATATATATATAGATAAGATTTTAGTAAAATATCGTAAAAATAAAATAAAATGAAGTTTTATTAATTTACGACATTTCTTGTTTTGAAATAATAATAATAATAAACGAAAGTTAGGAAAAACTCTATTCATGGTTAGTGTGGGATTTTCTTCACGTAATATCTAAATTAAAAAAAAAAAATTAATAATTTATGTAGTTAAGAATTGTGCTCTGATTTTGTGATCTCTAAGTCTTCATTAATAATTAAGACTTTTAAAGCAAAAGTATCTGTTACCATTAATTAGTGACTAATATTTTTACCAAAAAAAAAAAATCAATTGCTACAAAAGACGATGTAGTTATAAAAGCATTGACTAAAACAACCACAAAAAGAACAAAAAAGAAAAATTAGTGACCTAAATAATAGAACGTCAAAAAACCCCAAAGCAGGCGAGGTGGGATACATACATACATAATCCAATCTCCCATAATCTAAAATTAATACATTTTTATTTATAATTTTTAAAAATTATAAATTTAAAATCTTGATAGGTTAGTAGGCGAGGTGGGATACGTGTAGGAGTGTTAGGTGGGACACGTAAGGGGGGAAAATAAATGAAATGGAGAAATTGTGATTGTGGAAATGAGTTGGCTAAAGTCCCGTTTGGCTATAATTGTTTTGTTTGCAGATTTCTTACAAGTGGTATACTGTTCTTTTTATGGAAAAAACTTATTTTATTTTTTGGTTTTTGGTTTTTGCGGTGTACGGTTTATGATTGTGACAAGTGTCGACGAGATATTTGGATGATTGAGTCACGAGTAATTATGTATGTATGGGCGTCTCTTTTACATTAATTACCACTTCTTTCCTACTCTGCCCTCACAATTAATGTACCAATTAATATATATATATATATATATTCGGTATAATTATATACAAATCTATTTATTAAATATATTTTATTTAATATTTAAAGAACAATTAGTGTTCAAGAAAGTATTATTTAACATGAACAAAAGTGCATAAGAAATTCAATTAACATAATAATAAAAAATGTTTGGTGAATTTATTTTAATTTAATTTTTTTAATATTATTTTATAATAAAAACTAATTATTAATTAGTAAATCGAATTTATTTATTTATTTTTCTTATTTTCAATTTTTTTTTTGCGTTACGTGATTTTCAATCTTTACACGCGTCAAAATTGCAGAAGTTAACAAATAAATACCCAAATTTTCATATTTTTGGGAAATATGTTATTGTCGTTCATTTATGGTTTCCAAGAGAAAAAAAAGTCAGTTTAATATATATATATATATATATATATATATATATAGGTTTAACCAAACTTTTTAATAAATTAACAAAAATAAAAATATTATGGACTGAATTGCGTTTATTTTTAAAAAATATAAATAAAAAAAATTTGTGTTGTTTGATATTGAAAGACATAATAATAATCTTATATTAGAGGAGAAATTTAGGTATAAAGATTGCCAACTTTTTCTAATTGGAGGCAATCTTCTAGAAATAAAAATGCTTTAATGTAAAAACAATACACTTGTTACTTGTATTTATTGTTTTTTTTTTAATTTTAATAATTCGATATTTGTTACAAAATATAAAAAAATTGTATTATAAACGTTGTTATGGTTTTTTTGGTAGAGTAAGATTAATAAGACGGATAAATATTATTTCTCAAATTAATATATTTTTACAATATTTTTATTTAAAATAAAAAGAAAAAAGAAAAGAAAAAGGAGAATCATTCCTAAAATATATGAAATAATACCAAATCAAGATTCTCAACTATTGACAATAATTCATGAACGCATGCATGAATGTATACAAATGGACAATGAATCAAAGAACTTTCCTCGAAATATATATATGTGTGTGTGTGTATAGAATTTTAATTTTCCACACTATAGAAAGTTATTAGAAACTACCATTATAAGTCTAGCATATATATATATATATAGGTGTTATGATTAATTTGGATAAGATTCTTACTATATAAAAATTTCTCCATTCTTATTATTGATGTCTACACTTTTTCCTTTTTTCTTTCTTCTTTTTGTCCCTTTTCATCACCTTGATACATACGACATTTTGATACACACACACACACACACACACACACACACATATTAATATATATATATATTATATATATATAGTATGTATGTATGTATGTATGTATGTATATTGTGTGTGCGGGTGCAAAATTTTCCCACGTTCTTATACTTCTTGAAATCAACATTGTTTATTAATTTTCCTTTTTTTTCTTTTTGGGAAAAGATAGAATATTTTTGCATGAATTATATATATATATAAATAACGAAGTATTGAGAAATCAAATTTTGATTATGTGAATAATTTTAAAGATGGAAAAAATAAATAAAACGACATGGTTTTGGTAACGACATCAATTCCTATGTAATGATTCTTTGCTAGCTATAGTGACGTAGCAATATCTTTATCCACATAATTGGTGGGAAACCAGAAATTGCATATTTGACTTTTAAATAGCAGAAATTGAAAATAAAAAAATATATAAAGATTTACAAAATTATTAGTTAGAATTATTTGAAGTCTAGTATATTAAAAAGCAGGATAAAATTCTTCCTCAATGTTTTTGTTTTTCTTTCTCCACTCTTTGATGTATACATTTTAATTTTTGTCCCCTTTTCGTCACCTTAAAACATACGAAATCAAGAAGTTTCCATCTACTAATAAACTGTGTAATATATATATATATATTATATATATATTTGTGTGCGTGCACAAATTCTTCAATAAATTATTCAAAAGTTTCTAGAGGATTGTTGGATATATATACATACATATTATATTACAAGTACACCAGAAATGTACGTACTCTCAATATCTTCCCCTCTCCCCCGTTTCAATTCAACCAATCAGCTAACTCAATTATATATATATATATATATATATATATATATATATATTATATTTATTTATTTATATTTATTGTTGTAATTATACAATATAAGCGGTGGCTTAAGAGAGTTGATAAATATATTTCTAAATATTTTCTTCAAAGCTGATGATAGAGAACAGTCTAAATTAATCTCACTGGGATAATACCGGCCAAGTGGATAGAAATTTTTTTTATATATATATATATATATATTTTTTTTTGGGTACATATTTGACTTTTCCAAATTTGATTCCACGGTCATAGAAATTTAATTAAATTAAAAGGAGAAATATGGGTAAACCAAAATATCTATTATTATTAGAGATTATTATTTTATTTATTTATTTTCAATTTGGTGTGTACTAATTTTTTATATAATATCTAATAGTGATATGTATTTTTGAAGTCTTTTTAGTTCATAACCTTTTTTAAAATTGACCCCAAAAAAGGATAAATAAAAGGAAGACTTTGTAGAAAGATGTAGAAGAAGAAGAAGAAGACTTTGGGATGAAGCAAAGTCTATGTCCATATTCAAATTTGTGAGTGCAATTTGCTTCCTTCCATTTACACGCTTCATTATTTAGCCACTTTTTTTTTTTTTATCATACAAAAATAATATATATATAGAACTAAATTTGAATTAGTCATATTCATGGATTGGTACTGGAAAGAAGTTTTTCTTACATTTATTTTTTTTATAAATAAAATTCAAAACTCTGAAATTTTGGTAATAAAGAATGCTTAAATTGGGCCTCCTGATGGGAAAAGCCAAGTCCGGATAGTCTACACAATAATAATAAAACTGACCCAACATGAAAGCCCATATCATCTATTTTTGCTATCTTTTTCACCTGAAATAAATAAATAAAATTATAAATAATATTTTAAAAGCAACAATTTTATTTTAATATATATATATATATATATAATATATATTAATTGTTGAGGCCAAAAATCCTGTATTGCACCAACACCATACCAGATAGCTAGGGTTTCAGCATATTCTGCTGATATAACTGAACCTAAAGGTCCTGCCCCGACATCATCACATGCCCATAGCAATCTCGCAATACAAACCCAAAACTCTTTTTATCATTACCATAAGATGCGTCAATGTTTAACATTAACGAGCATGCATCCGTTGGCAACCACGTCGAAGGATGAGCACAGTCGTCATGAACATCTCCCCGAAGAGCATCAACACAGTTTTAATTGAAAGCTTTTCAAATATGATAAAGTTTTATCTACTATTGAGTTCGCATTTCATTCTTGTCTAGAAAAAATGAGCATTTTGAGCTATTCATAAATTCCATAAACATATAAAAAATTGACAAAAGGTTTTCTTTGAATTTGTTGTTTCACATTTAATCACACGAAATAAATGGAGCCAAGAAGAGGACTTCACAACCCACGCTGATACCAGAAAACTCATCAAATTTCATACCGTTTGTGCAAAATCACAATCTAAAAAAATGTGGACATCAGTTTCTGCCACATTATTACACCGCAGACAACTTCCTCCCAATGAAATTTACCTCCGAACCAAATTCATTTCAGTAGCTAAAGCATTATTATAAAATTGCCATATAAAGATTTTCACTTTCGGCGGTACATTGCAATCCCAGCTTGTAGGCTGACGATACCGTGAATTTTCCATGCGGAATCCATCTATCTATACTACCAAGAAGGGTTTAAAGGGATTTTCATAATTGCTTCCCTGTCTCTGCTACAGAAAAGTACTTGAAGCAAATCTAATTTCCACTAACTATTTTCAATTAAATCTGAGACTCTAAATTGATCAAACAAAAATTAAATTGGAGTTGTGAGCTGGAAATTACCAGCTCGCGGCAGTGAGGGGTCACTGAACACCTTCACCGTCAATCCATTCCCAATTCTCAACCTAATTCCTTTAATTAACAGCTCCCGTCCAAACGAATTGATCGCCACACGTACGAAAAATTTTGACCAATCCTCGCCTGCAAAAAAGATTCAGAACGAAAATATTTATAGATGTCGGAATGGCTTGTGGAAACTTTTAAACGAATTTACGAAAGTAGAGATTTGATCACTCTAATCTCACTTAAATTAAGAAAATTTCTTATTAACTCACTTAAACCTTGAGTTTGTTTATATATATATATTCCAGCTGTGTTAGATGACTCTAATTGTTGGGGGTGTCAACCCATATCCCACATCTGAAGATAATGCTAGAGGTGACTAGCTTATAAGAATACCACTAACTCCATTAGTATGAGGCATTTTGGGAAGTTGCCCAAGTATAAAACTGTGAGAGTTTAAGCCCAAAGCGGACAATATTATACTAATGTGGAGTTGAGTGGTGGAAGCTCAACCTTGTGGGTATATCCGGGCCCAACAAGTGGTATCAGAGCCATGTTCTATAGGGTTAAGACTTGGAAGCTAATACAAGTAGGAAGCTAATACAAGTAGGATTGTGAATTTGAATGGTTCTAATTATCATGTTTGGAAAGGCAAAAAGCTTCCAAGTAGGAAGCTAATACAAGTAGGATTGTGAATTTGAATGGTTCTAATTATCATGTTTGGAAAGGCAAAATGGAAGACCTCCTTTATGTGAAAGATTATTACATGCCTGTTTTTAATACTGATAAACCTGAAGGTAAAACAGATGAAGAGTGAAATATCTTGCACAGGAAAGTTTGTGGTTATATTCGCCAATGGGTTGATGATAATGTTAGAGCGTGCCAATGGGTTGATGATAATGTTAGACTCACGCTCGTACCTTGTGGAACAAGCTTGAGGAGTTGTATGCTCGGAAGACCGGGAACAATAAATTGTTCTTGATTAAACAGTTGATAAACTTGAAGTACAATGATGGAACTCATGTTACCGATAATTTGAATGTTTTTCATGGTCTTATTAATCAGCTTGCAGGAATGGGTATTAAGTTTGAAGACGAGATACAAGGTTTATGGCTTCTTGGTACTTTACCGGATTCTTGGGAGACTTTTAGGACATCATTGTCCAACTCTGCTCCTAATGGTATTATCACTATGGAATTGGCTAAAGGCAGCATTTTAAATGAAGAGATGAGAAGAAAATCACAGGGTTCCTCTTCACATTCAGATGTTTTAGTCACAAAGAGCAAGGGGAGAAGTCAAAGTAGAGGTCCAAGTAACAAAGGGAAGCATCGTAGTAAGTCTAAAGGCATGTATGCTGATTATGAGTGTCATCATTGTGGTAGAAAAGGGCATACTATCAAGTTTTGTAGACAATTGAAAAAGGAGAACAAGAAGGCTAATTACAACAATCAAAAGAACAACCATAAGAAAGATGATGGTGGCAATGATACTTCTGAAGTTAATACTATTACAGAAGAGTTCTTTATTTGTTGTGATTATGATATGATGAACATTGTACATGATTCTTCGAGTTGGGTTGTTGACAGTGGTGCTACTTGTCATGTGACATCACAAAGGGAATTTTTCTCATCTTATACCCCTGGTGACTTTGGGATTGTTAAGATGGGTAATAAAGGGCTATCAAAGATTGTAGGCGTTGGGGATGTTTGCTTGAAGTTTGACATTGGGATGGAGTTGGTTTTACACAATGTAAAACATGTTCCAGATATTAGACTTAACTTAATCTCCGCGGGAATACTTGATGATGATGGTTATCACAGTACCCTTGGTGATGGTATTTGGAAACTCACTCGTGGTTCTTTAGTTGTGGCAAAAGGTAAAAGAAGTTCCAAGTTGTATATGACACATCCAAAGATCTCCAAAGGCTCTGTTAATTTATTAATGAGTGCTGATATGACCGACATATGGCATAAGAGACTTGCTCACATGAGTGAAAAAGGGATGTCTATATTGTTGAAGAAAGATGTCTTGCCCGATTTGCATGATGTTCAATTAAAGAAGTGTTCTCATTGTCTGGCTGGTAAGCAAAGAAGAGTTTCCTTTAAAAGTCATCCTCCTCATAGAAGAGAAGGTATACTTGATTTGATACATTCAGATGTTTGTGGTCCTATGAAGACTAGAACACTTGGGGACTGCTTATATTTTGTCACATTTATTGATGATCATTCTAGGAAGGTATGAGCTTATACTTTGAAGTATAAAGATCAAGTTTTGGATGTGTTTAAGCAGTTTCATGCCTTGGTTGAGAGGCAAACTGAGAAGAAGTTCAAGTGTATTCGAACAGATAATGGAGGTGAATACATTGGTCCTTTTGATGCTTATTGTAAAGAGAAAGGTATTCGGCACCAAAAGACTCCTCCAAAGATACCACAGTTGAATGGTTTAGCCGAAAGGATGAATAGAACATTGGCTGAAAGGGTTAGATGTTTGCTATCACATGCATGGTTACCTAATTCCTTCTGGGGTGAAGCTTTGAACACCGCGGTACATGTTATTAATCTTACTCCTTGTGTTCCTTTGTCTTTTGATGTTCCTAACAGGGTTTGGAGCGACAAAGATGTTTCATATGAAAATCTGAAGGTGTTTGGATGCAAGGCTTTTGTGCATATTCCCAAAGATGAAAGAACAAAGCTTGATGTGAAGACCAAGCCATGTATATTCCTTGGTTATGGGGGAGATGAGTTTGGACATAGGTTTTATGATCCAGTTCTGAAGAAACTTGTAAGAAGCTTGGATGCTGATTTTGTAGAAGATCAAAGTTTGAAGGATATTGAGAAGACAAAGATAATTCCTCAATATACTGATGATCTTACTGATTTGGATCCTGATCCTCCACAACATTCTGAACCAATTAATGAAGATAATATTCAAAATGATGAACAACATGGTACTGATAATGATATTCAAGAGCAACAAGAGTTGGATGAGGGTCCTCATCCAGAGTTACCAGTACCAGGCATGCCAACATTTGTCCTACTTAGGCGGTCTACTAGAGACCGACATCCTTCCACCCGTTTTTCTGCTGATGAGTATGTCTTACTCACTGATGGGGGAGAGCCCGAGTGTTATGAAGAGGCTATGGAAGATGATCATAAAAGGGAGTGGGTTGAAGCTATGCAAGATGAAATGAATTCCTTGCATGAAAACAATACCTTTGAATTAGTGAAGTTGCCTAAGGGCAAGAAAGCTTTGAAGAACAAGTGGGTCTACAAAGTGAAGACTGAAGAACATACCTCAAGACCTAGATACAAAGCTAGATTGGTGGTTAAAGGGTTCAGCCAAAGAAAGGGTATTGATTTTGATGAGATTTTCTCTCCAGTTGTGAAGATGAGTTCCATTCGGGTGATTTTTGGTTTGACAGCTAGTCTTGATCTTGAGGTTGAGAAAATGGATGTCAAGACAACTTTCCTTCATGGTGACTTGGATAAGGAAATCTATATGGAGCAACCTGAAGGTTTTCAGGTTAAAGGTAAAGAAGACCATGTATGTAAGCTTCATAAAAGTCTTTATGGGTTGAAACAAGCACCAAGACAGTGGTACAAGAAATTTGAGTGCGTTATGGGGAAGCAAGGCTACCGAAAGACTATTTCAGATCACTGTGTTTTCTTTCAGAGGTTTGGTGATGATGATTTCATTATCTTATTACTTTATGTTGATTGTTGGCAAGAATGCAGAGAGGATTGTTCAGCTGAAGAAAGAATTAAGCAAGTTCTTTTCTATGAAAGACTTGGGGCCAGTAAAACAGATTCTTGGCATTCAGATTACTAGAGATAGAGCTTCAAAGAAGCTTCACATGTCACAAGAGCAATACATTGAGAAGGTGCTTTGCAGATTCAACATGGCTAAAGCCAAAGCGGTTAGTTCACCTCTTACTCCCAATTTTAAATTAACTGATAAAGATTGCCCTTCTTCAAAGGAGGAGATTGAAGATATGGATAGAGTCTCATATGCATCAGCAGTTGGAAGTTTGATGTATGCAATGGTGTGTACAAGACCTGATATTGCCCATGCAGTAGGTGTTGTTAGTTGGTTTCTGTCAAATCCTGGTAAAAAGCATTGGGAAGCGGTTAAGTGGATCTTTAGATATTTACGTGGTACTTCCAAATTGAGTATAACATTTGGGAATGGAGAACCAATGCTTGTTGGTTATACGGATGCTGATATGGCAGGAAATAAGGACAACATGAAATCTACATCTGGTTATTTGATGACTTTTGCAGGGGGAGCTGTGTCATGACAGTTAAGACTGCAAAAGTGTGTTGCTTTGTCTACTACAGAGGCAGAGTATATTGCAGCAACAGAACCGTGCAAGGAACTATTGTGGTTGAAAAGATTTATGCAAGAGCTTGGCTTTATGCAACAACGCTACGTGGTTTTTTGTGATAATCAAAGTGTTATCCACCTTGCTAAGAACTCTACACTTTATAAAAGAGTCAAACATATTGATGTTAGGTATCATTGGATTAGAGATGCTATTGAAGACAAGCTGTTTGAACTTGAAAAAGTTCACACCGATGATAATTGTTCCGACAAGTTGACTAAAAGTTTAGCAAGGAGAAAGTTGAAGATATGTTGCTCTATCGCCGGGATGGCGAACTCTTTCCACATAGTCAAAACGGGGGAGATTTGATGGGTCCTTTTGCCCATGTGAAAGGAAAAGAAAAAAAAAATCATTAGTTTTCTTTTTTTTTCTTTGTCTCCCACTACTAAAAGAAGAAAACATTTTTTGACTGGTTTTATTATTGATTTGACTCTGTCGAATACACTACTCTGATATACACTTCAGCACACACAAAGAAGAAGAAGAAAATTCGTCACCTTCATACACACCTGCAGAAAACCTCAGTTTGCCGGAGATTGAACCGTTGGATCGTTCTGAATTTTGGGAAGAGTCTTCACCACATCTGGGTGACCTTATTCAACGGTGAAGATGTGTTAATCACGTTTCTAAGTCAGGTTTTACAGTGAACAACTTCTGTTCGCTGCTGCATTTTTTTGGTGATATCTCTTCTTTTGTTGTTGTAGTTTGATTCCATATGCTTGATGTTAATTGATTCCAAGTATATGATGTTTGTAGTATACCTTTAGTATATTTAGAGAAGACTTTGTATTGCTCTATTTGGTGATAGTGGTTTGTATTGCTCTATTTGGTGATAGTGGATTTGAAGCGGCTTTAGTAGTCCCGTGGTTTTTACTCTCCTTTTCTGAGAGGTTTTCTCTACACTAAAATTTGGTGTCTCATTATTATTATTTTAGGGCTCTCATTATTATTATTTTAGGGCTCTCATTATTATTATTTTAGGGCTGTTTTGATTATACCTAATATACCCTATTTATTTGCATCCTCATATATTCATTCGAGTCGGAAAAAGTTTTAGTCAAACAAAAATTAATTTCACACTTGTTAGTTTAACGTTTGTGTCGATTTAGCGTTTTTTCCAACACTAATAGGGAGACACTTTTAAACATAAGTAGAGATTTGAACCCTCACTATATATTAATTGTTTTTTCTATCATAATAAAGGTAGATTTTGTGTCATCCCATGTTGCACATGGCTTCTTTTATAAAGAAGCTTTGCAAATTATTATGATTTTAAACTTGATTATATTATATTATTGGCGGTGAAAATTGATTAATTTTCTAATTTAATCTTGTAACGAATTAACTAAAAGTTCTTTTACATAAAATCTCACTTCATTTTAGCTCTCCTCATCGCCGATCAGTTACAAAAGAAAAAGAAGAATTAAAAAAAGAAAAGAAAAAAAGTAATTGAAATGGCGTCTAAACTGAAACAAGGATAGTCATACATACAAATCTATCTATCTGCCCTAAAGAGCTTCAAAAATACTCCATTCTTCATCATCTCCAACTCTGCACACACTTCAGTGAATCATGGAATGATTTGCTTGCCATTCATTTCTTGAGCTGCAATTGAATTGGACACTCTAATGTAAGATTAAACGTGTAAAAAACATAGTTATGAAGAAATTATTTGAACAAGAAGCAATAAGAAACATCAATCGAACCAAAAAACTTGGTTGAATACAGAGAAGACTCAAGGAGGGGATTCAAATAGTGTGTGTCAAAAGGTTGATTGATCAGTGACAAGAATCAATGATTCATACCTGTGCTGTGTATCCTTTTATAACCCCAGCAAGTAATATATCTCCGGT
This sequence comes from Asclepias syriaca, assembly GCA_027405835.1. Lineage (NCBI taxonomy): Eukaryota > Viridiplantae > Streptophyta > Magnoliopsida > Gentianales > Apocynaceae > Asclepias > Asclepias syriaca. Next base: position 5,654,887 of record CM049933.1, read on the forward strand.
GATGCTCCTTACTTGCTGTATCAATTCTGTCCGAGAGATCCTTCTTTCCTAAATGACAAGATAAAAGAAAAAAGAACTTAATAATGAGGGAGGGGAAGGCAGGAGAAGTTTCATGTAATTTTCTCAAAAATAAAAACAAATTCTTTAAAATACTTACTCTGAAATCAGTTTGAAACTTCTGAATTCTCTCTATGTTTTTCGGTGGCAAATATTTTGAAAGAATTGGTATCAGCCTTGTTAATGGCAGCCATGGTGAATTAGGTTTTTTCTTCAGATGAACTGAGAATTGACTGTTTCCTGGAAAAAAAAAAAAAAAAGAACCCATTAAAATCTTGAAACAAAATTTGAAAAGATTCAAAGAATTAAAAAGATAAATTATGGCATGGCACTATACTACCTCTGGTGATTGGAGGAGGAGAAGGGGCTCTGATGCTAACAACAAACTCCGGCAAAATATGCGTGTTCATATGTGTACCCCAAATTATATATTTTGTTGGAAGTAATAAATTATCTACCCCAGAATCAAATTCCTTAGAACTTGGATGGCATTGATGAGAACCAGGAGGAACAAGTTCCATGGAACCTAATATTACTCGGCAAAGTAAAAGGTGTCTCAGTCCATTTTCATCCGGCGTTGATAAATGCACACTGCAATAAGGGAAAACCAAAAAAAAAAAAAAAGAAAAAAAAGAGTACAATTTCAATTGCAAGAATTGGAAACAGAACATTGAAAAGTTCATTTGAAATTAGGGTTTGTAAATCACCTTTGCAGAGGGTGCCCAACAGAGGAAAGATATATGCCGCGACCATAAACCCCATCATTCACTGTATGGCCAAAGCCGTAAGAGAGGACGGTATCGATATTCTTCTTAGAACCGCAATACCAAGCGTACCTCCAACAAGGATTACTTCCTTTATTCTTTTCTTCAGTAGCTTTCAGGAATTTCAGAAACGCTGCAAGTTTTGCCTGGCTTGTTAAGTCCATATTTGTATACCTATGAATCGCCTCAATTTTTGTGTGCATTCCGAATTCAGCCAAATTTGTCAAAAATTTCTGGCTTATCATCCCGTGAATCGCATCTCCTTCATTCAATCTGACCGCACCGCTACCGGAGCTGAAGAATGATGAATTAACCTCACTACTGTCTCCGGCGCCGCCGACGCCGGAGGAGGCAGAACTTTCCAAATCGGAAATCGCTCCTTCTTCCTCCTCCATATGGGGAAGATGATGTCGTCTCAATCCCTCCGGAACTAAATCATTAATCCCGACAATCCTTTCTTCCCCATTATTAAACCGTCTCTCCATCTCCAAATGCAGAACTTAAAAAACTGGAATATAACAGTTACCTTTTCTTCTACGAATCAAAAACTCCAGAAAAACAGAATATACCAGAAACAAAAACTAAACAATCAAGAAACCTCTGCTAAGAAAATATCCCATCCTATATTTATATAAACCAAAAACAATCCCAAATTCAAATTTCGAAACGATTACTGTCGTAACATCAATACTAGTCGATAAACAAAACTAGTGAGAAATTCTTCTAGCACCACAAAGAATTCAAAGGTGAACCAGAATCCAAAAGCCAAACGGAAATAGGAACTTAAATTGAGAATAATTTACTTGGAGAAGAAGGTAAATACTGAGACAGAGAGAGAGAGGAGCCAACGGAAACACCGCCACAGGTTTCTTCTTCTCAAGAATGAGAACCGGTTTTGGTTACTTATAAGAAATTAGGCCGTCTTTTCTTTGGCGTTCTTATACACTTGTTTTGACTGTTTCCTTTTCTCTTTTTACCATTCCGTGGATTTCATATAATATATATATATATATATATTTTTTTTTTATCTTTATTATCTTTAAATTCATGATAAAATTATAAAATCATTAAAAAATCAAAATATTTATGATTTAAAAGATTTTTAAATTACACGTAATGAAATTATTAGATTATTTAAAAAATATATATTTTACCAGTTAGCGGGCACGGAAATCGAGAAGGTACTTGAATCGGGGTTTTGAGGTTTATCTGGATGCCTGTGTGACTACGTGTATATTCTGTGTACATACATACGTATACATCGTGTATGGAGGCTTTATTATAATTCTTTTTTGTTTATTTTAATTGATTATTAAATTATTTAAAATAATGTGGTAATAATAAAATGTGGGCGGAACAATATAATAATAATAAATAATTTTTATTTGTTTCTTTTCTTGCAATTTGAGTAACCGATGATATATATTCTATTAGTTTCCCTATGAAATAACAAATAATTTTAAAATAAAATCCTAAAATTACTCTCTCGTTAAAAAATATTTATTATTATTTTTTTAATGTTTAATAACACATTTAACATTTTTTTTTCATTTGATAAAAAGGAAAATTCATTCCCACTTTTCCATTTTCATTTGATAAAAAAAAAAAAAAAAACAGCTTTTCTTGGTTTGTTGTTGGTTTTAATTCTAACAAATAAAGATTGTGGAAAACTAGCGAAATTTTTACACGGGTTTCCACTTTTATCCTCGACTCTTTTTATTACAAAAAATATTATTTTGACATAAACTTATTTAAAAATAAATATATTTAAAAATTGTGAATTTTTACATCATTATTTATATATTGACTAATCATAAACTGACACATAATTGCATAACCCACCATCATTTATATAAAAAAAATATATAATTCAATTAGTAGTAAATTTATGATTATATGTAAAGAGATATTTAAAAAAATAATAAATGAATAGACAGATTTTTTTTATTTTTTATTAATGGATGAATAAATTAATCTTTTTCAGATAAAGTATAATATTAAAAGTGAGGTTTTATTTATATTATTGCCTAATTTTTCTAAACAAAGTTTAGATTATTGCCGAAGAATGTATCTAACTTTGATGAAGTCATTTAGTCAAAAAGAAAAAAAAAAAAAAAAAAACAGATCATTAATATGTAATTTCTTGATTCCCAAGCCAAATAATTTTCCATTTTAATTAAGTTTATTATTATTACCTAATAAATGTAACAACCAAACTTTGAATTTTATCAATTTTGTTTTTCCTGATTTTGTGAGAGTTTGGTATTTGTTATAAATCTCCAACTTAATATCTATTATTTTCTTTTTTATTTTCATTTTAAAGACATTTTCATGTAAAACTATACATAAAATTATATTTTTATTGTGATTAGTATATTTATAATTTTTTAAAATTTAGAATTTTTTAAAATTTTATATATCTTATAATTAAAAAGTAATAGAATACTCTACAATAATTTTAAAAAATAGAAATATATTTTTGAAAGTTGTATATAAATATAGTTTTGGAAGATTAGTAAGAATAATTTAACAACAGAAAATGGAAAGTATTTATAAAATTTGTACAATTCTCATGTTTACAAAATCAAAATATAAAATCAACAAATATATATTACTTATTATTCAAAAATTTTCAAAAGTTACATAAATTTTTAAATTTTTTTTAATTATAAATTATTTAATATTTAAAATTATTATTTTAATTAATTCAAATTTAATTTAAATCGTAATAATAAAAATTTATAATTCAAATGAAAGAAAAAAGAAGCCCACAAACGAATACCTTGCTAAACAAGATATTTCAATAAAAAGGAATACCTTGCTAAACAAGATACTTCAATAAAAAGATTGTTACAATTGTTTTCTTTGTGTTAGTTGAACTTTTCTCTAAATTAGTTTAAATTTCACAATAATAAATAATTGAATAATTGGTGACTTTAATCACAAATAAATTTATGTTTGGCAAGCTTAGTCCTAAAATATATATTTTTTAACTTTTAAGGTTCCAAACTTTTTTTAAAGTGAACAATAAAATTCCCTTGGACGGATTCTGTCAAAAACTTTAAAAATTTGACGATTTTTAAATTTAATTAATTAAAATAAGGATAAAAACATCATTACAAAAATACAAAACTAAAAATAATATTTAAAAAAAATATAAAAATGTCCTCACATTTAAATTTTTTTTTAAAAAAAATCTATCAAATTCTTCGTCAATCTTCACATTCTTCGAATACAAATCCGATTTTTATTATTTTCTAACATTTTTAAAAAAAATATATATATAAAAAAGAAAAGAAAAGAAGAAGAACATGAACATTTTTTTATTAAGGATAAATTATCCCAGATGCACATCTTAAATGTCAAAATCCAACTTTTGCACCTCAAAGATTTTTTGTACATAGAATGCCCATAACGTTTCAAAACGTCCAACTACATACACCTCTGTTAAGTCAAACCGTTAGTGACTCAATTTTATCGTTAGTCAACATTTTTTCACTATTTAGTACTGGAATATTCCAGTTAGGGGCATTTTTGTTCAATTTTTTTAAAATTTTTTTTAAAATTTTTTTATTTTCTTTCCTTCTTCTTCTTCTTTTCTCTCTCTTCCTTCTTTCTCTCTCCATTAATTTAATTTTTTTTCTTTCTCTTCATCTTTTCTCTCTCTTCATTGAAAAAAAAATAATTCAAACAAACAAAACAAATAATCTCCACGTCATGCCCCCCTAACCCAACCAACCACGAAAAACCACCCACCCCGCCGTTACAAATAATCTCCTCCTCTTCCTTTCCCATCTCCGGCAGCCGGCAACCACCAGCCCAAACCAACTTTTTCTTCTCTTCTGCGTTGTTCTTGTTTTGCCCTAGCAATTCCTTCAATTTTTTTTTCATTTTTACTAGGGTAAATTATCCCAATAGCACTTGAACTTTTCAAAAATCCAGCTTTTGCACCTCTATTTATTATTGCTTTGAATTGACACTTGAACTACCAAATATCACCTGTTTTGCACTTCCATTCAAAATTTCCTTCAACCTTTATTTTCTGTCTATTTATCAAGGGCATTTTTGTCTTTTTAATTTAAAAATAAATTATAAAAAAAACTTTTTTCACCCATCACTCACTTTCCCAATTTCTTCAGGGATTGTTCCTGAAGAAAGGGAGACGGAGAGGGAGATGGATGTGTTGTCTTATGCTTACAGAGACACAACAGCGAACAATCAAGGACAGCCAGAACAGGGTCGAAATAGTAAACAACAACAGAATCAAGGCTTTGCCTGCGGAAGTTGAGGGCATGCGCTATCCGTTTGGTGAATTGGGTATTTATCTAACGGAGCCGGAGCTCCGGGAAACTGCTTATGAGATTCTAATCGGAGCTTGTAGGAGTTCAGGGGCCAGTAGGCCTTTGACTTACGTTTCCAATTCTGGGAAGAATTTGAATAGTGCTACGTCTATTTCTTCTTCTTCTTCGCCGTCGTTGCAGAAATAACCTTTATTTAATTTAAAAATAAATTATAAATTTTTTTTCCACCCATCACTCACTCACTCACTTTCCCAATTTCTTCAGGGATTGTTCCTGTCAAATTGTTCATGAAAAAATCGAAATCAGTCATGTTTAATGACTGTATTGAAGAAGGAATTGAACCTGATAATTGATTATGGTACAGTAACAAAACTCTGAGATTCTTCAACAAGAAAATTCCATCTGGGATTTTCCCCGAAATTGAGTTCAAAGATAAATCCAAATGCTCAAGATTCGAAAGACTGGCAAAAGTTTCCGGTATTTCTCCGATCAGATTTGCTCTGGCCAACCAAAGAAACTTCAAATTCCTTAGATTTCCGAACTCGGCTGGTAAAGCAGCCGATGAGAATCCGTTATAAGACATTCTTAAATTTTTGAGTTTGGATAAATTTCCAATTTCAGCAGGAAATGTACCTTTGAACAGATTTGCTTCCAAGTGCAAACTCTTCAACCCAGTCAATGTGCGTGATAAATAGAACAATTTGACAGGAACAATCCCGGAAGAAATTGAGAAAGTGAGTGATGGGTGGAAATTTTTTTTTTATAATTTATTTTTAAATTAAAAAGACAAAAATGCCCTTGATAAATAGACAGAAAATAAAGGTTGACAGAAATTTTGAATGGAAGTGCAAAATATGTGATATTTGGTAGTTTGAGTGTCAATTCAAAGCAAAAATAAATAGAGGTGCAAAAGTTAAATTTTTGAAAAGTTCAAGTGCTACTGGGATAATTTACCATTTTTATTATTTAAAAATTTACATGGAAGACAAGAAAGAAGAAGCTCCACTGTTTCAGTTGTCCAAAGCGTTTGGACCTGCACAAGCCTTGAGCACCGGACTCCATATCCACTGCACCATAAACTTCCTGTTCCTTCTCCCATTCAAATTATACGTTCTCCCTTCTCTGTCTCTCATTACCTGCCCAATGTAACCTCCACCACCACCTGTACCGTAAAGCCTTTCGCACAGATCCCCAATTTCCGTTGGAGATGTCGGATCCTCCCCCGCGTACCAAGCGTTTATCAGCGGATTCGATGATAGTTCCGCTAGCTCGTGCGCGATCACACTTATCATTCCGTCTACTCCGACATCCCCATTTGGTGGAGTAAGCGCTCCTGGATCACCACCTCCCATCTCCGGCAGCGGCAACTGAAGGAAGAGAGAGAAAAAAAATTAAATTAATGGAGAGAGAAAGAAGGAAGAGAGAGAAAAAAGGAAGAAGAAGGAAAGAAAAATATATATATATATATTTAAAAAAATTGGACAAAAATGCCCCTAACTTGAATAGTACTAAATAGTGAAAAAAGGTTGACTAACGATAAAATTGAGTCACTAACAGTTTGACTTAACAGAGGTGCATGTAGTGAGACGTTTTGAAACGTTAGGGGCATTCTATGTACAAAAAATCTTTGAAGTGCAAAAGCTGGATTTTGACCTTTAAGAGGTGCATCTGGGATAGTTTACCCTTTTATTAATAATGAAAGTTTTTCTCCCAACAAAAATATTTTAGAAAGTTTTTTTTTACAAAGATTCTCTTTGTTTTTTTCTTTTATTTAGAGCTGTCAGAAAATAATAAAAATCTTATTTGTAGTTGCGGAGAAGAAGAAAATTGACCAATTTCTTTTGATATTCTCACTATTCTGATAGATTTTTTATTTTTAAAATTTTAAATTTTAAATATAAAAATATTTTTATTCTTTTATTTAAATTTTTATTTTATTTTTTTTCTTTTTACATATAATGACTTTTTTATTTTTGTTTTTAATTAATTAAATGTAAAAACCATTAAATTTTTTAAAATTTTTACAAAATCCGTCCATGGACTTTATTGTTTACTTAAAAAAATGTTTCGAATTTTAAAAGTTAAAAAAATATTTTAAAACTAAACTTGCCAAACATAAATTTATTTGGGACCAAACTCACCAATTATTCTAAATAATTTGATGTATCACAATCATTTTCAAAATTAAATAATTTAAAATTATTATTAGGGTGAATTCAATTTTAGATTAAACTAGAATATCTTTTATTTTATATTAAACTAAAAATATTGAAAAACTTTAACAAACAAGAAAATAAAATTTCCCGAAGCAAGTAGTATTGCTGTTAGTGTGTATATATATATATAACCTTGTCAATGCATATGTACACATCCAGTACAAAATGAACACCATGACCTGCAGATATGAATAAACTCATCTGGGATTACTGCATATGAACACAAAAACTGCTATAGGAGACTTTGATTCATTGTCTCGATTGGAAAGTCATCACATCCAAGCACCCCAACCCGGAAAGAGTTCAGAAAGTCGATCAGGATCAATGGCATCTTGTATCAGTTGTTGAACCTGCAAGAAAAAAGTTTGATGAACAGAATGAGTAATTTTTCCATGAAAACATATTTGCAACTTCCAAGAAACTTCAGTTTCATGAAAACCATAAGTTACATCTCTCAGAACTGTTGCTTATTACCTGACCGTGCACACTCCTCATTTCCCCTTCTTCGTATCCGTCTAGCTTTTGTTTGACACGCAATAAGGCTCTAGCAGCATCTTTGTTCCCTTCATATTCATCACCTGAGTCCTCCAAGCTTGTATCCAAATCATAATCGGTTTCCTGTGAAGGTATTCATATCCAACTGATAAACAATCATATCGTACAGAGGAGGAATACATATCGTAATGAGTCACAATGAACAAGCAAACTGATAGTAGCATATATGTAAGGAACAGTTAGTTATAATACCTTTTGACGTTGCAGAGCCTTCAATGGAGAGAGAGCCCACTTATACAGAGGATCATGGATGAAAACCTGTGCCAATAGCCAATATCAATCAGGTGGCAGTTACAAGTAAAACATAATGAATTCCAAACACATGATCTTCGGCAAAGTACCTCAACAATTGTCAGAAGTGCTTCTTTATTTGTTCGCATTACAGAAAGTGTTTCCTCGCAACATCTTCTGAAAACCCCTTCTACTCCTGTTACTCCCATACCATCTACTATGTCCCTTGTCAGCCTGAATGGCACCTACAAATAAAGACCAAGGAAGCAAGAGGGTCAGATAAGATTTTTAAAAATGGATCAACCCAGGAAAAACTGAACTAATGGATGGAAAATTGAGGATGAGAAATGCAAACCCGCTCAGGTGTCTTGAGCATTAGGCCTTGCTCAAACGCAACACCTAAATCTATGTGAACAACCTCTGCTGTGGCTTGATCTATAAGGATATTCATACCATGCCTATCTCCAAGTCCAACAATGTAACCGACCTGAATATTGGAAAAAATATTTTAGCATAGAGTTAATATGAAAACCAAATAGTATTGAACGCACAAGATCACACATATGTATCCTTAAAACAAATGCTGATTAGATTCAAAATACCAAATTTAAACAGAGTTTCTCTTACTATACTGCAAATATACCCACCATTGAACTAGCAGCCACACTTCTTGTATAAGCAAGTCTCTTCTCAAACCAATCAGATGGATGTAAAAATCTTTCCAAGAAAAAGTAGTGCATCACAGGTCTGCATTAATAGAGAACAGATTGATCAGAAGACATGTTTCACTTAAACAACAAGCTAGATTTGAGAGAATAAGACACCTGAAATGTTCACAAACTTCCTCAAATGCCTTGCGCTTGTTATTTTCCTACAAAACATGCAGTTTTCAGTAACTAGCAGTCCAAGTCTGATATATTCAAAGACTGCCTTCCCAAAATCAGGGGTACATTGAGTAGAAAAAGGTAGCCCCACGAAGAAAAATTGTAGGAAGAAAATAGGTTTTATTTAAGAAGAGAAGGTAATAACCCTCCAGAATCATGCACAAATAGATTTAGAAATACCATCACTATTAGCAAATAGTTTTGAGCTATCCTAAAGAAGAAGATTGATGATTCACTCTCTACCAGCCATGAAAATTAGACACATACTTCATGGAAAAACTCAAGAAGAGCATAAACAAAGCAGAAGAGCAGCTGAACGTGAGTATAATTAGTTAAGACAAGCAAGCAAATAAACATATAACTTGATTTACCGCAGTCATGTGTTGCCGACATTTGAAGAACAGCCAATCTCCTACTCCATAACGTGCATGGGCTCCACCATTTCTATTGCTGATTGGAAAGTTTTAAATTTAGAAATCCAAAGTGCTGAAAAAGTATAATGAAGTGCTAAAACTAATAATATAAGTTCACTTACCTTCCTAGAAGATATTCACCCAGGGGTACAGTTCCATTGACCCATTCAAGAACACCAGCACTTGGGGTAAAAGGAACAACCTGTGTCATAAAAAAATGATAATGTGTTGTTCAAACATTATACTTCTCTAACTTCCGGGAGAAGCAAAAGAAGAAAGAGAATTTACCACTATAATTATTAAGCATGAGGTTTATACTCAATGCCAGAGTGTCCAAAATAGGCATGAGACATATTGAAAACTGACTACCAAGAAACATCTATCGTGAAGTTTATTAAGACTGCCTTGACCAAAGTTAGATTAGTAGTAAGTAAAAAGGATTTCAATATTCAAAAATTTAGATATTTGCAATGGACTCAATATGTAAATACTCCTGAACCCTGCAAAATGGATCAAATCTAAGAAAACAAGACTACTGAGAAGACTAAGTAAATCAACAACACTAAAAAATAACTTCTTTATAAGAACATGAGAGTATCTAGAAAACTAAGTAAATCAACAATACTAAAAGAGGTCATTTGTGCGTGTGATGTGTTAAGCAGTTCTAAAGTACACAGTGATCTCAAAGCTTTGTCCTTCAAAAACCTAGTTTACCTTGTAAGTTCGTATTCTCAATCTCCTTTTCTGTGTATCCCGCTGATTTTGTAAAAAAGTGTTAACTAAACCAAAAAACTGTTCCATTACCTGCATGAGGTCACAAAGATCAGTCAGTTAAGTATAACATGCCTCTTTTTTGGGCTTCTAGGATTTAATTAATGTGAACCAGAACATAGATAAGACACACTACATTTAAAACAAAAAAAGTGTACTATACATAAATCAAGGACATATATAATATCAATTAGCTCGATATCCCATTCTAGATATTGCAGCAGCAAAATGTGCTCAAGACACATGAGAACAATGACGTACAGCATCTTGTCGAAGGTCATCATTTCCAGATTTTGCAAGTTGTCTATATGTTTTACCATCAGAACCCAAGCACTCAACCACTTTAGGTGCATTTACACCATTCATCACACTGCAAAAAAATTTGATACCGACAGCGAAATATCAATTATTGTGTATGAGTGCAAATAATTCAGGGAGGGGCAACCAATAAGAAACCACTGATGAAACTTACGTAATTGAATCTGCTAAACCTCTGAAGTGAGGAAAAGATCCTTCGAGGTATTGGCAGCTCCGGTCAATAGGAAAATTAGATGTTACAACAGGGGCCTAAAGATCCAGTAATGCAGGTATCAGACAAAGCAATTACAAACAAGAACATGAGTGTAAACAGGATATAGTGAATATGAGGAAAGTAAAAGACATCGTGGCCGCATACTGATTTAGGACTATATAAATTCATATTGTGTTGTAATAGTCAAAAGTTTTGCTCAACAGCACAGAACATTTCACTTACAATTACGCAGGAAATATATAAACAGGATAAAAAATCATGAAATTGCTAATAGCATCACCATGTTGACGTAATAGTCATCCGAGCTAAAAAGAATTCTTATTATTAGATTAATAAACCCAAATTGATGAGTAGAACAAGTGCTGAAGCCCAATCACTGCTAAATAATTGAGAGCCCTCACTGTCATGGGCTCATGCCAAAGCATCAAATTTTTCCATGTTCCCTGTTTAACCCAGCAAGAATTGTGCAACAAGTAAATTTGGAATGGAATTTAGAAGATCATTCAGTACTCAACTATGCATTAGCCAAAGAAATGTTGATGAGGAATGAATGCGAATATAGCAGGTCTAAAAATTAACTAGTCAGAATTTTTACTATATTGACTCAATAAATACAAGTGATCGTTAGAATCAAGCTATTAAGTTGTTAAATTCAATCTCTTTTTATTAACTTAAATTTTTAGATAAGGAGAAAATTTAATATGATATTAGAGTTGGAGATCAAAATTTCAACTTTTTGTCTTTAACCCATTATTGATTATTGTTCACATGATGGTGTTTTTTATTGGCAATATGTGTTCAACACACATATGAGGGAGTTTGTTAAGTGGCAGATGAGGTAGAAATTTAATGCAAGCAAATGCAACAACAGAAACACTAATATGTTCTGCAGCTACTACAAACTAAATTAACACAACATTTTTGGCACAAAGCATTCAGTAAGACATCAAACTAAGGGCAATAGGAACAAGAACATTTAGACCACTTGAATTAAGCATAATTGTCTATATGTGTCCAATTGGGTTTTCTTCTTCTTGTTTTTTCTTTCTTTTCCTTCAAGATGCTCTTTTACTCAGGCTTTTGCAATTAAATTCAAAAGACAGTTTCTGCCATTTTTGCATAAGTACACCTACCATGGTGACCAGTTCACAAACAAAAAGTTCCAGACTTACAAGTTCAAGTTCCCGAACACCACGTATATCTCTTGGCAAAGTAACCTTTCTATTGGTGTCCTGACAAAGCATTGTTATTAGCTATTAGCACATTGTACAGGTGCATATCAACCAAGTAAATAAAGGATTTCTAGATGAAAAATAAGGCGGAGGGCATATAATGAAGAGGAAACCAGATTAACAAAAGATTGATTTACCTCTCTCTTCGTTTCTAATTCTGCAAGCTTGATATAGATCTCAACCATTTGTTTCATCTAGGTATTAACAGAATATCTGTAAGGATAAGTAGCCAAAAACAGAACTTGGTCTAGAAATAGTAATTGTTGCACAAGAAGTAAAAAATATAGGTCATCGGTTGTACTTGTCTGATGATAGCTCCATGATATGAATCTAATTCTTTCAAGAGGTTCTCTGCAGCATCTTTTTTCTCTTTATCTACCACAAACGAATTTCTACTACTTTGCTTGTCCTTAATCCGGTCCCCATTTGCCAGGGCAAGAAGCTGAAAGCCACAGTTCATTAAATAATATTTTCTAAAGAAACAAAGTTTTTTTATATGTTGACAACTTGATTTGAGATAACCTCAGACTCCATATTTTTCAACCAGAATCTCTCATGAATGGAAGAAAAATTGACTGAAAGAGAACCTATGAATCTTGTTGAAAGAATCAATCAACTCTACCTGAAATATCGTGTGGTATGGGTGTTCAATTGCCATTTTCTTCACAAGAGAAATCAAAGCAAACTACAAAAGAGTTCATTTGTATAGTAAACAAAGTCAAAATAAATCTCAAGAAAAATGGACTTTTTAGCTGAAAATATAATTCAACTTCCACATGTGAATGCATAAGCATCAGTAAATGACCATGAAATACATACAAAATAAAAAAAACACGTGAACAGAGTAAGATCGAACCTGGAAACTCTGAGGTCCCTGACCATCTTTTGTTCCTCCCATTCTGGAAGCAATTTGGTATACTAGTGGTATAAACTTGTAAGATTGGACCTGCAAGCATTTTTAAAGAGTTAGAAGCTTTAATGATGGTCCCAAAAGGAGACGGGAGCCACAAAAAATAGTGTCAAGTGCACAACTACAAACACACTGAATGAACTAATCCCTCATAACCATTTTTGCATTGTCAAGTATATAAATTATATCCTTCTCTATAAGCTTAAGGTTCTAGATGATGTGGTATTTCAACATGGTAGCCCTAGTCCCATGTTAATCTTGTGCTGGGCCACCCACAAATGTGCAGTCTTGCACACTTAAAATTTAAAATGTCTAGTCTTAGTTGTGATCAATTGTGTTAAATCCAAAATGGGTAGGTAAATTGGAAAATTGTTTCTTATGATGGATTGGTTAATCCTCCCTCCATCCACGAGGGACTTTAGCATGTTATCAATCACACCAAGTTTTGCCCCCTCTCCACAATCTTAAACTTTTAGATGAACATGTAATTTCAACAAAGTTTATATATATCAAAGTGGGAGATCTTACATTCAAATCTTATTTCCATAAAGTTCCTGTCCATGCATTTTGGTCTGTTATAGAAAAAGGTGTGTTAAAGCTATAAATAAGTCCTCCCTATAAAGTGCTAATTATCCTAGCGTGAGAGGGTGCATTAATCTAAACATGCCCTCTTTAGAAGTGTTAAACTGTCTGCACATGTGAGCAGCATATTAGTTCAATAAAGGAAACATCAATACTCATTATTCGCATCATATGTACCTCTTTGATTGTGCTGAGCATGCCATTTACAACTATTGGTCTTGATGAGAGAGAAAACCATAAGGAAACAAGCCGAAATACCTGAAAGAAATTTCTCAAACATCATGAAATTCATATACAAGTCAATTAGAATTTTGAATAAATTCTGCACCATGTTGTGTCAATGTTTTCTCTTGAATCAATGGTTGAGATAGAAGCATTTTCACTTTAAGATGTGACGAAGAAAAACAAACTACATATTGCCATCCTGAATTTACACTATATATGCAAACTGTGTGATCTGCAAATTCAAACCAGCAACTAATACCTATATTAAAGGAAAAAAATGATCATGAATACATACCACTCTGATATCATATTTGTCGCCAATCACCAAGCATTGTTTATACCCTTCTAGTGCTGTACCTAAAAAGTTATCCCTGTCCACCTACCAGACAGAGTATACCAAAAGAATATAATCCAATCCAAATTAATAAAATGAACAATCAGTGTGAACAAAAAAAATAAAAACATGAACATAAGCTGAATCATTTTAAGATTGGAAGAGAATAATATAAATAAAATATTAAAAAAATTCTGACGAGATGTACTGTAGCAGTTTACCTTTAATGATTGACATATCCTTTTTCAGATACAAGCAAATATTTTATCGATGTAATGAAGAAAACAAGAAAGCAGATGAAAAATCCTCAAGAAAGTAAAATATGAACTATAGGAATGCAGAGCCCTTCATTCTCATAGTAAATCTGTCCATATTATGTCCCTCTAACCAAATGAAATAAGCATATACAGACTTTTAAGATAATGTTATTCATGTCCAATGCATACACCAAAATTGTTGAAAACGAAGAACAGAGCCACAGAAAAGACACTCTCTTAATTCATATGTTTATAACAAAAAACCCACCATGTTTCTTTCAGATTCAGTTAACTACACTTCTCATTGTTGTGAGTCTAGTAGCAAAAGGAGGAAATTAACATTTTCAGTGTCAATCTAATGCATTATCAACATCTTTTTTCTTTCTTTTATTTCACCATCAATTGGATAACAAAAGTTTGTTTTGACATAAAATCAAAATACTTCAGCCTAGTCCAGTTACTGAACAAGTTATAGGAAATTTAGAATGTTGTTTGAGCTTCCATCATAGAACACAGATTGGAAAAGGAAAAATGTGAATTAAGCAATCAATCTCCATATCAAGATCACCAATCAAAATGTGTTTTTTTTTAATTATATTTGAGCTCATCCCTCAAAGTTAGCTTTCCCTTATATTCATTCTTTATATTCATCCAGAAAGAATCATAAGACGTAGGGGGGGGGGGGGGGGGGGCTGCACTATCAATGCTTAGATATGAACTTAAACTAATCAAATTCAAAATAAATAACTGTAAAAGTGGAAAACCTGCAATTTTTCATCCTCTTCTTTGTCCATTTTAAGTTGCTTTTGCAATTCCTGTATTTTGCCTTGATATTGAATTTGTTCTCCCTGAAATCATATAAACAAAAGTCAAATGCCGATAAAAATAAGTCAGCTAATTAGATGGTCTAACCTTATGCATAAGAACTTCTAAAATCTAGAAATGATAAACAGAAACATACCTTTGATGAACCCTTAACGCGCTTAATCAGTGCTTCCAGCTCCTTTGTCTGAAAATGAATTAGACATTGCACTGTGAATATTATAGTCTTACGATGTATTTTTCTTTTTTTTTCTTTTTTTCCTCTCTTTTATAATTTCATTTAGCGTCTTATCTTTAGTCCTGTTTTCATTTATATATGTTAATTGAGATAAATTGTTACCTGCTCTAAAATCTAGTAACCTACCTTGAGTTTTCTCAAACGCATTGCTGCTTGCCATTCACTGGAGTTCAGTCTGTCCTCATAGCTACGAAATAGAGCATCTGCATAGTGAGCAAGATGGAAATGCATTTGACATTGTTTTAATTTCGATTGTGTGTCTTTAGTCTTGAGATTGTCAGCTATTTCCACTGCATGTTTTAGGTATTTCTCCAACACAATTCTAGAACTGCAAAAACCCATCAAATGAGGCATTAGAAGAATTATGTATAAGCCAAGAAAATGACATTTGGAAAATCAAGTTCTATTAATGATATGACTTACTTGCTTGAACGAGTTTCTGCTAGCCATTTTCCTAGTAGGCGAAATACATCTGATGCATCAGTATTAAATTGAGGCTTTTGAGATATATACTTAGCAAGATTGATTGCCATCTCATGCTGACCCTGGGCTCGGAGAAGCTTAGCTTCCTCAAGCTGCCAAATGAGAAGATCCAGAATGATGCAATTAGCATCACTGAACATAATAGTGGAAATAAATGCATAATCAAAGCAATGTCAAGCTGGCAATTGAAGGAATGCAGAACTTTGTAATTAATTATGAGATTTGAAATAAAGAATGTTGGTTTCCCAGTTGTTAATTGGTAAACATTTAACCCCTTTATTACCTTATGCTTTTAGAGCAGCTTAACACGGTTATCACAGAAGAGGTCTTGGGTTAACTCTTATCTTGCCCCATTTTTTGATTATTATGTTGGACTTTTTTATGAAAATTTTGTATTTGGCCCACACATGAGATGGTGTGTTAAGTAGTTAACTTTAATTCCTCTATCAGCTTAGCTAAAGAAAGTGATAATTTAACTTAATTTTACACCAACCAAAGTGGTCCTCAAAGGTTTTGAGGTGTATCTAAGTTATGAGGAGAAAATTGATGATTCCGTCCAGTGATTGAAATTCATACCCTTCCACGCAAGTAAAAGTTGGTACATTCTTCTCCAATTCCTGTGCACGTAGACTTGAATTCATGCAAAGATGCAACAGCCTGAGAAAATCTACAACCCTGCAAAGAAAAGATAGGTCAGGTAACAAAAATCTCATGGTGTGGCTACCAGAGATGTTTTTTTTCAGAAGAAAATACCTTGCGAAGAGTGGATGCAGAATCCAAAAGATGTTGCATTTTAGAATCCCTATTGTTCAATATCTGAAGCAAGATCCCTCTAAATGCTATGAATGGCTCCAACAAAGACATGTGCAATTGTGATTGTTCCAAAATGTGATTCCAATCTTTACTCAGCCATGATAACTACAGAGGTGATCAAACTTCAAAGTGTTACTATAAGTGAAATTAATAAGTTTGAATGAAATAAGTAGGATTGTGTGCATACACACGAGACAGAAAAAAAAAATTGGTGAGAAAAAAAGGCCAATAGAAGGAAATGTTCTACAGACAGGTAAAATAGATATTCATGGTTCTGTTAGATTGTTAGCCCATTTAACAATTTAAATTGTTAAGAGAGAACTGCAGTTCATGCATTTAATAGTTTCAATAGAAATATCATGGTAAAGGCTACATTTTACCTGAGGCAGAAAAAAAAAAAAAGAAAAGAAAGATCCTTTAGTGGAGATTAAAGTATAAATAGTTTTCATTTGGTTCTCTTCTTCTTCTTCTTCCTTATTTTTTCGGCTCTATTTTTCCAGCATGTTGATATGCATAGAAGTATCAAAGTTGAACATGTGTCTCATAACATGTATTAAGAAAGAATATACTAAACTTAACAAGAAAGGGTAATTATCTGAATGCCTAAATACCAAAAGCTACACTTAAAAGAAGAGCATGGCATCGGAACAGCTAGATGTCCAACTCATTAGGGATTCTGCTAATATTATTTGTCGATTTAATAGTAAGATTCACAGTAATTTGATGTGACAAAGCATCTGAGAAAAACAGTACCTGCTCCATAGATGGGACTATAGGCGCAGACAACATCTCTAATTCAGATGAGGAATCTGTCCGAGAGAGCGAACTCCAACGCAATTCCCATGCCATACCAAGATGATGAAAGATCTACAAAGTGACCCAAAAAAAAAAAAAAAAAACTCTTAAAGAGATGTGATAAAATTTTTTTGGTTACACATCATACATTTATCTAATGTTTCTTCATCATAGACATCACCCAAAGAGAGGAAGCAATTTAGGTATCCTGAGGTTCAAACAATAGAGTAAAGGTTTCTTCGTTAGGTGGATTTGGGAAATGTGTCAATAGAATAAAAATATATGGGTTAGATTGGTAAATACTATTCCACTGTGTTAAGTGTTTAAATTTGACCCCTCTTTATCAGTCAAAGCTTTTAGAGCAAGTGACAATTTAACACACAAGAAAGGCAGTCCTTTTAAAGGGCACTAATCCCCTTGATGGATTGCATGATAGGATATGTCAACTACATTAATGGAGTAAAATTGGGACTAAAGCAACCTACTCTTTCCTAGTTATCAAACAGATGTAGCTGAGCAGGTTCTGAAGTGCAAAAGTGTGGCATGGAGATCTTTACTCCATCCCCTAAGTTTTTGTGTTGTAATACCCAACCAAGTTTTAAATGTTTAATACAAGTCATTTAATTTTATTGATTTAGCTTAGATTAATTGTATGATTAGTTCTATGGGAGGTTAATAAGGATAATAAAATAACATGTAGATCTTAATAAATTGTTGAATGGAAATATTCTAGATTTTTTAAGATTACTTCAATACACTTGGATCAAAAAAAAAAAAAGAAAGTTCAATCAAATCAGGTGGAGTTAAAACTGCAAAAATTGAATAAGCTTGGACATAAAGCTTACAAAAAAATGGTGGTTGAGATGGCAGCTTATTTTCAACCTTATAACGTCACTGGATAGCCTAGTTATAAATATATAAATTATATCATAGATAACACTGTCAGGCTTCTAGAGGCAAGAAGGTGTGCCACTTCACAAGAGAAGATCAAGAATCTGTAATGAATAATTACTGATCCACGCCTAAGTGTACAACAGCAAACTCAATAGTAATAAGAATACCAGCTGGGAAACAGGAGATACCTGAAGTTTAACTATTGTTGAGTGAATATACTCGGTGCTCTCCTTGCTTGTGTTGCATATGCACAGCAAAAGCTCCTGATAAAAGAAAGATCCATGATGAAAGATAATAAGTCCTAGTTATCATTCAATAAGCAGGAATGTGCAGCAAGAAGTACCTGCTTTGCACCTTTTACTTTATTATGAAATTCATCAATATCTCCTTCTTCCAAAGCTCGAAAACAGCTGTTTGCCAACAAGACAATTGTCAGCAGGAATTTGCATAACCCAAAGTCACAAGAAATAGTATAATATCAGCTGAAAATGGATATATTCAATTATTCCACGTGATAACAATTCTTTTTTTATCAAAATTGGAGATTTCTCCTCAACCAAGAATGCTACACTAGCATTCTCAAAGCATCATCAGTGAAGAAGAACAAATTTTCAATTAACACGAAAGTAAAAGAAAAAGCACAGAATGCAGAAAAAAGAAGTTCCAAATTGAAATTATCACTTCAGAAGAAATCTGTCCACTAATACAAATTTCAGGGCTTGACATGAAAAAAAAAAAAAAAAAAAAGTTGTCATAGCATGCCAAGGGTACAGTCTCAGAGTAAAAGCTATCATTTGGTAAATAAGGTAAATTTGATTTGTCCTCTCCCCTGTTTGCTGTCTGTTCACAGTCATCTAAACATGTCTATTATGATCAGTGGCAGTTGTTTTTGAGATTGTTAAAATTACAAAAGCTCTTCCACATCCACCTGCTATTAGCCAAATATACAAAATATTCCCAATAAGAATAAACGATTATGACCTAGATTGATCTGCATCTCTTTGCTGCACTGCAATTTAACTCATAGCTCTACAGAGTTAAATTGCATTTCATTACCAATGAAACACAGGACTAGAAAGCTTTATACGTAAATACTATCATTTGAAGGAAACACTAAAAGATAAATTATACTTGCCTTTTGACACCACTCAAATTTCATCTTTAACAAAAATCCAATTTGTTTGCTTTACGGAGAAATATAAAAGACATAAAACTCATAGAACTAAATAAACAGCCAAACATCTGGAAGATATTATGACAGGTTTAAGAATTGAAAGAAATTAATTACACCCTTATATTGTGAATCTTAATATTTAGAAATCAAGGTTATGGTAGTTCAGAACCAACAGTGATCAAGGAAAAAGCTTTTTATAGAAGGACTTCAGTTCCTGTATGTGATTCTTTGGTTAAGAAACAGTTGAAAGTAATCTATGCTTGACAAACAGAAAGGGAAGTATGCCATTAATACCCAAAGAAGGTAAGGTTGAAAGTAAAGTATTCAAAAGTTGATGTAACCTGTGCAAATTTTGATTAAAATGACAAGCTCTAGGGCTCTGAGTCAATGCTACATAGTTCGATTCACCGTTTAGTAGAGAAAATTCCCAATCACCTGCACGCCATGCAGCTTCATACTGCAGATGATTTTACAGATATTACTAGAGCAATTCAGCTAAAATCTCTGTTCGATCTATGTGCACATGCCAAATATAATGCAGTGATTAAGAATACGAGACCACCTGCAATTCAGTGAATTCCAGATCCTGTTGAAGCTGGGCCTTCTGAGAAGCCAATCCTTGACAATATACATCCAACACATGAGTGCAGCCAATTTGCTGGAAAGACCTCATTAAGCCCTTAAAAGGTTTTTTTTGGATTGTTACATTTTCAGGAATGCAGAATGGTGCAGGATCCAGTGATTGAGAATTTTCTGGCAAAAGAGCTCTGGTATTTGCATCTTTTTGTTCCATTTCTCCAGATCGTAGTAGTAAATCATAGAGCTCAAGCGCTTTACTCCAGTTCCCCTCATGTTCAAACATTATAATTTGAGAAGTCAACTGCCAAAACCAATAAATTCTCAAAGTCCAAAAACAAATTTAAGATTATATCCGACTGTTTCTTTCAGGCAAACATTCTCAGAGTTAGAAATAAAACAAGGTCATAAATAAGTAGAACCATGAAAGGAGTGTTTTGCTTCAGAAACCTTACAGTTCCCTTACCAAATTCACTAAGAGAAGAGTTTAGTTCAGTTTTAGATTATTTTAGTTAAAAGGAAAAAAAAAAAAAAAGTTAGAGAAGTACTTCCCATGTCAAAATATAGCGCTTAGATACACACTAACCTCATGAGATTGAATGATCCCATACAGGCTGTCAGGCTCATTTATTTGTGTGACTGCAGAAACAAGTATTGCAATGTGGCATGGCAGCTGCAAGAGATGAAAGGATTAGAATTTCTCTAAAACACATACAATATTAGTAGCTTTTGTTGTCTTTCTCCCCCACTACACTAGCTTGGGACCCTTTTTCTCCCTGATATAATTACACCACAAAGTAGGATTAAATAGTCTAATCATATTTTGTTCAAGAGGAAAAAAGTTAGAATTAAAGAAAAAAGGACTTAAGTGCCAATCACAAATAGTTTAGGGACCAATTTGGCTAATTTCCCATAATTTATAAACAATTTACTCTTACCCAATAAAAGTAACTTTCTATCTACAACAGGCTCATTTGAGTTATTGTAAAATGTTTTCCAATGATAGCATACCAAATAAAATATTTCTTACTTCTAAAAGAAAAAACAAAAAAAATAAAAAAATAAAAAAAAAAGAAAAAGAAAAAGAAAAAGAAAGAAAAGTAACTGAGTGTTAGGGAAAATATTTTAAACAGAAACTATTCTCATATTAGGGCAAAATAAACCCTTAGATTGCATATATTTTACTTACTACTTCAAGATGAGAGAAATCTGGACTACCCAATATAAGGCTGTTAAAGTGCTCCTCACACCAATGCTCCACATACATTACAGCGGTAAAGTAAGAACCACAGCTCTGTAAAACAAAAGTAGAGAAGCAGAGAGTTATGGAGGCACAGATTAGACAAATTGAAAGATCATATACTTGAATAAGATAGGTTAAAAACCAAATGCTTACAATGGCGGACTTGGCAACCACAAGATAATCAATAGGAAGCCAATAGACCTATATATTATTAGCAGATAAAAGTAAACTTAGAGATGCAAAAATGTAACAAATTGATAGAGTAATGTAAAAACATATATCCAAGAATTTCACAGTAGCCAAAGTTATGATCATCACACGACTGAGTTTTTCAGAAGAACTTCTCATCATTCTTGCAAGATTAGGTTTGAGAAGATATCATTTTTACTGTTTCCCAACATCAGAACTATTGAATTGTCATAAGCAGGTTTTGCAAGGATAAGTTAGAAAAGTTAACAATAAACTAGGAAAGAGGTACCTTTTCCCAAAGAAATGATGAATCCAATCCAGATGAATTTAAATGCTCTTTATGCTTCATGGATGCAGAACGGGACTTTACTCCAGAACTAGAAGGCCTGCTACTCTGTTGAAACCATCACCCTATCACATGTTAACTATTGCTATAGAGAAATTACAACATGGGAAACTTTTTGTTAAATTTCCAAGCTTAAGCTGATAAAGAGGATTGGATGATTTAAACAATTGACACCACTCACATGTGGGAAGCAGAAATTATCAAAACCAGGCCCAACATGTAGACAATAACTAGCAAACAGCTAATGCTCAAATACGGGACCTCCCACTCTGAACCATTTTAAATTTGCACTTACTCTAGAAGTTTAAGCTAATGAGAGGGCTTGGATTTCTAAATTTAAAAATTCTCTCTTTCTTTTTGTTCTTCTTTTCGCTTGCAATGTTTAATAAAGTACACATTTTCCACATAAATCACCTTCACGCTTTCACGCTTATTTGAACCAGAAAGTCTTGTAGCTCTTCCCAGAACATGACACAGTCGAAGCTCATTAAGTGCATCCAAGATAACTTGAATTGATTTCATCAATGTGTTTGACTCAGTAAATATATTTTCTTGAAGCTGCAATACACAAAGTATAAATTCATTTCTGCAACAATGGTATAGGTCAAATAGCCACAAACAAAATATTCAGCTACATACAGAAAATATTTCATTTACAAAAATCTTCCTATTGAAGCAGCAAATGTAAAGACAAGCAGATCAACCAGGTAAATTGAAATCCATGGGAACAAAAGGCAGGATATTTAATCCTATAGGCAACTTTGGCCAGTAGTATCACTCCGCAAGTGTAAAGTTATCTTACTGATCATGACCTATGTACGGCATAATAATTTTGACATTAAAAATTCCAAAATAGCTTTCTAAAGATGCAGCAGATGAAAGTTTCATACACTGAAAACCCAACATGTCATTCGTAAAGTTCATCGTGTTGAAAAGATCATGAATAAGATGTGTATGGTTAAATAACAGAAGAATCTACCAACCATTCCTTGTACAAGACACAGTACTCAAACTGAGTTAATTAAGATGATCAGTGAGAAAACTTAAAAGAGTGTGATGCCAGGGTCCTCCTACATGATCAGATCAATTTATTGCAGTGAAAAACACAGTGATTACCATAACTGCATCACAAATATAAAAAAGGCGCCACCTTTTTCATCTAATGATCAATATCAAAGTTAGATCTCCTAATTTTAATCATAGATACATCATCTGCATCAAATATGATAGAAAAGAGTGAATATCTTTATCTCCTTTTCATGGAATTTTAATTCCATCATTGCAGTGCACATTGCAAAATATATATATATATATATATATATATCATGGAACTAAGGTAGTCATTCCAAAACCTAAATATGCCCATCATATAATTCAATAACACAAAGATTCACCAACTATTAATAGTGAAAAAATATCAATGTTGAGTAGCCAACTAAACGGCAATAGAGTAACTCTTCCGTAGACAAGTAAACAACTTCCATTCATCACGCCTCCCCCCTCCATACTTCCATTTTTACTATTGAAGAGAAAAAAAATATAACACATCTAAACTTAATCAACACAAACTAAGCATTATACAAATACTACATTGAAAGAAGAAAATTGATGAGTGTGTTTCTGGTACTTCATAACCAAAGCATGAGAGAAACTAGAAAACCATGGAGCCACAACCATCATCAGAACTACTAGCCATATTGGAAGCTATGTTAGGAGACATGACCAGTAATACCATTTTTTGTCATGAAGTAAAGAAGAAGGCTATACTAAAAATGCAACTAAAAAATGATCATTATCAATAAGAAATAGCACACAACCCAACCTGCGAGGATATCAATTTGCATAGATCAACATCCAAGTCTTTCTGTCCTGCTAGATTAACCATGACATTTGGTAATAGAAGCTCTGCAACTTCAAATTTTAGCAAAACAATATCTTGACACAATCTGAAATATACAGAAATATATTGAGCAGAGAGTTCCCCTTGGACAGGAAAGATCATGGAAGTAGGTGCAACAATCATTTGTAGCATATAAATGAAATACCTTAATATAATATCATCACAATAACCAATAAGTCCATGAACAAGCGGACAAATCCAAATGTCAAAGGTTTTTCCAGTAGTCTTCCATATCGTAGAGCTCCCAAGAGAAATTGTTCCAGCTGCAATGAGATTTATGCATTTATAAAACAAGCAGAAGATAATTCTCTATGCTAGAACCCATAAAAGGCTACACACATAAACTTGATTAATGGAAGTGCTATGTTTTGCTCGATTGATTTCCTCACACTCTGTTGACCTATTTGAATCAAACTAGCCCTTGCATCCCAAATACAATTAATACAAGAGAACACCTCTCAAAGGCATCAATTGTTTTGCACAATATGTATTAATGGTAGTTTATTTCATTAAATCATTGATGGTTGTAGTTATGACAACATTATTGGTAGAGAGGCTTTGGAGGTATTGATGTTGCAAGTGGAAAAGCATCCCAAGCCATATTGCATTGGGTGGATTAAGGCAACAGAGAAGATTCAAATGAAGGAATGCTGCAAGGTACCTTTTTCCTTTAGCAAATATAGGAATGAGGTGAATTCTGATATAGTAGATAAGGATGTATGCCACATTTTATTTTGGAAACTTTAGCAATTTGATATGAATGCACTACATACTGGTAAAAATAATCTGTACAGGTTAGAGAGAGGGGGTGAAGTTCACATTACTTCCTTCATAAGCAAATAACCATCCTCTATATGTATAAAATCAACATCTATATTTCTGATCATTAATGCATATTACAGTTTACATAAAACTTGTGAAGAAACTCCAAAATATGTTTTCATCTTCATTTACATGCAGATAGGGAAATTTTGGTGCAGAGTGGAATAAGTGGTCCTGGCCCCACTTTCTGCAAAAGGGATGAAAATAAAATGTTGATGTCAAGATAAAATGCTCAGATGGAGCTCGGGTGGTTGGAGCTACTTGTCCTGGCTTAGCATGAAGCATATCAGTAATATAGGGGGATTATATTCAAGAACAATTGTCAGATGATGCTACCTTCTTTTACTAAGCCTTAAAACCAATATTAGTTTATCAGAAACAGGTAAATTCTGTCTAGTTGTGTCACATGTATATGTCAAAGTTTTTAGGCATGTTTGCACACTGAATAACCAAAATGTGTTGACCACCTAATTCAAAGGATTCTGATAGATGTTTCACGTACAACTGACCTGGTCTCAAACCTTTTATCAATAATCTTTAATCGTTACACAGTTGCAGAAACTGTTGAACACATATTGGATAGTGTTTAGTCCATGAAATCATATGGTCCATTTATTTTTGTGTATTTTGCAGACAGGAATAACCTCTACCATTCAGGCATGGGAAAGAACTTCACAGTCTCAAAGTAAAGTGCACAAAAAGGTTGAAAATGAAGAGAGAGTTTGATCATAGAAAATGCTTGGAAGGCAAAAGCAATAATGGAAAGGGAAAAACTAGTAATGAAAAGCTTCACCATTGAACTTTCTTTCTAGATCCAAGACCAATTTCTGAACCAGATCCATGTTAATGCCCTTGGAGTGAACCTACAGCAAAGAAATAAGGGGAAAAGGTAGTTACTGTAAACATTTAACAACATAATAAGCAGAAATAAAATAAAATAAAATAAAATAATAATAATAAAAAAAAAACACAATGACGTTGAATCAACATTTTAAGACACCATAACACACTCTAGGGGACATACATTAATGATTCTGTGCTCCAAATGGATTCACAGCTAAACCAAGTCAAGTTACATGGAGTTGAACGGAGTCAACCCTAGAAGGTAAAACATGCAGGAACTTAGCTCTTGTGCAAATCAGTGTATAATGAGTTACTAGTTAACCACACATCAAATGCTAAGCACAATTATAAGCTGGAGAAACAACTTAGTCTCAGTAACATCTTCACATCCTCCTCAACTAGCAACTATATAGACATACAAGATGAAAATGAAGCATGGTACTCAAGATCCAATGGGCAATGCCACAACTAGAAATTTTTCACAGGTACAACAAATATATGTATGATCTCATCACATAGCTTACCAGAAAGGTGGTTAAAGACAGATTTCTACACTTGAATCCAGAGGGGGATAAATTTCATTTTGATTAAGAACTTCTACTGCCTAGTGATGTACTTTTCAGTTTTACACTAAATTAATCTTAATGTCCTTTATCCAGCAAAGGGAAAAAAAAAGGTTAACAAAGTTAATGTAATAAAGAAATTCCCCCCGAAAAGAACTGCTGATACCTGGATTAGAGACCTTTCATATGAATCAAATGATAGCAAAGCTCTTTGACCCTTTTCAGTAGAAAGTATCCCCTGCTCGAGAAAGTGCATGAATCAAATTACAATTATTCAAAAATCCACCATATAATACCAGCATCCAACAAACCAATCTCCAGAAAATGAAAGTAGAAAGCATAAGTTACTTTTCAAAATCTAAACAAATTAGAATCACGAGACAAATATCTATAACTTCAGGATTGTATAGTAATAAAGTTCACATTTTATATGTAGGTAAAACCTCAGGTAAGTAGAATATTTCAGAAATTTACTTTGGTTTTTCAACTGATTGCTCAACTCTAACTCCATCAGGAATATCTGGCAAGTGGCAACAGTTGATAAATCCTTAAAAGTTAATTTGCCTCAGAAGTAGCTTTATAATCCTTTCTTAGTAGATATTGCATCAACTTTGGATAGACCAAAAGAATCCAATAAATTGTATTGGAATTTTAGAGTAATTTTAGCAATAAAAATCAAATGTCTAGAAAAAAAAGGAGAGTGTTTTTAAAAAAACAGAGAAATACTTCCTAATAGAAATTACTTTCAATAGATTAGCAATCCTCTTGACCAAACTTAATTTATTGTCAACGTACAAAAAGAAAAGACAGTTTAAATCCCTTAAACTGAGAGATTTTGGTAAAGACAGTTATAATATAATGTGAAAAATGTGTTCAGAACATATGAGGTTATAACAAAATTAAAAGAAGCCTGCAATGCAACATTACCATCAACATATACTAAATAGCATGCTCTATCAGATATAAGGTTATGATTGAGAGACTATTTTATATCCCAAAGGTTCCCAGTTCAGTGTTAAGGCCATAATTTCAACTTTCAAAACATAATTTTCATCCCAAATCCCTGCATTTTTTCTCAACTCAACTCCAGAATCAGTCAGTGAAAGCATTAACCCAATATAATCAATGACAACATCAGTTGAAACTTAATTTCATATCATAAATGAATTGAACCTATTGTTAAAGCCTAAGCATAAAAGACTCACAGAAATGTTTATTGTTAAGAGGATAAATATAAGCATTTAGAGTAGATGACAATTAAAATTTAGTTAACATCATATCAGAGCCGAAGGTCTTGAATTCAAATCCTTGCTAACTGCCCCAATATATTGATTACTTTGCACGTGTTAGATTTTGTATAAAAATATGTGATCAGCCCACTCATGGAAGCGTGGGTTAAGAGGATAAATTTGATACCTCTCTATTAGCTTAAACATTTATAATAATAGGTGGAAGTTTAACTCAATTTAATATTTATCACAAGTATATAATTACATAACACTTTTAAAAGGAACAAAATTAGCACACATAAATTTAAAGAAATACAAATGCCTTCTCAAGACTTACACGCAAAGCTTGTGCAGTGATATCAATTATCTTAGCAGAATCATCCATCAAATACTTCATCAGTAGCCGCATAAGTGGATACAGAAGTTCTTCAGGTGTGCCCGCATCCATATAGAAATCCTTTTCTGTTGCAGAAGCCTTACTGTGCACCCGAGAGCCGAGTACATAGCTAAACTCTCTAGGAAGGTCAAAAACAACACGGTGGGGATCACCGATACCAATCTGCAGATTACAGTCATATCAAAAGGAACATTTTTACTTTGTTATTGAAGAAATTAAAAATGAAAGTGCCAACAGTTGTACAAGGTAGGTAATAGGTGAGGAATAATACCTTGGACACAAAATCAGCCAATAATGCAGCTAAACCACTTGTGTCATGCAAGCTACATGTTTGAGCAAAATTCCAAACTGCATGGACAATGTTCTCATCATTATTCCAATTTTCGTCACTCAAATCAAGTTTTGGAGTTGTCTCCTCTAGGCAAGTTTCCACACCAAAGAATTTTCTGTGCAACGCTTTAAGACTGACCAACGTAAAAAAAAAAAAAAAAAAGAGGTAAAAATCAATTCATGAAGCAATTAGCAAAATTATTTTGAATTGGAAATTTAATAATTAGATTTCAATTTATTAATAAACCTTTCTCAAATTTGATCTTCTTGTACATAGCAAGTAGGATTTTCAAAGTTTACGATTTTTGCAACATACAAATTACTTTCATTAAGTTTGCTCATATATATTGCAATATGATATCAATTGGGCTCTTCACATGAGCTATTTGTCCTTCTAAAATTCAACAATTTCCTCCATAAATATATCACATCTGTAGATAAAATTAATATATATATATATATATATATATATATATATATATATGTGACATAATTTAAAATAAAAATTAAGTAGTAGTAGAATATTTTTAACTCTTGAAACAAATATTTATTTCCAACCAGTCTCAAGAATCAGTTAGTCTAAATAACTCAATATTCTCTGGGGAAATCAACTCCTATCTACTCTCATCCCCTTTCATAACTGAAAAAAGCAATGATTAAATCACCTCAATTTCAGCATTCTTGCCGGAAGGTAGTACGACCTCTTTGCTAGCTGAAAATTACCAATGAAACAACAAATCTGATAAATTAAATACAATCGTGGAATAAGCATTAAATAAAGGAAGCAAACAAACCAATAAGTAAAGTTACTCAAAGGTCCTCACATTTATCAAGTGATTCTTTGGAGAGTAATCTAGACATAGTTTCTTCTGGAACCTCAAGATATCATCAAATGGACCAAGTTCAGGAAAGAAATCCAATTCCTGAGAGAACATAATCTTAAAACACAAGTTAACCGCATAAATCAAAGACATTAAGTGCCAACACTAAGGCATTAACCATACCTTGATGTACTCATAAAAAGAGGGATCAGAATGCAAAATAAGCTGATGGAGCAATGACAGAACTTCAGATGAAGAGACAGAAGAAAGTTCACAGCCAGATTCAGCTGACTTGAAACAAGTAACCAATTTAGATACCAAGAACTGCATAGAACAAATCAAATGAATTAATGAAAGGAAGTTAATATACAGAATTGATAGAAGAAAGAATAATTGAAAGTGATAAAGGTAACATATTACTGGGAGTTGTTCCCCAAGCACCCTGGTGGTGTCCTCTTCTGGAAAACTCTTACAAATCTCAAGCAGCTTGGAAGTAATATGGCAACATTGACCAAGTAAAGCATCACAGCTAATATATTGCCCAACCAGGTTGAAGAGATAACTATTAAAATAAGTGTGTTAGATTGTGGTGCCTCCAAAGTTGAATAAAACTCAGAGAAAATATAATCACTGAATAAATTACGTCTCCAATCATAATTCCAGTTTTTTTTTTTTTTTTTTCAAATTTATAAAAAAGAACCTGGAGAGTGTAGTTGTCTTTTGTCTCATCCTTTGTTTGGATTAAACATGCCATGTCTCTATTACTATCTTAAGCAGCAGAAGTTATAGTGAGAAGTTTGGGTAAGAGTCCAAGAGAGAGATAATGACATCACAGCAGAAAGACAAACATAGTCTTTGGTCCTAACTTCAAGGCTGCAAGTAATTTACATGGCATGATATATTTTCAACAAATTTTAGAATTTTATATGTTTTCCTATAATGGTGATTACATGACGTTAATTTCATTATATGCCCTACTTCATGATAATAGCTGGTTTTCAGGTCAAATATGATTTGTAGTATATGAACTGGGAGAAGAAAAAATAAAACAGTATTTGGAAACAATTATTGTTTCTTGAGTCAAATTTAATTTGCTATGCTCACAAGTTGGAATTTTAAATTTTGACTGTTGAATTGAATTATTGGAGACAATAGTTTCAAAAGTGTGTTTGTGCACGTGAGGGAAACAGATAGAATAAAAGAACAAAGCTGTTTGGTCAAATATGCCTAGACCTTCATTAAATTGCAATCTCCGTGTAATCTTAGCACAGAGTATGAAAACTTACTTGAAAGTACTAGGAACTCCAGCTCTATGCTCAAGTAAATCAATGAGCACCTCAATGCCAGCTAATCTATTACATTTGTGCCTATGATTAGCGGCTGCAGTAATTTTGTAATGCATCTCAACTATGAACTGCATTCAATAATTGAGTAGAAAAATCACATAAAATAGTTGATAAATAGCAATCTTGCTAAAACTAATAGTTTAAAATAAAAAATGTTACCATAAATACTCTATCAGGTCGGAAAATGTTAATCTTGTCCACAAGAGCAGTGCTCCTAGGATTCTCCTCCCTGGATGAAATTACAGTAAAACTCTAAACATAAGACAACAAAGATTATAGCTCAAAGAAGTGGAAAAAAGTACCTGGAGATATCCAAAAAACCATCAACAACAGTTTTAATTGCATGCTTAATTGTATCTCTGGAAAATAAAGGCACTGCAGGATCTGCAGAAACAGCAGCGAGAGAGAAAAGATGATTCACAACAGAAACCTGCAGAAAGAATGAGAAGAAAGATTAGGTAGACCTCCTCCTTAGATGTCAAAGGAAACTTGACCAGTACAAAATCAGATAGGTTTTTTCCATAACAGATCATCAAAAAGGAATGGCTCTAGAGAAAAAAAGCTCTCAAAATTGCAAAAATTACTTCCTAAAAACAATGAATTTTGATCACGAAAAACAGATAAAACTAGTTAAAACAACTCTTAACAAACAAGACCACTTTTTTGTGTTAGTTATGAAAGATGAAACCAGTGTTCTTTTTCATTAGAGTTTGTGAATTTTGAAACTTTCTTCTAGAGGGCCAAAATGCTTATTAAAGTACACAGGCACACACACACACACACACACACACATATATATATGAGAGAGAGAATAAAGAGTTTCAATTTCAGAAAACCAATTCTATATAAAAATGAATATTCAAAGATAAATTATTTATGAAGCATGTTAAATTTTCATCTCATCTCATCTAAATTCTTTACAGAGCATGTACATAGTTAATATACCCCTCACATGTGGGCCAAACACAAATTTTTCAACACTCAACACATGAACAATATTGATAAATGTGTCAAACACAGTACCTCCCACTCTAATGTCATGTTAAATTTCACCTCATTTGAAAGCTTAAGTTGATAAAGGAGGATTGAATTCATACACTTATCATTAACACAGCACAGTGAACACAGCTGCAAAATATCATTAACAGTAATTTCTTTGTTTTCATTTCCAGAATAGATATTAGCTGCTGAGCTGTTTTACCAATACAATAGAAGCAAATATATATATATAAATATTTATGCTTCAAGATAGAGCTGCATGCCTTAACAAAATTAATACCTCATCTAAACTCTTATTACAAATAGAGATAAGTGCAATCTCTAAACTTAATACAGACCCTGCCCTAGGAACCAAAACACGTTTTAACAGCAGGTCCAACAAGAGCATAACTCAATTCAAATATATATTATAATATGTGACTCCAGGATACAAGATCCATCCTTCTGTTATAATTTGAAACCATTACCACATTTGAAAACGTATACTGAAAAAGTGAATCATAATTTACCCACCAAAGAACTTCTAACTGAAAGTGATTAAAGAGAGTATAAAGAGATAGAAAAAACTTTGTCATGAAATACTGGGGACTACATAATGGATAAGAAAAGGAAGAAACTTAAGTGAGGAGAAAATAAACAAAACCAAATGTGAATGGTTAAGATATATATAGTCAAATGGAAAACACATCAGAGTCATGAATGAGAGACCACTATGAGACCTGCTGTTCCATCAGAATAAGTAAATAGGAGGATGCATACCATGTTTTTTTTAATTAGCTGGTCCCTCTCATTTTCTGATATTTCAGCAATACTCAAAACTGAACTATCTAGGACCGCCAATCCCTTTTGCCACCCAGCCTTCTTACTGCAGTGCAGGGCCATACAAACTGAAAAGACATGCACAAAGTGACTCTTAACAAGAATTGCAGGAGGCTGAGAAGAAACCTGAAAAGGATGAATATATGAGTAAATAAGTGCATATTGGTTGCAGAATGTATTAGAAGGAAACTAAAGTAAGTAAGAAGCCATGAGAAGATTAAAAATCCCAATTAGTATTGCCCTACAAACAAAGGAGAAGTTAATTATTTCCTCTATTTAAAATTTTCATTATTAATAAACAAAACTCAGAAAAGCATTCCACCTAGACCATCAAACGTAAGATATGCATACAAAATCAGAGAAAATATAATTAGACGAAATAACCAACATAAGTTAGAACCGTACCTTTGCTACCCAATTCAAATTGGATAAGTCCTCATTCAGGATTAGTGCTGGAAGAAGCCATTGGCAGCAGTACTGCATAAAATTACTTGGCTCCATACTTGCTACAAAGAGGTCCCTCATCTGCATTGTCAATAATTTGTTTGAATTAGGTTTATCTCAAACTCCTCCCCTCTTCCACCAAAAAAAGGGAAAATGAAAGTGGCCATTCTCGAAAAGCTGAAGAAAATAGGTAACTGAGAGACGAACAATGCACAAATTACCTCAATGAGAGCAACTAAATTTACACCACAGGCAACCCAACAGAAAATAATTGGTCCAATAAGTTCCTCCATGTACTGTAGAGAACCAAAAAGACAATTGAATTTTCATCCAAAGAATGACCAAATATACTGATGATCTTTAGCTGATATCAACCATTTATTCACTACAAAAAATAATAATAATAATACTCCATACGAAGACCTCTAATTACCTTTCCCCTGCAACTGTACTGTAATTTTCTAGACAGATTATCTAGAACTGCACCAACAAGTTCCCTAAAATTAAAGATTCCAAGTTAGGAATAATTTTCTGAAGAATTAATACTAAGTGGACATCAAACCATGTAAATGTTCTCCTACCTCTGACAGGGATCAATAGCAGCAACAGCACATATCATAAAAACAGTCTGCAAACCTCAACATGAACATCAAGTAAATGGGTTAAAGGAAAAAAATACATAAATAAAATGCAAGCATTTCATTCGTAAAAGAACTACTCTGCCACACCATGCAGTAAAAGAAGCACAAATGTATGAGAAGTTAGTTCCAAAAAGTACCTCCAACTCTATCTTGTCACTCTCTAGTGCAAGATGCATGAGAGTTATTATTGCAGTCTCCAATGACGGACGAGCCTGGGGGCCAGCAGATAAAACTTCGTTTGCAGTAACAATTTTTTCTTTTGAGAAAACCACCAATTTTGCACCAAAACTAGAACTGAAATAAGGTATTACAAAAAGGATGACAAAAACAACCACTTCTGCAGTTTAAAAGAGTGAAATGAACTCACCACACTTAAGCATTTGTGAAGTATTTGATAAAGAAATTTCAAAAATAAAATGGACATCAATTGTTGAACTGCAAATATTCTAAAATAAAGCACAAAATCAAAAATTACTTTACAGATTACCTTACTAGTTATGCATAAAAACAAAGGCCATTTTGATGTTGGTCAAGCAAAAGACCGAAAAGAAGTGATTCTGATTTCCGGCACATGCCTAAATTTACCACACACAAGCCTATGGATCAACCATAAGGTTGGGATAATTTTGATTTTTAATGGCCTTTCTATTTATTGTTTAACAAGGAAATGATAAGCATGCCAAACAAAAATTGCAGAGAAGTTAAATACATTAAAAGTGAAGTAACAAGGTACATACTAATAAGCAACAAAAAAAAGAGTACAATGTATTAACAACTAAAAATAAATATCCAATAGAAATTACTATCGTTAACTGTCAAAATGCAACACGATAAAGAACTGATACAGGCTTATCCAGCAAAAAGGCAATGAAAACTGTATAGCAGCCTTCAAAGAACCTACCAGATATCTTGCAATAGTTCATGGTGGCCATCCCATGTTTGAAAAAGCACACGAATTCTTCTTGCTAGGGTGAGCCGAACTCGATAATCAGGATCTCGGAGCATCATAAGTAGTTTCTCAATCATGCACTACAAAAGTATATACCACATGAACCGCACAGAAAAAATGTAAATTTTGAGGGGGGAAAATTACAAAATGTACAATGAAAAATGATAAAATAGTCACCTGACCAACTTCAGGTTTGAGTAACACAAAATTGCATATGCAATCAACAAGCTTAAACCGACCATGCCATTCAAAAAGATTGTTCTCAGCAACTTTGTTAATCAAATCCCCAAGAATAGTAACTTCCTGTAAGTCATTTAAACACTTGAGTGTCTCATTTCAGAATGATAAATCAACCAAGAATTCTTCCGACAGACATGCCTCCATATGATTGGTAGACAGCAGAGATCTACCTAACAGATACAATTGAAACATCTTACGAAGGTGGACAGTTGAGAGAGTGAAAAAGAATATCCAGAAAGGTGTTTGGCTTTTAAAAATAGGGGTTGCAAAGTGCTCTGGCGAAACAGGTTATCTGCCCTTTATATTTCTGATTCATAACTTCCTTGCAATAAGCAGGAAATAAGAGAAAAATATCCATCTAAGAGCTTGTTATTGAGTAGTCTATGAACAGTTGCCTCTTTCCACATCAAATGAAATATCAAGTAATTCAGTGAGCATGCATGACATAAAATAGTCTTGCTGAAGTTCTAGCCTTGAAATCTTTATTCGTCTTTTATTTAGTTATTGAACAGTTCAGGGTTTGGTTTCTGATTTAGGAGTTTCTTTTTAAATCCAAGATTTCTTAATTATTATGGGTTGTAGTTTTAGAGCATAGATTACAAGTAGAAGACTTCTCCATTATGTTTATATTTTGTGTAATTTTTTCAATCAATGGAAAATTTATAGACTGTTCTCAGTAACCATGCTATTGTTTGTGTGGCCCAATGAAACTGAAGAAGATGATGCCTTAAGATACCAAGCACATAAAACTTGGGTTTACCCTTCTTTTCTTAGTGCAATGTTAAGAATTATCTCTGTTTCATTATTATTTACTTTCTTATTTACCTATATCATATCATGCACTTAAAAATCTCTCAATTTTGTCTTCCTTTCTACTCCCTCTTTGTCAAATCATCTATCCTATTTCTAGAAAAATTGTCCCATTTTATTTGTCCCATAAGGAAACCAAGGTAAATTAATTATCATATTTTCAGGCTTACCCACCCTTGTTTAATGGAACTCTTATTACATACAAATGTAAATCATGGGTAAATTTGAGAGTATTTAACCTATACAAAAAGTAAAATAGCTTTGAGAATTCGGATATATTTAATTAAGATTAAAGGTTAGTTTTTTTTTTTTTTTTTTTTGGTGGGGGAACCTTAGTAACCTAATAAACTATTTCTCATATGTGGGACAAATAAACTGAGATGGACCAGAGCAGTGAACAAATTTGCTGCAATTCAATCACTACGTTTTAGACAAACTAGCCATCTAAATCTGAGCATAACATGATTTAATTTTGTGGGACAGCTTTATGTGAATTTGTCCTGCATCCAAATGGAAGCACAAATAGGTCCACAAAGTTTTCATACATATATGAATCCATTAGCATGCCTATGGAAGAA
The DNA here is from genome assembly GCA_027405835.1 of Asclepias syriaca. Taxonomy (NCBI): domain Eukaryota; kingdom Viridiplantae; phylum Streptophyta; class Magnoliopsida; order Gentianales; family Apocynaceae; genus Asclepias; species Asclepias syriaca. The sequence continues at coordinate 5,690,455 of CM049933.1, forward strand.
ATTATATAATATGTGGGAGACTAACCTCTTCAGATGCTATATCCTTTGAAGATGAAGCTACATGTTTATCCTTTGCAGTTCCTGTCAAATACAACAGGCTTTGCACCAGACCACTAACAGCATCCAGAGTATTGAGTGAATGGAGTTTAAGGTTCCCGTGCATATCCGCAGCTTCACTTAAAAGTGCAACCTACAAAACGAACATTTGAAGGAGCAAAGGTCAACAAAAGATAAATAAATTTTTGGTCAATAATTGAATAGCAGGAAGCAACAAGATATTATAATATTCACAATAAAGGCAAATAGAGTACCAAGTTCAACCATCTCTTGTCAGACAACCAGTCAGGATGCTGACACAAACTGCATAAGAGAGCTTCCAGCACCTAGATCCAAAAACATAACAGTAATGTTATGTACCAAAAGAACATATCTTAGTGCCAACTCTAATACTCTCTCCATGTTTTATTACAAATCCTCTTTCCCTTTTTTTCACAAATATTAAGGAATCGTTAAATTCAATGGTATAAATATTGAATTTGCAGGATCCCCTATTTAAAACTGTAAAACAAATAATCTTCACTTTTTACCTCTCTCCTTCTCTTCTTTGGGTCAATTTAGAAGAGGTAAAAGTTTCTAAGGAAATAACAACTTTGAAACAATAATTTATATATAGAGAGAGGTAAATTTGGGGGTGGGGTGGGGAAATAGAAAATAATAACTAAAAAGTGTTTTGACATGATCCAAAAAGGAAAGAGGGTCATGTAAACACTGCAGGAGTACAAAACCTCTAAAGAAGAATGTAAGAAGAATATAGACATACATTAGGGTTGCTTTCTTTCTCCACAAGGTTGAATAAGATATCCCAAGTCACTGATGGTAAAACTGAGAAGAAAGCTGAAAGAAATGATAAAATTTCCATTTTCAGATCTACTGATGAGAACCCATTGGCAGCTTTCCCGCCCAAAGCTAAAATATCCACATCTTTAGAACCACCACCTACATCTAACTCCATATCTACTATTGTATTTTTACTATTGTCAGAAGAATAAGAATCCCGAGAATTTTTATGATGTATTTGATCAGAAAGATCTGCTGCTGGAGGAATATCACTTCCATATTCAGAACAACCATCAAACACTTTGGCTGCACTCTTTAGAAGTTTTTCAATAGAATGAGTTATGGCAGCCTGGAGCCCACCATCTATACCCTTCTCCTTTTCCAATTTGTCAAAAAGTGGAGAGCCAAAAAAACTCTTAATGGAAGTGACAATGCGTTCCATACTATTAAAGATAGAATTAGGCCCCAAACAACCAATCTTGACATCACTGTGAGTTTTTTCCAGAATAAAAGCAGCATGATCCATTAGCTCTATCATGTGGTACCCCAATTTGGAGATGAACAGAGAGGAATCTTCTCTAAACCTAACACTGCATAAGGAACATGAAATTTGTTAAAGTAATACAACACAAAGAACACTAAGTGTATGTAAAAATAGAAAATAACACATTATAACTACAGTGAATGCACTAAATTAGAGTGATGCACTGAATATGGCAACAGTGATTGAATCAAATATATTCCTAAGAAATATGGATTCATGGAGAAGACAATAAGCAACAATTGATGATGGAAATGAAGGAACAAAATCACAAAATGGTCAAAACTTTCATTTAAATGGTATTAATAGCTCACTGTAATGTATTAAATCGCAATTTCAAGAAATTAAAAAACTCCTGTCAACCAATACACTGATATGAACAAATAGAAAATTACTAACCTCATTGAATATGAGCAGCACATCAAATTAGATAAGAGTGCACATGCAAAAAGGATATCCGAAAGAAGCATCTTTTTTATCTCTCCCTCCTTTATAACTTCAAGTATATGACTCTCCACTTCATGAAGAAGAAGATATCTTAGCCTCCGGGGAGTATGCACACCTTGATACCATTCAGTCTGCATGACCTACAATGGAGTGCAGACATGTAATCAAACACCAAGTAGAACAGCAGTAGATACTCTCAGCTAAGATACAAAAACATCAGAAAAGAAAACTTAAAATAAAATAAAATAGCACCTTAGGTACTGCTTTGTCATCAATCTTTGCTAGCATTTCCACTGAGAGTTCAAAAAACTTGTTCACGCTTTGAAGGTCATGTTCTTCTGCCTAATAAATAAACATTATCAAGTCAAAGTAGACATCATTCAGCACCCAAAAATCTGATAACTACTGATAACATATCAATGAAAGCACACACCTTTACCCAGATCTCTGCAATTTCAGGAAGATGAAATGGCAAAGGAGCACAGCCAGAACAAAGTGCATAACTGGTAAGTGGCAGTAAAACCACCAATTGCTCATTCAATGTGAAAGATTCCTAAAATACAGTGTATATTAATACTTTAAGTTTAAATTAGACTCAAGCAGTGAATGATAAGAAAACTGACTATGAACCACAAAAGGAAATACTTGTAGAATATGTTTGGTAAGGGTGGGGAAAAGAGGGGAAAACAAGTGGAAAGGAGAATAACAGTTTGATGCCAAACCTGAAACCTGTCTCTAAAAGCAGCTCTCGTAACACTAAAATACCTAAGTACATTACTATATATGTCTACGTGTATAAGTGTGATTTTGGCCATGCTTACATTTGTAACTACATACATTCACGTGAGTAACTTCTCAACCCTAAATCAGCTAAGCATAATTGAAAATAGAAAACCAAACACATTTTCATGAAGGATATTTTGATCAAAAACAAAGAAATCTTTGTAGACATGCTGCAGCCTTATCCAAGGACCGAAAAAGATTTCAATAGATTTCCATCTTACCTTCCAATTAAATAGAGACAGAACAGATCTTAAGAGATTCTGTCTGAGATGCAGAGCATCACGTAGATCACCCTGTACAGATAATGAATATTAGATGTGGGTATTGGTAATGCCAAAGTTCAAGAAGAATCATGATATGAAGCATTAGGAAAGGGAAACAAAAGAAACTAAAAGTCAAACTGATAGCTATACAGAATTGTAGATATGTTTGAAATCTGAATTAGGATAAACTAAGCCAAATATCAAAGAAAATCATTTTCAAAACAACAAATTTCAAAAATATTTGCCCAAAGATTCAATTAGCAGGATATAAGCAAGATGTGTTTTTGTAATCTCACTATCAAGTGATTAAATTGAACTCCTCTTTATAAGCTTTTTAACTTTTAGTGCAGGTGGTAATTTAACATGGTATTAGAGCGAAAGATCCCGTGTTTGAGCCTTGATCCATTCCCATTTGTTGATTATTGTTTATGTGTCATGCTTTTTATCAAGAATTTGTGTTCAGCCCATACGTGGGGTTGTTGAGTGATTAAATTCAACACCTCTCCATAAGCTTCAACTTTTAAACCTATGGTAACATACCACTTATCATGCCCTTAATCTACTAAATTGACTAATCATGCTACCTCCCCCAAGCACATTACTTATCACAATCCCAAGGAAAATTTCAGTGTTGGGAGTTATAGTGAATACACAGATAAATTTATTGAATCCGTAAACAATAACAATTGTTTTTTTTTTCTTGAAGCGAGAGAATGGAAGCAAACATGCTAATATTCATTACCTCTGATTATTTTCAGTGATTAAAGTAAAAAAATGACCTTGGGATGAAGACAAAACATAAACAAGTTGATAATTTACTTGCAGAAGATAGATAGGACTTGTTAGGGGCCACTTACTTGAGATCCTCGCCTTGAAAAGTAGCCACCAATAAAATACAAAACAGATCTGAGAATTATTACAAACAGCAATCACATTAGGCTTAATTTCCTAATGAAATATATATGTACACACACATATGAAAATACAAAAACAATTTACTTCAAGACTTAAAACTACCTACACATTGAATCAACTATATTGATCTTATCCTTAAAATATGACAATTCCAAGGAAATAAATGAAACAATTAAGCAGTCTAAAAGGGCATCTAGAACTGTGTGCCAATATACAAAATAGAAGATTAGAGGAAAAAAATGTTTAAAAAATGGGGTTATTTTTTGTAGAGCAAAAAGCTGGAAAATCAGAGTGGTATCTACTTGTCCAAGAAATCAATGAAAGGTTGAACATTAAAAACCTATTTATTCAGAATAAAAGAGTATTCCTAGAAGCATCCTTCAACTGAAGAATTCTCACAAAAGCTCTGCTATTTCACTGCTTCAAATTGTCCCAAATACAAATAAAAGGGACAGAAACTCAGATTGGGTTAATTTTCATTTTAAAATATAAAAAATTTGTATGCTACAGTATTTTGTAATATTTTCTATTCTTTTAAAGAGGAGGAATGAACATTTATTCCCCCTTCTCTTTGTTTAAAATGAGACCTTTCTTAAATTAGTCCATTTGCAAGAAACTTTAGTAGCTGAAGATTAAACTTCAATACAACTATATGGAATTTAGTGATCCAGGACAGCAGCATTAGGAAGCCATTCTTATTCTTTTAGTAACCACTATTTATAGTCGTGGTATCTTTTAGATTATTAACCACTAATTTTGATTATAATTCTAATTTTTTGTTGCAAATTGTGATACCTGTCTCACATTGTATGTAAGAATTTGATACAGAATATAAACATAGGTCTATGTACTCATATTCAATTCGAGATATCCCTTTGATATAGCAAGGATGATGTCAAGTAGGTGACCAGAGTTTCATCAGGCCATAGTCTCACGGGTCTAGGTCGTGATAGTTGATCTCATAGTAGGTAAGCTAAGTGTTACACCACATGGAGAGTCATCTTCAGAGTTCTGATGTCCATTAATTGATCTTGGACTTAAATCAATTATATTCAGTTGGGCCCTAGCAGGGACACTAGATCTTAAGAAGATAAATATGGTAGCCCATTCCACATATTTAAACATCATAAATATATAAGGATGTGACATGAAATATAAGCATAGTCGTACTCGTTGTCAACTCAAATATTGTTTTGCAAAAACAATATCAAGTAGTTCCCTATGGGCACCGCTAAGTGTTACGACATGGGCTCATAGGCCTAGGTCGTGACATATATCCCTTAAGTGTCTATAAGTTTTACCTTCCCCTAGGAGTTATCATTTTGTTTCTCATACTATTAAGCTTAGATTTTTGGACGTCCATTGACTATTTTTGAGAGATTTCTCAGCCTAAATTATTCTTTCCTGCAAAACGTTTCTGCAACAACCAAGCTACAGCAGTAGGTTTTTCATTTCCCCTTTTCCTATTACTACATTAATGTGCACTAAATTTTTTATCAGAGCCAAATTTGACATTACTTAGCTTTACTGAAATGAAAATAAACCATGCAAAACACATATTTCTTGGGGAAAGCATCCAATTGTCATGAGGAGGGAATCCTCCAATTACAAACCAGTTCCTTCAGTGTTTTCTAGAGATCCATAAGAAGGCAAGAAATATCAATAGAAGTTCACATCCATGTGAGATTTTTGAGCTTTAGAAATTTTAATAGTATTTTCAAAAATGTTATGCTTCTACTAGTTATATGTATGTTCACATCCAACCTCACTTTTTTTCTTCTTTGTGTTTAACTAGAATTGGGGGGCAACTTCTTTATTACTGTTTTTGTTTTCCCTTTCTAAATTCTGTTCAAACAAGTACTATTTTTTGAATGAAAAAAATGTCACTGTTTGTCACTTTTTTTCTAAAATAAAAACCAATCATATACACTCTAAGAGTTGTAATTAGGCTTAATGTATGCTCTTTCCTATCATAGACTTTCATATAATAAGTTAAACTAAGGCTAGGGCCTCTTATACTTTGAAGCTTATTTAAGCAGCTCTTTTGAACTAAAATAAGGCAGATTTATTTTTCTAATTCATCTAGTCTTCTTGAGGTGTTAAGAACTCCCTGCTTGAGCTCCTAGGTGAGTGTTAGATTCTTTCTCACTCCCATCTACTAAATACATGAACATAGAAATACATAGGAGCACATCCCATGTGGCTAAATCAACAAAAAGGAAGCAACAATTATCTTAATAAATATTTGGACAGTACAAGAATCACTTACACTGATGGCAAACATTTGAACAACCGAAGGTTCCATATATCTTGAGATACAGTAATTACACTAAATGTATCCTGGAAAATGCAGTGCATACAATAAGGTTAGAGTTGAGTAACATAAAAAATGAGTCTCATACATGTAAAATAAAAAGAGTATACTATCTCTATGTCTAAAAGAAACTCAGCATATAAAGGATAAACAGTCTTCTTACACTCAATATCATGCTACTAACAAGTAGTAAAGCAGCATCTGCCTGCATATCCAAAGAAAAATATGAATACGGTAACTGCATATCCAAAATTTAGAAGTTCTTTAAGAGAATCATATCTCTGCAAGCATCTCAAAAAATACAACCATAATTTCTGAGATAGCAAATTGAAACAATTGACAGCCTGAAAGTAGAGTAGGTTGCTAATAAAAAGACCCAACAACAGAAAGAACAACAGAAAAAAATGATAAATGAAATTTCTGTATGCTCAATTTCTGTGAAACCCATGTTTTTAAGATGAGTAATTTAAAGACAATCATGAGTCTATTGCAAACTTAGTAATTAAATAAGCAACACAGACCACCTGACCAAGATTGTACGTATTATTTGACTAAGATATATTAAATGTTATAGTTGTTCAACCAGTTCACTTGGTGCATACGACAAACAACTAATATGTTAAAGGACGTATTTCTAGATATCTCAGTAAGAAAGTACATGCACAGAAATCACCTATAACACAAAATGTCTGTTATATACAACATTCCTATCTACCCCCAACTACTGATCAACCTAAAAACTGTCGAAAGTTCAAAATATGTTAACTCTAGACAAAAAAGAACTGTGAAGTTGGTTATTAATGTACAAAACTTTACTTAATTATAAAAATAAAAATAAAAAATTTTAAAAAAGAAAATAGTTAATGATAATAATAATGAAGGGTAGAACTGATATACGCCTCCACTAAAGTTGGTACTTCACAGGGTGCTATTTAGAACTGTACATGTCAGTACAGACTTATCACATAAAATTATTGTCGTTCAAGTAGAAAAAAATATATATTATGAGATTTTATATTTTTTTATATTTTTTATATTATATTAATTGTATTAACAGGATAAACAATTGTTAACTATATCATTGCACTACACTTTTCACTAAAAATTGTATGTCCAAATTTATATTGTTTATATTGTATGTCACCATTTCTTTAAAAAAATTAACGCAGTTTTTCTACGAATTAATGTAAATAATTTTCTTGCTTTTAAGTATTGATTTTCAATAACATAACTGTCTTATGAATAGTTACTCACTAAATTCATAATAAAGATAGGGATTATGATACATATGATGTAATGAAAACTGAATAATTGTAACTAAAATGTACTAAACTGAATAAAGATGGTATATATAAATATATATATATATATATATATATATATATATATATATATATATATATATAGATAGATAGATACATTTATTATACTAATTAGAGTGTGTGTGTATATAGATGTGCATTTATAACACATTTTTTAAAAATAAAATTATTTATAAAAAGATTAAAATTAATTTATATCACATTTGATTAAAATTGAAGTATGTTTGGTCAACTCTTCAAATTGATTTCATAGTTTAAAAAGTAAAAAAAAAAAATGAAACCAAACAACAACAAATAAAAAAATGACAAAGTGGACAACTAACTTCACTATTTAATACTATCAAGACTATTAATATTTCATAAAAAAATTATATCTAATTATGAAACTATTACATGTATGAAAATGCCTATATATACATATAAAACATATTTGAAATAATATACTTATATAAATATGCTTAAATCCTCAAACTGATTCTCTTTTTCTTTTTTTAAAAAATTTATGCCAAGCAAACCTAAAACATCCAAAAAAAAAAAAAAAACCCTAACAAGTAGTGCCAGAGACAGTAATCCTTTGCCAAATGGTATATATATTGCAGACTAGCTAAATCTCTTTCTCCTGTATGTATATAGGTGTGTATTTATAACAACTTTAGTTCAACTCCTGCCTGAATACTTCTCAGAAATAATTTAAAAGTTTAAAGGCCCATAAGCAGTTTATCTGGTATCTGATGTCATGTAGAAATTTATGACAACAAACTAGTCAGCCCAGGATATTAGGCTCAAATAAATAGTAATCCACGAATTAGTTTAAATGAGATTCAATACTTTCAAGAATAAAACTTACTACTGAGCTGACATTACTGAATATAGGTAAACTGCGAATGACACATCCCCATATCTTTTGCCAACCTTTGTCAAACTGCAGATGGTCAAACAAATGATTTATAATATTGAACAAGAAATCATAGTAACTAGATAATCATATAGAATGTAACTGTCTTTCAGAACTAATAACATAAGCCTTCTAAAAGTAATAAACAAGTCGAAAATTTTGCATTATCTGCAATAGGATTGAGAAAGTGTAAAACACACTCCTTTTTTAGCAGCAAAAATCATTCTTATTATGCCATAATGAAACTTTGCCTTTTCAAACTCAAATTCCCTAGAAATATAATATGATAGATGAATTCCCAAATAATGAAAATAACACTTAGTATAATCTAGAGTTGAAACCCATGATCCGACTAATATTAGAAAACTAGAATAAAATAATAAAAAAGAAATAGGTTGCTAAATTTGAGGCCTTAGATGATGTATTTTCTCGGGCTTGAAATCATTCCGTCCCAGTAGATTTCAGTCAATCTTACTATCAACTCATCTGATACCATTCATTCTCGAGTCATCTGATGTCCCAGGTCCTAAAAGGGTGTTTTCCTTCCTGATAACACCTATTCAGAAACCTATCCCCTTATATCCTATTTTATTATAATCTTAAATGTTGTATCCTTGACTGAATATATTAAGAAATTCTTTCACCTCTATCGTTTACACCCTGTATAAAAGATCTTTATGGTTCAATTTTCATTTTAAAATCATTGTGTTACCTCAGGATTGAGATAGATTAACCATCACATGGAGAAAAGTTCACCGTAGACTGTCAATAGAACAGAAAACACACCTTCAACAGAGCAGTTACTGCTATTTTATAATCTGGAAATATATGTATTGCAAGGAAATCTGTGGTCTACCGCCGATAAACAAAACATTAAGACAACACCATTTTAGGTTATAGCTCAAAAGAAACATAAGAAATTTGAGCATAAAACACAATTAACATTAACAATTTATGGGAAAATGGGATAACAAAGAATGTGAATCTAACTCTCTCAGGTATTTACCTCATTTATGGAAAAAGACGAATTTGGCAACAGATCAACACTTCGAGGATGGAATTGCAGTAATTGCGAAAGTACTTGCAGACTCCTACAAACACAAACATGAAGCTGACTACTCATAGGGATGAAAAAGGATGGAAATGACACTCGTAAGATCATTTATCACCGTCTAGAAATAAATCAAGAAAATAAACACTAAATATAATTATTTAGGAAGCAAAAAGAGATATGACAATAGTGTAGCATCTCCATTATTGTGAAGGGCTCCAACACTAGAGTGAATAAGGAAAGTTTCAAGTGAAGAGTAACTCACCGCAATGTCCAAAGTAGACCATCATAAGCATGCTCTGCATTGGCATTATTTATAATACTGCAATATATATATATATACACATATTATCACATACGTGTTAAGAACACAATGGGATTACTTTTATCATGTGTAATGTTGAAATAGGTAAGGAAATTAAGACAGTAACGAAGAACAGGAAAAAAATATATCATCTGATGCTAACAGAAATAAGACTAATGAGTGTGGAATGCCGGAAGTGCATAATTAATCAACAAAACCCAGAAATCTCTTAAATGTTGTAAGCTCGTAGAGCCATCAACTCTGCACGATGTAAGAATAAGGACACTTACTAGGACAAATATTCAGTTTAAATTAAATATATAGGGCTCCTACCAAGAAGAAAACCGTGGAGTGAAACATAAGCATTGCCATGTCTACTGTTATGGAGATGATATGGACAAAAAATGCAGATCAAAAGAAAGGGGAAAAAAATTATAAAAAAAAAAAAAAAAAAGAAAAAATCCTCAATAATAGGTGATCTTGCATTGGAAGTGTTTGATATCCCATAAAAAAGGGGTGGTAACTGATCACCTACATATGATCACAACAACAAGAACATATGCTTTTCTTGAGCAAAGACCAACTATTGATTGTTATAAAATGTAAAAATTAACATAAAATAAAAATTGATTACAATGTGCCAAGATTACTTACGTTTCAAAGCTAAAAGATATGCTTTCAAACCAATAGGCAATAAAAGCCTTTCTGATGCGAGAAGCATAATTATGGATGAGATAACAAAAGGCAGCATGCCTGTCAGACAGATAAAAGGATATTACTTCCAAGGAAATAAAGGATTTATATAACATTACATAAATGTTGGATTTATAAGTATTAAAGGAAACTTGAAGCAGAGGACTATACATCATCATCAAGACAATGCTTGACACGAACAGACCATCCATAGGCATACAATGCTAATTTAGAACCCTCAACTAACCAACAAAGAAAAATAGAACTGCAACTGTAATTATCTTATTATGAAAATATTCTATCACATATACCATGACCATTTTCCCTTCATAAGCCCGTCTTTTATTTGATCCACTGCATGCTCTCGTCTTGCTCGTTTTTCAGCTGGTTGAGCTTTTGAAATGTTATTGCATGCCTGAAAGAAAGCAATCAATAGTAATTATTAATTCTGATTGTCCAAGGAGCACTGATTCACCAAAGAGCAACAGTGTCTGCATACATATTTTGATGATATTATCTAAGCCAGATTTCAAACAGGCAGCAATAAGACTAAATACAGAATCAGTTAGTCTACACAAAGATACATCAGGAGAACATAGAGAGATATATCAAACTGACCTCATTTCCGATGTATCATTACTTACAGAGGCCTCCTTCTTGTTTCCACAACTATAGTGACTCCCCCTAAGCTTTAACATAAAACCCCAAAATTACATTTTATCTACTACATATGCGCAATCCTCATTTATTTCCAAAATTATCCTTGTTACATGACAGAGGGAGTGCTAAGTTACCTCCTTAGGTAAAGTGATACAATTTATACACTTAAAGACACCTCATGTGTAGGCTGAATAAACATCATACTAACAGGCTTAACAAGTGCAGGCTTCACACTTTGTTATATTTAAGGCATGCTTGAGATTTGGAAAAAAAAGATCTCTAGTCTAAATATAACGTTAAATTACCACTTAATCAAAAAATTTAATGTGTTAGAAGGTGTATTCTATACACTCCGTAGAGAGAAGTGACAGTGAAAGAACATCTCTTCTTATAACTTACTACTATATGGAGACTCAATATAAACTAATAAATGCCTAAAGGAGAGCCTTCTGCAACTAACACAAACTCTGAAAGAGGTGAATGCATTTACCTAATATAAAGGGGATCAAAACGCAATGGGTAATGAAAGATATGATTGCCAAGTTTGTAAATCACAATAAACTGACACCCTAAAAGTCCAAGAAAAATGAAAGATGCACATGAACTTATTTAAGAAAAAATGTCCTTCGTAATCTTTTCATGTAAACACCAAACTAGGCAGATCTGAATACCCGACAAAAGACAAGAGCTGAAAGCTCCAATATGTTGTGCTGTGAGCTTGTTATGGTGCTGCCTTTTTCATCCCTGGCCGTGTCCGTCCTATTACAACACAGGAACATATTGTGTTTGTTTAACCACAACAAAGAAGAAATGCATGGAATCATAATCTGAAGTATAACTGACCAGATCAAAGCAGTGCTGGAAGTGCTCATATGATCTAGTTCCTTGCTCAATACCTCCAAGAGTTGTTCTAATAAATCAGCTCCGTCATCAGCACCCCTAGTCAAATTCAACTGCAACCTTGCATATAGAACTAGTGCATCCTACAATCACAATGAAGAGAGGGAGATTAAAAAATACAGAGCAAGGCATATAGATTTCCTTAAATTTGTAGCAAGAACTAAATTGATGAAAATGTACCTTTAAACTCCGGTCATGAGTCGTTGTCCAGAAACGGAACACAAAATGTTGAATAGCATCATGAATTTGAAGGGCTTCACTACCCATATTTGGGCCGTCTTTTGATAAATATGTATTAATGCACTCAATTAGCTTGCGCGAAATTTTACCTTCATCCCTGCAACAGCAGAATGAAGATTAGCCAAAAGGGCCCAGATTTGGAGCTTGCCTCAGGCCTCAGCCATCAAATGGAAAAAAAAGAATAGGTGAAGAGAGGACCATATATGTACCTTACATGGGCAAAAATTCTAATAAAACCATCAACAATGTCCTCTCGAAGATCATTAGGAAAATCCCCAGGAGGATTTTCGAGAAGGGAATGAAGAGTCAAAATGCAGCGGAAGACCTCTTCTTTCGGATTTGAGAGGCCACTACTTTGAGCATCCAAGTATTTCTGCACCTTTTCAATGTATAAAAGCACAAGGCCTAGCAAATTGACATGCAAACAAGAGAATGAAAATAATAATATCATGTCAATTGTAACATAATTTATTACCCAACAAAATTATTTCCAAAAGGCCAATTACCAGAATATACACGTTTTCTCATGTGAAAACGATAATGTTGTGCTGCCAAAAGATGCCGGAGGATGACTGCATACTCAGATTGAAAGCCCGGGACATCTTTCAGGATATCCCATATATGATTGAAAAGTATTTTAGCCACAGGTAAAAGAGGCACATTCTTGCCTGCGAAAATATATGATAAATGAAAAAGAATATTATTTCTGCTGGAAGTGCAAAGTTAGAGGGTAAAAATAAAAAATTCGAGAAAGATCAAAGGCACTTTTACATTATACTTAATGTGAATATTTGACACCAATCCATGCAGGTTGGAAACAAAACCAAATTTTGAAATGCATCAATTTTGTGGGAAAAACAATTGCTGGAAAGGTTTTGGATTGCAGAATTAAAAGAAAATGAAGAAAAACTCACCCAAATTTTCATGGTATTTTCTGAAAACCAGATATTCTAAAGTTGTACAGTATCATGTACAATCAATATTCCATACAGGCTTCAACAATACATCTGCAACTAATACGTGGTTCAATAATACCATACACCACCAAGAATATGCCATAAACTAACGCAGCCCTGTAAACTTAAGACTATAATATGAGTTGCAGTAGGTGTAAACACCAGATGTTTAACCACCAAATGTCATTTCAGTCTATGGAACATTCAGTTATACTTGTGATAAATGGAAACAAAGACAAAAAGAAATTGGAAAAACAATTCTTGAAATGCCATCAAAGAACCACACCCTTTGGAAAAATTCCTTCTTCCATAGGTCTATGGAGATTATTGTACAGAAAACCGCTAACCAACTAATGATTGGAAAGAAAAAATTAATTTTTTGGACCAGAAGAGCTCCAAAGTTGGGAAATTCTTTCAAGATTGCCAGATTATGTGAGAATCATTAGTAAACAATATAGTGAGACAATGCTTAGTTACTAACCAGAAAATTTAGTATCCTCTGCTCTTTGAACTACAATACGAAGAGTCTTTGCAAAGCTTAATTTGGGCACTCGTTTCTTGCTCGATGATACCTCCAATGCCACACATTGGATCAAGATGGATATTACAAAAGGCCATGTCTCCGCTGACACCCAATAAAACACATCCGAATCATCACATGAAGTGTAACAAATCCAAATTTTGATAAATACACAAAAAAATAAATAAAATAAATGCCGAAAAGCAAAGATGGTACTGTCAGATAAAAATTTAAAAAAAATATCTTTAAAAGGATCTGTCTCCTTAATCAAAAGTACCTGAATAAGTATAATGCTGAATTACTACTAAACTAGTTTATCCATATAAGATACTACTACTATACAAACTGTACAGATAGTAAATAACTACTTACAATGAGGAATGTCACTAGGTCCAAGTGCTGCAGTTTTCTCTGACAAATATTTACAAAACAGAATAGACCTTTCACCTTCCAGCCATGTATTCAACAATTTAATCCCTTCCTGCACAAATTTTAAGATCAAAAAAAAAAAAAAAAAGGAACCCAAAAAGAATCAAGAAAATGATTTGGGGGGGGGGGGGGCTAAATTGAGTAATTACTTCTCTGGCTTTGGCTTTATCGGACGAAAGTTTGGAGACGATTTCTTGAACATCTCTGGAAGTAACTCTGGAAGTCATTGTCGTAATTCACCATCAACTTCTTCTCGCCTCTCGTGTTTTTATGGCGGAAATGGGAAGTGAACGGGAGAATTTGAAAATCTTTCAATGGGATTATTATGGATTTTCAATATGATTATCGAGATCAAATTGTTGGCGGGGAAAATGGGAGAAGAAGGGTTTAGCGAAGGGTTTTTGGTGACGTGTGTTCTTACGTCTATATTTCAAAAATAAAATTATCTGTAACTGTCAACTTCTTAAATTCTTGAAACATCAGTAGATTTACCACCAAAAAAAATGAATTGAAAAAAATTCCGTTACCGGGAATCGAACCCGGGTCTCCTGGGTGAAAGCCAGATATCCTAACCGCTGGACGATAACGGAAGGTTGAAATATTACTTCAATATAATATTATAATATTAATATATTAATATAAATAAATGTTTACTAATTATGGCTCGCTACAGTTTTGATGATTGAACAGGACATGAAGATGAATCAGAGAATTCTGTAGCTAGCTACTACTACTAATAGGTGATCAAGAAACAGACAAACATATATATATGTATATACATATATATATACATTTTGATCATTCCCCATGTAATGGATGAGAGAAGTTAGAGAGAGAGAGATAGGCACACCCATATATATATATATATATATATATATGTATGTATTGTGTGTGTGTGAATGAGTAACAATTTGTGGATGGTGGTTGCTCCATCTATCGATCGGTTTGTGTCGTGCATGCAATTGTGGCCCCTACAATCTCTTATAGAATTTGCAGTAACCCTAACTTTTACATGTTTGCTCAGAATTATTTTTTAATTATATTATTTGTAATTTTGATTATTGTTATAAAATTTGTTTGTTATATCACTGTATTTAAAGTCACTAATCTAGATTGAGTATATATTGCATCTGTATAATTTAATTATTGTTAATCTTACTCTGACTAGTAAAAATGTTGAATTCTTAAGCTTATAAATATATGTCAAATTATAACAAAGAACATATAACTGAAAAACATTTGATTTTTTCGTAAGATTTCAATTAGATCATATACTTTTTCAGTTATCTTATTTGTATGTCAATTGTTAATTCATCTGATATTTCAAACTATTAATTTTAATTAGATATATTTTGTAATTGTTATTCATAAAAGATCATCTTAACTTTTACATAATGTTCATAAGCTCTGATAGTGTCAAATTTTGTTCTTTATTGATGAATTTTTGATTGTCGGAATTTTGATATTTTATGAATATATTATTAATTGAATTAGAATATGAGTTTAGAGTTTATATGGTAATTATGAGTTTTGATAAAATAGAACATTATACAAACCTTTCATTCTAATATGAAAGCAATTTTTTGAAGTTGAACCATATGCATATATATATATAGAATAGGGGTGGAAAATGGAAGAGTAAAGAAGATCCTGTCCCCCGAGCCCTTAGATTCGTCTATACCATTTTAAACAGAACAATAAAAAGACTTGACTCACTGACTCACTGACTGCTTCAATTCTTTTTTGCTTTTCTTTTCTTGAAGTTTTTAATCATTCATCGCATTATTTAGTGTAAAGATATGCAGAATGATAGAATATATATATATATATATATATATATTCTATCCTTTTCTTTTTCCTTTCTTCGTTTGTTTTTTTCCGCCCGCAGTCACCGCTGAGCCTTCTTTGCGCATGCGCACCACCAACACCAGAACGACCACGACTCCTCAGTCTGTTTTGTCTACAATTTTTGTTTTCTTTTTTTTTTCTTCAAGAAAAAAATTTGAACTTAGAATATATACTTTTGTTCATATATATATATATATATATTATGTAATGCAAATAAAGTATTTAATTAATGTGAAAGAAGTTTTAGTGAGTGTGTAGTATATTTATACAAATATTATATGTATAATTGATTGTAGGAGAAAAACATGTAGGAAACAAGTCTCCAAAAGGGTTATTACAAGAAACCAATAATCGATTAATGTTGGTCTTTTTGTCTCTGGTCTTAAAAACAATAAGTGGGAAACCTTAATTTGGTAGGCGCAAATAAATAAATAAATAAATATATATATATATATATAGTAACATAATACTTTCATGAATAATTATATTATTATTTACACTTACTCGTTTACATATTCATAAAAAATATATATATATATTATTATGACTTAAAATTTTACATAACTTCTTAAAGTTTAAAGGTTTTTAAACCATAAAATACTTTTATATAGACAGTAAAACTAACTAAACTAATCATGGAATAAGATTAAGATATATATATATATATATATATAAAATATATAATTGTAATTAATGGAATGTTTTGTCTTGTGTTCACACAGACAGTAATCATGTGTTCAAGTCTTTTTTAAGGTTCTTCAACTGCTCAAAATGATTTATATCAACTTTAGAGATCATCTTTTTATGATTGCTTCGAGCCATCGATTTCATGTGGCCAATTAGTCTCTCTCTCTCTCTCTCTCTCTCTCTCTCTCTCTCTCTCTCTCTCTCTCTCTATATATATATATATATATATATATATATATATATATATATATTATATATATGTATGTATATATATAGATATAGCTTTTAGGATCACCAATGCAAATTGGCAAATGATTCAACAACTTATAACAAAGGAGGGGCCAAAAGAAAGAAGTATATATATATATATATATGTATGTATGTATATAGCCCTAGCTATCAGAATCACTTTGACTGCACAACTTACGATGTGGTTCTTCATTTTAGGGACCATGGTCATGATTTGTATAGGTTGGTCTTGGACCAGCTTCTATATTATTTTATTTCAATGATCTTTTTTATTTTTCCTTTGTCCATATTTTAATTAGAAAATTTAATTTCAATAAACAAATTTCACCAGCATTTCAAGATTTCTCAAGGATCCAAAATTGAGTTTTAAGTAAATAATTAGATAATTTTAATTTATATTATCACACACACACACACACACACACACACACATATATATATATATATATATATAAGTGCTAATAATATAAGAAAATGATGAGTATTATAAGCTAAATATTAAAAATATTATTCATTTTTTGGAAAAAAAAATTAATCTTAATTTAAAATATATATATATTTAAAATCTTAATTAGTATGGATTAAATGTTTTTTAATTTTTTACGGACACATAAGTAAAATATTATCACAATTTGTAAACTCGTGTAATAATTTTAGTACCTAAAAGCAACTACTAAAAATATTTCGAATCAACGATAAATATTTAAATTTAAATTTATATTTCATATTATAATCATACATTTATATAGAACCGTATTACATCAAATCCTTTCTACTTAATATTCTTTTGGAGACAACTCTCGTAATCCCACATCGGAAACTTTAACTATCCTCCTAAATAAGTGAGTCTTCATATACAAACTCATAATTTCATAATCATGATATTTGTAAACTATTCATTCTTTCAATTAAACTCTTTCAAAAATTCTGTCCAACTTAAGTATCCGATGTTTATTGCTAGACTACATCATATGTGTCGTGTCTTATCATATTGATAGTACATTCCAAAAGAAAGTAATCCTTTCTCATGCAAGTTTTGCAAAAAATGGCATCACGTAATAAAACAAAACATACATATATTCTTTATGTGATACCTAAAATTAAAAAGTGTGTAATGTGGAGCCAAGACAACTTCAAATTCGAACATGCAATGTATATATACATATATATATATATATATATAGTACTATATCTCTACAGTCCTAGCTCTGCTGCCATGCAAATTAAAAATTTGGGCATTTCAAAATTAAACTATGCATGGAGAGATTGTTGAATTATCTCCACCGACTTTTGTGGAGTATTCTAGAGAAATCAAGAGATTGCAATTGGCAAAATACGAGCATTTAATGGTTTAGAATGGTTGAGAGATGTATGAGGTTTAGAATGGTTGAGAGATGTATGACAATTAAGTGTACTTTAAAAATAATCTAGATTAGCCTAAATATAAGTTTAAGTCGGTTAAACCAACATAGTGATAGTATAAATAGGCGGCTGAGCAAGCCTTTGTGGATGCAATGAAGAAAGTTTGAGAAATAAAATTGTCCACTTTCAAATCTTCATTCTCCAACACACGTCCCATTTTGAAGATATACTAACCTATCACAAAATCTCCTCTATTTTGATTGTTAATTTCTCCATTCAAATATATTTATTTCCATATGGGTAACTTACTTACATAGGATGACATATGTATATATATATATATATATATATATATATTAATGAGGAGTTGTCATGAATCATGACAGGGATATTGTCTTCTCTACTCTTCTTTTTTCCTTCCTTCCTCATCTTGCCTAGTATAGAACGACAACCTTGCACGAGAAGAAAGGTGAAGAATAATATATATGTATGTATGTATATTTTTCATAAATTCCTTTGCTTTTTCTCTTTTTGGGAGGGGGGGGGGGGGGGGGGGTGGGTGGTAAAAAAACCAACTTTTGATTCTGTTATTTTCTTTTTTTAAATCAATTACGAAAAGGATATGATCATACTGCATGATCCACAAACATCTAGCTAACTTCAGCATCAAGATTAATTTCCCGGGGTTTTCTTTTCTTTTCTTCTTTTTGGAGGGGGGAATTTTTGAAACGTTGGAATAATTTGCTTTTAATTTTGTCAACTCATCATCAAACTGGATTTCTTAACTTTCTTCAACAATTTTCCTTCCATTTTGATCAACTTTAAATATTATATGAGAAATTTAACGTAAGAAAAAATAGTTTAGTTGGTAAATGGATTGTTAGCCATTGTATTCATCATGAACAACAGATACATTAGAATCCCTAAACCTCGTACCAGTTTTGGTGTACAAAAATTATATGTTGAACTTAGATTTGAAATCTATAAAATGTGTAGGAACTTCTTTATATATATTTCCTATAGACTTTTATCAAAAGGAAGGAATATGGAGATCCAAATTAAACATATATGGATATATAATTAATTAACATATCTTTGATTATTTGCATTTTGCACTTTCCATAAAAAGAACTATGAGAAGTTTGGAGCTCTAAAGATTCAATTAATTTTGAATTATTACTTTAAAATCAAAGACTTTATCAAATAAAGTATAACTTTAAATTCAAATTCATCGTATATTTTAAATTTATTGACTAGTATAATATAAATATTATACAAAATTATAAATTCAATATTTATTATAGAAAAGTGACGAGGGTGAAATGGTAATTGAATAGATATATATATATATATATATATATATATATATATGAGCAAAGTCCCTAGTCATTTCATTACTCAATGAATATATTTGAGTATCCTATGATTGTGCATGAAAACAGAAAATAATATAATAATTGAGGTAGGAGTGACATTATGATACAACATGCAGTACAAATTTGATGTGGGCTTCCTAGACAAGTTTGTCTGTGAATATAATATATATATATATATATCTATAATCATTTTAAATATCAATTAAATCGAACCGATTTATTTTAAAAAATCCCTTTTAAACTTGTCATTCTATAAACAAAAATTAAATTTATATATAAGAATCAATCTTCCGTTCAACTCAACTGTTTATATATATATATATATATATATATATATATATATACACGCACTGTTAGGGCACGCAATTTTTAGGTATACTCTACTACGCACTCTCATACTTTGTACTGTACTTTCTTCCTCTAAATGCATCTATCCATCAAAAGTTTTATGCGTGTTTCACACGTCATCCAGCTGTGTTCATATCTACAGTGACGGTTACACTTGTTACTTCACTTACTCTCTCCTTTTTTTTTAATATTTTCTTAATTAATTAACCATTGATATTTCTATATATATAATTTAATAATAATTTTATTTATAATTTTAAAAAATTATAAATTATAATATATATATATATGATTATTGTGAGGGTATTTATGTACTTTTAAGTAGTTTCTTAATTATCCAAATCTATCTTTAATTTGATTAAAGACAATATATTTGAAAGGTACATTTTCCAAGTGGAGAAAGTAAAGACTATATTTACACAAATGACAAAAAGAGAAAGGTAAAATTTCTTTATAAAGTGATAATACTCCTTTTTTTTTTTGAAAAAAAAAAACTACGTTCCATTTTTTAAAGATTCAATTCTTTTAATAATAATAATAATATATATATATATATACACATTTTTTTAAAAGCACTGTTCATATCTCAACCTCTAATGAAACTAAACATATCACTTTATATAACAAAAATTTTAACAATTTTCTACACATTATAGTTATTTTCTGTCCGATTAATTTAAATTGAATAATATTTGATTTATTTTTTAGATAAAATTTCTATAATGAAATTTTATTTAAAAAATTGGTTCATTAATGTAAACAAAACAGTTGATTTAGGCTTAGTAAAATTTTATTATAAAATGATTAGGACAATGATACAACCTTAATTAGGTAATGATTTTAAGGTAATTACAAAAACCTTAAACCCGAAACGGAAAACTCTCAAAAAAAAGAAAAAAAGAAAAAAGGTTTTATTCTTGTAAATTCGACACGTGGCTCGTCAAAGATCTCGACACGTGAGAAAGAACGAATTTATGCCTTGCTTGCGAGAAGAGACCTTGTGGGGTCCACATGTTCTCAAAAAAAATGGGACCCACATAGAGTGCTCTTTCGGTTTTTAAAATTTTTATTTTTATTTTTTATTTTTTTAGGGGTTTTCTTGTTTAATAGTGCTCTTTATCGAGGACCCAAATATTCTCCCACGTCACGTCAGACATAGACCGCTGAATACGACGCCGTGATTTCTGACGTCCGACAAATATTGATCGACGGCTTGCATTTCTCTTTAACTTAACCCCAATCCCATCACAACCGTCAAACTTCTTCTTGTTTCTCCTTTCTTCTTATGCCTGCATTCCCACCCTCCTCATAGTAACACTCTAACATTACAGAGACAAAACGCTTCAAAAAATATCTCTATTTTATCCATTCAAAATATTTCATTTATGAGATAAAATTATAATAATTATATTAAATAGTTGATCATAAAATAAAATTAGATTTATAATTAAATAACAATAAAAGATTTAATTATATATTAACAGTAATATCTAACCATATTTACTACAAATTTTTATACCTTAGATATAAATAATTGATTACAAAGTATGTTTCTCAGTATAAAAGTAGGACCAAAATTGAAATAAGATTGTGGTCAAGATGATGCAATGTGGGACAAATTATAAGGAAAACAATATTAAGAGAAAGGAGACAACGTAGGACCCCTACCTAAGTTGTCACCGACGCTTTTCTTTTAATTTGTAATTGTAACAAATAGCATAGCATAGGATAGCATACACTTAATTATCTGCTGCTGCTGCTGCGACTGCTACTGCTTTGTGTTGCTCCCACCACCATTCTCCTTTTTCTCCCTTCTTATTCTCCCCACAACCCACCATTCCCATTTGTCCAGCCATTTCTTTCTCTCTCTCTCTCTCTCTTCTTCTTCTTCTTCTTTCTCCGCCAAGTTCTTTCTCATTTTCTATAAATCCATAAAAAGTTTTGATCTTTACTAGTTGTTCAATGCAAAGATATTTCCACTTGATGAATTGAAGTTCTTTGTAAGTTTTACATATATATATATATAGAGAGAGAGAGATCAAGATTTAGTAAATTAATGGGAATTACTTCTCTTCAAGTTTGCATGGACTCCTCTGATTGGTTCCAGGTATTTATATTTTTATCAATGCCATGCAAATCTTTATATATGCACTGCATTATCTAAGTCTCGGTTTCCAAGAGCTCTTTGACACATTTTGGTCAAAAGGGTCGTGTTCATCATTGCATGATCATATAATATATAGTTAACTTTCTTGGAGGGTTTTCTTTCTATACATTGTGACTTCTAAAACCGACCAAATGTAGACATACATACATACATAATAATGTGTTAGTTTTTAGTCAACATTTTGGGATTCTCATTTGGATTTTTAGGGCACGATTCACGAGGACGCCGGAATGGATTCTTCATCACCGTCCGGTGGTGACAACATGCTGACGTGTTCAAGACCATCATCATTAATGGAGAGGAGACTAAGACCACAACACGACCAAGCTTTAAAATGCCCTAGATGTGATTCAACCCACACTAAATTTTGTTACTACAACAATTACAGCTTAACTCAACCAAGATATTTCTGCAAGACTTGTAGAAGGTATTGGACAAAAGGAGGAACACTTAGAAACATTCCCGTCGGCGGTGGATGTAGAAAAAACAAGAAAGTTAATTCTTCCAAGAAATCATCATCTTCAAATAACAACGAATCTTCTATCCATATCGGTGGTTACAATACCACGCCGTCCTCCTCCTCGTCCAATCCAACAGATCTTCATCTTTCTTCATTTCCTCACGAGGTGCAACTCAACAGCTTACTACTAGGAAACCCTAACCCTAATAATTTTATGACGATGGATGATGGAATAGCAGGAAACAAGTACAACCATAACATGATGATGCTTGAAATCGAAGACCCATCTGCTTCATTGCCAATTCATGACTTCATGGACAACAAGTTTGAAGCTTTGGTCGGATTAAGTTCAAGAAACGTCCATCAGAACGATGATCCTCATGATATGATGATGGGGATGTTCACACCCAATCATCATAATAATAATTCTTCTAATTATCCATTTGGAATGATGATGTCAGTAGATGGAAATTCTTCTTCTTCAGGAGGAGGAGGAGGAGGAGGAAGATTAATGTTACCATATTATGGTCATCAAGATCCAATTATTGTCAATGGATTACATCATGATGACGTGAAGCCAAATACAAAACTTTTGTCACTAGAATGGCAAGGAGGAGGAGTAGGAGGATCTTGTTCGGATGCTACTAATGGAAAAGACAATAATAATAATCACAATAATTTTGGTTATATGAATATTGGTCAGTGGCCTGGTTTCATGAATGGTGGTGGTGGTGGTGGTTATGGATCTAATTCTGCTACTACTAATACTACTACTACAAACCCTTTACTTTAGTCTAGAGAGAGAAAGTACAACTTTCATCATTAGTAGTAGCTTCCATGAGTGAGATTGAGATTATATATATATATATATATATATAGAAATTGTTTTAACCTAGGTACTTTATGTATTATCTCTATCTTATATGGGGAAGTTTAATTTCTCCTGTTTTTTTTTATGTGAAATGTGGATGAGGATTTGAAGAGTCTATTATATATATATTACTTGTTTTATATAATATTTTTACTACTTATATATGCTATTATTAATGTTGGTAGAGTATAATTTTCTTAAAAAGCTCACTATAATTATATTATATTTCGAAATTATTTAAAATTTAAAAATTATTTAAAATTTCTATAGTTTTACGTAATTATCTAAATTTTAGTAATTTTTTTACAAAAAAATTGTTTAATAAAGAAAATTAATACTTTGTTTATATTATTTAAAATATATTAAAATAACTAAAATTTTTTACAATTTATATTAAATTTTTTTTTTTGTTGTGACTTAATTGCCTATAAATAAATTGAGGAGTTAAGACATTTTACTCAATCAAATAAGAAAAAGTTTAGCATAAATATATCATTTTGTTTTAAATAAAAGTATGTGAAGGAAGTATCCAAACATACACAACAGTGCTGGAGTCCAAAAAGATTTAATTTTCAAAATTATTTTAAAATAAAATATAATTCCAAATCTACCTCATTTATTTGGATATCACTTTATTCCCAATGATGTTGAGATGCTAAAATTGCTTGAGCGTAGAATGGAAGTCAAATAGTATATTTTGGGTTATAATTGAGAAATATATATAAACATAAATAATGATGAAGCAATTTCGTGAAATAAATTTAAATAAGAGAATTTTTGATAAAACTTTTATGATTTCGATCTATAGAAATTAGGTAAAGAAAGTAAAATTTTATATGTAATTATAAAATTAAAAAATATGGGGAAGAAAAAAATTCAGAGAGGAGCAAGTTTAGGATATTGGTGGAGACAGATTGAAAAAACAAGTATTAATGATTATTATGAGAATAAAATCGTTTATAAAAGATTGTTTAATTATAGAGTTAAGAAAGGTTTAGGATTGAGGGAAAATTGGATAATGCATGAATAGCAATGGAATGGTGATTCTAGTGATTATGTGACAAATGTGAGAGAAATATCTTGCCATGATAATATAGTAGACAATAAATATAAGAGATGAAAAATTGAAGGAGTTGAAGTCAAATTTCAATTCTTAGCCGTCAAGAAACAACCAACAAATTCATGCAAATTATGATTATGGTATCGTACCAAAATGTGGAATTGGAATTCTCTCAACCGTAGCAGCAGATTCAAATATTCAAGAACAAGAATAATGGGATTTAACTGACAACGGCATTCAAGCAAGAAAGAGAACCGAAGAAGAAGAGATCATATTCAGATTGTGGGTCATCGTGGGAGGAAGAAGAAAAAGTTGATCCGAAAGAGAAGCAACTACTGAAACTTCAAGAACATCCCAACCATGGAATATGGAAAATTTAGAGAAGTTAGTTTATAACAAGTAATTACTGAGAAGTTGTTGTTATTGAATAATGATATGCAATTCAAACTCAATGTTTTTTTTTATTATTTGATTATTTACCTAACAGAAAAATCACAGAATTTTTTTTTGTCATAAATGAATTTTTATAATTTCATCCATGAATCTCAGAAGGTGTTTAATGATATGGGGAAAAACAGAGATAGACAGATTACAGGAACAAGAGAAAATGGAGTCTTAACACAGAAGCTAAAAAATTCTCTCCACCAAACACAGATTCTAATCTAAGAAGTAGTAGTAGTAGAGGAACAGGCAACACTGGAATTAACCTTTTGCATTAATCCTTTGATCTCGATTTCTAGTTTGGATCTCATGTCAGTTGAAAGATTGTTACCTGCTTTCTCCAACATTGATTTCATCATCTCCAGATTCTGTTTTATTGTAAGAAGATCAGGAGGCATTGGCATTACTGCTGGAGATTTGTTGTCGTTGTTGTCGTTCTTCCCTTTTAGCGGCTGCGATTGTGGTGGTGGTGGTGGTGGAATCTGCAACTTAGGAGACGGAAGAGGACGAGGACGAGGAGCTGATGATGAGAGGTACACGAACCGGTAACCTGCAAGTGCTGCTCCGAAGGGATTGCTTGCTTGTAAACTCTGGAATGCTAGCATGGCATTACAAGTCTCTAGAAAAGCAATTTGTGCACTTGATTCGTTGAGAAACCGTGTTTCTGATTCTTTTATGGCACCATATCCTGCAAATGTTGTGACAAGTGATTCCATGGAAGGCAAGGCAACACTGGTATCGAAATTCAACACAATTGCTCCTGAAATTTCTTCCTTCGTCAGATCCTTCTTCTTCCTCCGCCTCCTCCGCCGCGGCTTATCGTTATTTTGAACAGAGGTTGTATCCGTTGCATTATTCAAATCAGGAATGGAGGTATTCCGAGAAGATGAGTGGTAAACCAATCGGCAATTTTCAAGTGCTTGTCCGAACAGATTATCTTCTTGTAAACTACGGAAAGCTTTCAAAGCATCAGAACTCTGTACAAAGAAAACTTGAGCAGATGAATCTGGTAGGTACCGTGTTTCTGATTCTTTTAGGGTTCCATATCCAGCAAAGGTTGTGAGAAGTGATTCTATGGAAGGCAAAGGAACATCAGATGCAAAATACAACAGAATTGCCCCCGAAAATTCTTCATTCTTCACTACCTTATCTGCTACATCAGCAACTGTAGATTTCCTCCTCCTCCTCCTTCGCCGTGGCTTATTATTATTCAAAACAGAGTTCAAATCAGCCAGATAATTTCCTTCCGATGCAGTCTCACCAACATTTCCATTCAAATCAGGTATGGTGGAGTTGGGTTCAGTTCCGGCTTCTTGTTGCCTAATCTTTGTTTCGGTTGTGAGCAAACCAGGACCTCTTGAACCACCTTTTTGCACATCTTTCAACAATTCCACAAATTTCACACACTTTCCATGTAAATCATACAGTCCACAGCCATTTTTGGTAGGAGGATTCTCTTCCAGCTTTCTCTTCTTCCGACCCCGTCTTCGTTTAGACACACTATTTCCTGAGACCTGCAATCCCTGAATTGATGAGTTGGTGTCAGGCAATTGAGCTGCTCCTTCTTCGATATCAGAAATTGCTACGGTCTTCTTTCTCTTCCTGGAAACCTTTTTCATCTGGGTGGCATCAGTGCTCGATTGCTGGAATTTATGCACCAATGAGCCATTTGTAAAATCCATAACTATGCCAGGAAATAATGAAGTTAGAGCTTCCTTCTTCTTTCTTTTTCTCTTCTTTGGCTTGGCATCGGAGGAAGGAATTCCTTCTGTCTGGGCAGAGTAATCCGTATCCTCATCATCCTTGTTATCAGCAGCTATCTCATGGTTTAAGAAAGCAAATCTCCTGAAACAACATATAAGTCTTTTGATTGAAGCAGAACATCTACTCTCCTTATGACACGAACAGCTAACAGCTGTTACAAGTAGTTCAGAGAGCATATCAGCTGAAGATGTATTTACATCCTCTGGTTTACAAACTTCATCAACCCCGCAACTAGATTTACTCGATCCCCTTTTCAGCAAAATCTGGCCGTTACCTTCCTTTCCTGGATCAGAAGCTTTCTTGGAATCTCCTGTTTCATTTTGACCTGAAGTTGGTGTGCCCTTATTGGGGTCTACGTATGGAAATGATAAATATTTGCTTTTCTTTCTTTCTCTTGACCAGTTAGCACTACCTTTCCCAGATCTTGTTCTGACCCTAGCATTACCAGTTTGTCCACCCACTTGACTGCCATCTGTAGTTCCTCGAGAAGTTATGGTGCTTGAATGTGAAATCTCGGGTGAGGTTGTGTTACAACCAGCAATGATCTCAACATGGCGAATGCGACTCTCCTTTTTATCCTCCATCAATTCCAATGTCAAGGTGCTTGAGCTGGATTGCCTTTGATCAGCTTCACCACCACACTTCTCTAAAGACCTGCTCTTGCCTCTCAAAACCACAGTGCGCTTACTGTACTCTTTTTCCGGTGTTGGCCCACATTGAGTGCCGTATTTAACGTCAGTTGGCCTGAGTTGATGCACAGGCAATTGGCAATGTCCCAAGGAATGATAAAAGGCTGACAGACAATTTTGGGTGACAATTAATTTAATCTTACCGGGCAGAGAACCATCTTGCGCAAGACACTTAATCTGTGCAAGAAAATTAACAGGCTCAAATTGAGATACTGAATAAGCACGAAGATCATCAATCTTTTGCTTTGCCACTGCAGAAGCACTGCTTCCTTTTGAGAAACAAGAACAAGTCATCTCTTCCTTAACACGTCGACCAATCTCATTGGCAGCCCTTTCCACAGCTCCATAGAAAATTCTGGAATTGTTTTGTTGAACCATCTCATCAAAGAACTGAACAAAGTGCTTCAAATGAATCGGGAAGCGCCAAACAGAATTGGCATTTCCGAAATATTTAACTAGTAAACTGCCCTTTTTTCCGGCGCCAGCATCTTTTGTTGCACTTGAAGGAGCAGTAACAACAACACCAGGCCACCACAAATCAGTCTTGGTTTTAATCCATACCACATCTCCCACAACAAAATTGCCCTTCTGATTTCCAACATTTTCATCTGTTATAACAGTAAGCATCAAGTCAGGGCCCTGTAAATCCTCTGCAGTAGCATCTACACAATTGTGGGATGTAAGTGTTTCATTTCCCTCACATGGCATCTTCTCACTCTCTGTCAACACATCCCCATTGCCGAATTCTCCATCTTCAACTTCATAAATACCATCCAATGAACCAAAAACTTCAACAAAGAGAGAAAGCCCATCAGCATTTCCAGGAGGATCAGACGGTCGGACTTGTGTAGCATCATCAATTTTTTCCAAAGTTTCTTCTGCCATTCCAACCCCGTCTCCTTCATCCTCGATAGCCACTCCAACTTCTGAGCCATCCCCATTATTTGTCCCATTGTTACATTTCAAGGAGGAAGCCTTTGTCATCTCACTCCCTTCAGCAACACCCTCGTCCTTAAAGAATTCCCCATCATTCTCAAAACCCTCAATGGCAATTTCCCCGACATTAGCATTTCTAGTCTCTTCCTCCTCATTCTTTATTGCTACAGTTATACTGTTTACGTCAATCTGTTCATCACAATTTTTACTAAATTCAGACAAAACAGAATCCTCTCCACAGATTTGATCACATGGGACTTGACTTTCCACCAGGTTTGACTCCACAGGAATCTCCTCTAGGGTTTTTGGGAACATCAGATCGTCCATTTCAAAACAAAATGTCTTCAACTTTTTCTCAGACCGACCAACTAATTAATCATCATCACTTTTTTACTGCTCATCAAAAACAGCCAAAAAAAAAATTTCTTTTCAAACACATTTCTTTGTACTTCCTTTTCTAATGAATAATTCACCAAAAAATATAAAAGCAACAACAAAACTAAAAACACAAGGGCTCACGTAAAAACAAAAACTTTCCAAAACCCCATCAAAAAATTTGCACCGACAGGAAACCTAATTCAACCAAAACAAACGAATTCAAAATTGCAGAAAAAAAAATTTAAAACAAAAATGCAGGTACCTGACTGAACATCTTCCAATAGGCTTTACTCTTCAATAATACGCCTAAACATCCAGAAAGCCAAGCAACACAATATATATATATCACAAAGATCTCTAATTGCGAATCAACAATGACCTATCTAGTCAATTGATTGCATTTTATTGAAAAGGAATCTTCGAACCAAGAACTGTACGGCCTGCAAAAAATACATGTACATATATACATATACACATACACATACACATACACATACACATACACATACACATACATTATACTATATATAATTATATATATATATATATTATATATATATATATAAGAAAGAGAAAAATAAAAGGCAGTAGTAGTCTGTCTACATTCCAGTTCTTGTGGTTTTGAGCTGGTTTCGAAATTTATGTCAGAGGTTGCTAAAGCATGTGTTCGTGTGTGTGTGTGTTTTTTTTTTTTTCCATTACTTTAAAATAGAAAGATTCACATACCATAATAAAATCAACATTTAATTTACCAAAAACTAAATAAAATTTTCCCTTATATATATTTTAAATTTTTTTTTAAAAAATTAAAATTAAAATAATAATTATTTCAACTAATCTACTTTTTTTAAAAAAATAATTGAATGGAATGCGACATAAGAATTTTTTTTTATTAATAAATTATCTTTTGCTAAAAAAAATTTAAAGTTATTATTAAATAATATTTAAAATTTTTAATTTAATAACACATTTTAAAATGTTCGAATAAATAATATTATTTTATTACAAAGATATATTTTTTTATAAAAGAATACAAATTTTCTTTCCATAAATTTTGCCAATCGAATCTTATTAACTTTAATGTAAAATTTTTTTTTTTAATAAAAGAGATAATGAATTTAATCAGCTAATTTTTTTTTCTAAAAAAATCATTTATTTTATATTTTATTTTTTAAATTTATTTATTTTGAAATTAATTAATTCCAATAGTTTTGTTCTTAATCAATCAATCAATAGTGAATCCATACGTTTTTAAAATCAATTATTAATAATATTTAAAGAAACAAAATAATAATAAATTAAAAAAGGGGCGTTCCGAGAATCGAACTCGGGACCTCTCGCACCCAAAGCGAGAATCATACCACTAGACCAAACGCCCTTAATATTTATTAATTACATGTTTATTATATTATTTTATAATAAATCTATTTTTTCCTAAATTGTACTCACTCAAACTTTATAATTTAATCAATTAAAAGCAAAAGATTTCTGTACAATTATTGTTGGTTCAAAGATACAAAATATGTGGTTTGTAAGATATGAAATTCCTTCTCTTCAATATTTGGTCAAAAAGATATGATCTGATGATGTTATTATATATATATATATATATATATATACATACATACATACAGAATTCAGGCATCCTGAAAAACAACAGTGTCATGTATATGTACCTTCAACTTTCACACATACATACAGAGACAAGAAAAATGAACATAAAGAAACAAGGCTGAATTTCTGTGAATATAGCTTCATCATCTTGGTAAATCACATTCCCAGAAAAAGGAAAATAAATATGTGGAGCTATATATAATATATATATATATATATATATGCACAACAAACTAATAACCAAAAAGACATATCCATTATATCACCTAATAATGTACTGCCATCACTAGACTATTTAACAACTCATATGATACAGAAGATCACCTCTTTGTTAGTTTAACAGAAATAGATGTATAAAAGAAAGTACACATATAAGAGGAGGAATCATATTAAATCATGTTTCAGGTCCTTTCACCTGGGGTCAGATTGCCCATCTGTTCTGTAAGGTTATCTAAATTATTCCTGCTCCTCCAAGGTTTATGGACATCAGTCAAACTACTACTGCTAGTATCATTCCTCTTAAGATCAATGTCGGTTCTTTCTGATTGGACCTCCAAGGAACCGGGAGTCTCTGTTAAGAACTGTTGCCAAAAAACATCATTAGTACCCGTGGGTGTAGGTGCAGATACAGATACAGATCCATTGCCCTCCACGGTGTCTTTCGGGACATCAGTGTCTGCTAAACTTGAAGGACTCGTGTTCAAATCAATTCCTGAAGATTTTTGTCTTGAATCTATATTAGGATAAAGAGATGAGATTTCTGGGCTATCAACATGATTTGATGATCCAGGTACTTCAGGAGAGGAATGAAAATCCCTTGATGGTGATGAATGGAAAGAATTTGATGAGCATGGCTGCAAATTCACATCAGAATCTCCAGATGAGGCATGCAGTTCTGTTACAATGACTGGTGGAGGATGTGGGACAACTCCAAATTCATACAGTTCATCGCCTGAAGTTTGAGAGATCCCATATGCGAAATTCTCCCAAAAATTTATGGATGAATCCAGTTTGGTAATGAGATCCAAGTTCAACATTGGAAATAATGCATTCAACTTATCTTCTTTAAAAGTCACCAGTTGGCTCCCCTCATTGTTAGCTTCATCACTTAAGTAATTGGATACTAACAATCTTCTCTTTTTGCTATGGTTTTCCGTGTGTTGCATAAAATTACTGGCAAAACCAGGTTTTTGCAACAATTGACCCAAAATTGCCAGCAGCTGCCTCTGCCTGCTATCTATGTCTTTAAGACGCTGGCCCAATGAGCCAATATCAGATCCATATTCCCGATTCTCCTGTTTATGTCTCTCCAGCTCCGACTGAAGCAAACTATTATCCCGTTTTAACCTCTTTATCTCCTCTTCAAATTCCAGTCTCTCTGCATCACTTACTGGTACTGCACCATTTCCATGTGAGGAATGACTATGAATTGGTTTACGGCGGTGAATATTCTTTAGAAGAGTTTTCTGTCCCCTTATAAATTCTTCATTTGCAAACTCCCATTGCTCAGGATCAACCTTTCGAAAACCCTACAAAAGGCAGTAAAACTCTTTATCAGATAAGTAAAAGAGAAGGTAAAGTCTGGCAATATAAAGGGAGGAGACATGAAAATTCTAAACCAAAAAAAAAAAAAATTAAACAAACTGAACTTCAAGTAATAATTTACTCTGTACAACTTACATATGTATTGAGCTGTCTGATAAAGCTAGAGAAGTTATTATGCTTAAAATACTTTGGAAGCAAATCTCTAGAAAACTCTGGTGGATTCCAAACAATGAAGCTGCGGCCAGTTTGGCTCCAAGAAACAATTGAGTTGGTAATGGGGTCATCCACCATCTCATAGGTCTTGGTAAGAAAAGGTGCCGGAGCATTCGAACCGCCATTAGATCCATCCATCCCAAGAAACCCTTAAGAACAATTAACTCCAGTTCGGTTCTATATAAACCTTATGCTCAGAAAAGTTTGTTCCTCTTTTTTCTTTTTCTCTGTTCAAAGAAATATACAGCACCCCCAAATCACACAGCTTCATAGAAAATTCAAACCAGAAGTAATTGAAGATTGATTAAGGAATAGAATATTCACAAACCAATAGAAGAGAAACAAATACAATTTCCTATAAAATCAATTGAAAGCCAGAGTCTTTCTCACAAAATTGGATCAATGAAACAACAATCTTTTCCTCTAATGAGATGAATTCACAAAAGAATTCCCAAAAACAGAACATAACAATTAATACAGCCTAATAAACAAGAACCAATTGAGACTAAATAAAAAAAAAAAAAAAAAAAAAACTCAAAGATGATATCAAACATACATCAATCAGTTTCACAAATCAAACTTTGAGGCAAAGGATCAGTACAATTCTTTGGACTAAATGGGTTGTTAAGATTACCTCAAAAAAAAATTGAGAGAAATATGCGTGCGTGCGTTGACTTGACTTTGAACAGCTTCTGGAGAAAAAATATCCGTCTTAAATGTGATTGATACTCACTCGCAATTAACAGAATTTGAATTCTTGAATTTGGATTGGGATTGGGATTGGGATTTTAGGTGGTTTTGAAGTGTTGAATGATGGTAGAGGGTGGTGTTTTTTTTTAGTGTGTAATTGAAGAAAGAGAGGCGTCTGAAAGGAAAAAGCGCGGTTGTTGAATTTTCGTGGCGGACGACAGTGCTGCGCTGCTGCTCTGTAACCTCTGTTCCATCACCCATCGCGTGGGAGCATAAAAGCCAGCGATCCCATTTCTACTGCTGAGCCGAGCAGACCACCTATCTCTTTTTTCTTTCTTTATATATATATATATATATATATATATATATATATATATATATATATATACTATATTTGAATTTTTCAATCATTAATATTATTTTTTGATAATTGTTGAAATTATTGGGCTCCCAACTATGTGTGTGTTCTTAATGTGAAGGTCCAATTTGGAGAATTATTCTCGAGTTTTTTTTGTCCACTTTTAATTCTAAAAATACAGTCATCTTTGAGTATTACTACAATAATTCTCACGCACAAAAAAAGAGAGACGAAGAGGGTTTTCACAGCAACTTTCTCTAAATCGCAGGTCTGGTTTTTTTGTCGATCGAAAGTTCAAATATTGTCTGATCGAGCTGAAATTTTAGGAGGAGTCTAAGGACTCGTGAAGCTTCAATCTGAACGGTGGAGATCGAATTCCAACGGTTCAATATCGATTTATGAGTTTCGGATTAGCTACAGGTTTTTTTTTATGATTTATTGTAATTTTGTTCCTCTATTTTGATTCTAGTGCCTTCGTAGTGTTGTTAAGGGTTAGATATCATTGTTGTGCTGCTGTATTGTGCATTTGTACTCTCTTGTAGTGATAGTGGAGTTGGTTAGACCAAAGGGTCTCGTGGTCTCGTGGTTTTTTACTCTTTAAAATCTTGTGTCTCGTATTGTTTTATTTTCTTGTTTAGATCATTTTGTTGCTTGGTGTTCTTCGTTAAAATCTTGTGTCTCGTATCGTTTTATTTTCTTGTTTAGATCATTTTGTTGCTTGGTGTTCTTTGGAGTGTTTGTTTGTTGCTCCTCACAAGTTCTTTTAAGTGGGAAAGATGTTTTGATCTTGGACACAACACATTCTTCTGTGTTCTTTTTTTCCCAACAATAATAACTTTCTAGAAATATATATATATATATATAGTTTTCTTTCTTTTCTTTTTACTAATTTATTTTGAAATAAGTGAATTGTTTTATATTATTTATAAATAAATTAAAGTATTACAAATTTCATATCACAAAAAAAGAAAGAAAAAAGGAACCAATTGGTGTAAATATATATATATATTATATTATATTATAAATTCAGATAAAACTGATAAAGATTAAAAAAGTTGAAATGCTCCCACCAATTTTCTTTCTTTCTTTTCCAAAAGAGAAAAAGATCCAAGTGCCGTAATTTTTCCTTCTTTATTGGGCAAGCAAACAAAGATACATACATACATATATATATATATATATATATATATATATACATATACAATTATTATAGACATGAAATTCATCACCATCAGAGCAGTGTTTTATTCAATTATTGCTGAAAGAAGACAATATAAGTAAAAAGGTGCAAGCCCTTTTTAGCTTCTTGGCGTGTCAACCTCTGATTCTTCACCATAGTCAGCTGCACATCAAATTCTGGTAATGTTGTTAATATATGAATAATATGAAAACATAATATACAACTTGAAACTGATTTACAGCAGGAGATCTCTTGAAATTGCATGTTGTAAAACAATGATATATATATATATATATATATATATATACATACAAGCTGTTTTCTTTTCTTTTTTTTCTGTGTTTAAGTCTTTCAATGTGGTAAGAAGGAAAAGAAGACACTGTAAATTGTCAAGTCAATCCAAAACTACTTCATATGGAAAGTTCTTAGATCTTACTCTTTGCATCTTGCCCCAACTCATTCTGTATATTTGCAGCAAAAGTTGCAGAAGCCTTGTTTTCCTGCAAGGAAAAGAAAGGTTAAACCATTGAAACTGAATGCTAGCAAATGCTAGCAAGATTTTGATTTCCCTCTTGCATAAAAGCTTAAACCAAAGACTTAAAAATCTGCAGGGTATAGAATAAGGTGAAAGAGGAAACTGAATGAACAAGCAGATACTGAAAAAAGATATGAATGTTCAATTGTTCCATAAAAGTATTAGTTATCATTCAAGAAAAAACAAAATTACATAGTGGAGCTATATATATATACAAGCAAACTAATAACTGCAAAAACATATCCATCATCTCAACACTAAAATCTAGTTAAAAAAACTCATATGGTACAGCAGATCACCTCTTTGTCAGTTTATAAAAGAAATAGGTAGTGAAAAAAAGCACATATAAGAAGAATCCATCATGTTTCAGGTCCTTTCAGCTGGGGTCAAATGGCCCATCTGTTCTGTAAGGTTATCTAGATTATTCCTGCTCCACCAAGGTTTATGGACATTATTAGCGAGACTACTACTGCTAGTAGTATCATTCCTCTTAAGATCAATGTCCATTCTCTCTGATTGAATCTCCAATGAACCAGGAGTCTCTGTTAAGAACTGTTGCCAAAAAACATCATTAGTCCCTGCGGGTGCAGATACAGATACAGATCCATTTCCCTCAACTGTGTCTTTCGGGACATCGGTGTCTGCTAAACTTGAAGGACTTGTATTCACATCAATTCCGGAGGATTTTTGCTTTGAATCTATATTAGGATAAATAGATGAGATTGCTGGAGTATCGACATGATTTGACGATCCAGGTACTTCAGGAGAGGAATGAAAATCCCTTGATGGTGATGAATGGAATGAATTTGACGAGCATGGCTGCAAATTCACATCAGAATCTCCAGATGAGGCATACAGTTCTGTTACAATGACTGGTGGAGGCTGTGGGACAACTCCAAAGTCATACAATTCATCGGCTGAAGTTTGAGAGGTTCCATATGCGAAATTCTCCCACAAATTTATGGATGAATCTAGTTTGGTAATGAGATCCAAGTTCAACAATGGAAATAATGCATTCGAGTTCTCTTCTTTAAAAGTTACCAGTTGGCTTCCCTCATCGGTGGCTTCGTCGCATAAGTAATTGGATACTAACAATCTTCTCTTTTTGCTTTGGTTTTCTGCGTGTTGCGACAGATTAGTGGCAAAGCCAGGTTTCTGCAACAGTTGAGCAAAAAATGCTAGCAACTGCCTCTGCCTGCGATCTATGTCTTTAAGACGCTGCCCTAATGAGCCAATATCAGATCCGTATTCCCGATTCTCATGTTTATGTCTCTCCAGCTCTGATTGAAGCAAACTATTATCCCGTTTTAGCCTCTGAATCTCCTCTTCAAATTCCATTCTCTCTGCATCACTCACTTGGACTGCACCATTTCCTTGTGAGGAATGACTATGAATTGGTTTACGGCGGTGAATATTCTTTAAAAGGGATTTCTGTCCCCTTAAAAATTCTTCATTTGCAAACTCCCATTGATCAGGATCAACCTTTCTAAAACCCTACAAAAATGCACAAAATTCAGTGAAGAAACAAAAACAGAAGGAAAAGGCTGGCAATATAAAGTGAGGAGACATGTCTAAACCAAAAACAACAAATTAAACAGGGAATGAAAGTAATCATCATTTACAGGGTACAACAACTTACATATGTATTAAGCTGTCTGATAAAGCTAGAGAAGTTATTATGCTTAAAATACTTTGGAAGCAAATCTCTAGCAAAGTCTGGTGGATTCCAAACAATGAAGCTGCGGCCAGTGTGGCTCCAAGATACAATTGAGTTGGTCATGGGATCATCTACCATCTCATAAGTCTTGATAAGAAAAGGTGCCGGAGCATTTGATCCGCCATTAGATCCATCCATCCCAAGAAACCCTTAACAACTATTAACTCCAGTTCAGTTCTATCTACACCTTCTGCTCAGACCAATCAGTCCTATTTATTTATTTTTCAAAAGATTATGCAGCACCCCAAATCACACAGCTTCAGAAAAAAAAAAAGTCAAACAAGAAATGCTTCAAGATTGATCAAGAAATTGAATCCTCACAGCTCCCTATTAAAAAAAATGGAAGTGTTCCCTACTTCTCTCACAAAATTGGATAAATTGAATCCTCTTATGATGATGATGATGATGATGACTGCAAACAAAGAATCCCAAAAGAACTGAACATTAATACAGCCTAATAAGCTCAAGAACAAATTGAGACAGAACAAAAAGACCAGAAGCCCAGTTAGCCTATCTCAAAGATGATATGACAAACATACATCAATCAATTAAGCAAACTTGAGGCAAAAGACAACGAACTTTCAAAGGAAGGAAATTTGTTTGTTCTCATTAAGTTGAGATGAGGAAAACATAAAACAGAAGAAAAAAACTATATATGAGGGATCAGTACAAAACTTTTGACCAAGTGGGTCGTTAAGACTACCTCAAAGAAATCGAGAGAAAGAGAAGGGGAGAGAGAGAGAGTGGTGTGCGTGCGTGGACTTAGACTTTGAACACCTCGTAAAGAAGAAGTCTGTCCTAACGATGATACTCACTCAAAAATCGACAGGATTTGAATTCTTGAATTGAGGGTTCGGATTGGGATTTTGAGGGGTGGGGTGGGGTTTGAAAGTGTTGAATAATGGTAACGGGGCTTTTGAATTGTCAAAGTAACCTAGTAAAGCATTTTTCTATGCTTTTTTTTTTTCTTGTAATCGAACAAAAGAGGCGTCTGAAAGGGAGACGCGGTTGTGGAATTCTTTTCATGGCAGACGATACTGTTTCTGTTTCTGCTTCTGCTTCTGCTTCTCCTTTCTGTTCCAGCTCCCATTGGATGGGAGAATAAAATCCTGCGATCCCATTTTTTGACTGTGAGCTCAGCCAACCCATAGCTGCCATTTTTGGCTTCCCCTTTCCTCAATCTTTGCTCTTTGGACTTGCGAAAATGGCAGCAATGCTTGCAGCTTTTTACTTAACTAGATTAGAGTCCTACTGCTTCTTTCCCACATTGAAAAACCACATCATATGATTAATACACGAGTAACAATAAAAATAACCAACACTTGTTGATCCGGTCGCTTGACTCCTCATTCGCAAGTCTCGGGTTGATTAGGTGAGTAGAAATTTGACTCAAATTTAATTAATTTAGTTAGAATTTAAAGTGATTATCGAATACAAAATAAATACTTTCTTAGTTTGACTACCTCAAATTTAGTTCATAAATAAAAAATAAATAAAAACATAAAATGACAAGAAAAGGATACAAAAATTAAAATACGAAAAAATTTAATTTAGTTAGAGTCTAAGTGATTATCGAATACAGAATAAATAAAAAATAAATAAAAACATAAAATGACAAGAAAAGGATAAAAAATTAAAACGTAGTGTTTATATATAATGTTACACAAAGAACTATAATATAACATGATTGCTACTTCTGCAAGTTTGGACCGGTCAACTATGCCTATTTTATAAAGATTTTTCGAATATAAATATTTCTAATTAAAGAAAAAATATATATATATATTTATATGTGTGTATAATTATATAAAGTAAATGATAAATTTGGTCGGAAATAATTTTATGTTTTATAAATTTAATTTTAAAAGTTTTAAATTTTTTTAAGATCAATTTTAATAAATTTGGTCAAATTTTTTTTAAAAACTTTAAATATCTAAGTGAATGAAGTGAAAAAATAATTAAGTCATTTTAATTGAAATATATTTTTATATTAACAGAAATTTAAAAAATATTATATATATATATATATATATATATAATTGGAAGGAAGAATATATACTTGCACGACTTTCTTTATTTGGGTCAATAGCATGAATTGTTTGAACTTAACAGGAAGGAATTTTGAATAATAAAGGAAAATAGAAAATGGAAAATGATAATTTATAAATAATTTGATCGTAGCAGACAAAGTTTGCTTCTTTATTAAAAAATTCTTCCCCCTGACGAAAGAGAAGAGTTGAAATTTTTTGACTATTCTTCCTAAACCTATAACCAAATTAATTCTTTTTCTTGTTCATCAAGAAAGTTTTATTCCTATAATAACAATTCTACGTACAATTTTTATATAATTATAAATGTAACATGCGCAGAAATAAATTTTATTAATTGTCAATTAGCTCGTAAAAATGTCAAATATCACGGCTGGTGTTTTTGATATTAAGAATATAGTAAATGTTCACGAATATATTCTAAATTAGTGTTTATGTTACCATATATATATATATATATATATATATATGTACATATACATTAAACCATCTATAATATACGTGACAATATCTTTACTATCATACCTTTCCTTTAAATTTATTTAGTTTAAAAAATAAAGAATATATTAGTTAAAAATAATTTGGATCAAAATGTATGCATAATAATTAATTTAATTACATGAAATGGTATATGAACTTAATGTATTTAGTATTACAAAAAAAAAAATTATTACTCACAAATTTTTTTTGTTTCAAATTTTTTATTGTAATACATTAAAATATTCTTTTCTCAATTAGTAATATCTTGACAAATCGCTTTCTTGTACCAATTCTTCCTTACGCCATCAAATGACCAAAAAAATATATATATATATTATTTATAGTGGACAAAATTGAGTTGCAAAACTTCCCAGAAAGTTCCTCAATAGTGACTCTTAGAAATCTCAAGAAATAAAAGAAAGATATTTAGAACATTCCAGAAAAACTCTATTAAATCTAGGAAAAGCAAGCTTCATGTCACAAAAATGAACCAATTGCTATATAAATATATAAATTTCAAATCAAATTGATAGAGATAAAAAGTTGAAATGCTTGACCCACCAATTTTCTATCAATTTTTTCTTTTTCTAAATATATATATATATATATTATATATATATATATAAAGTATTTATAAACAATTATTGGCGGTGAAAAGATAAAAATAATGCAAAATAGATGTTTATATAAGAAGATATGGTATTCCATCACTATCACTGGGACGTTTTATTCAATAATTGCCCATATGAGAAAGAGCAGATGAGCAGGCATCATTTAAATATAAGCAAAACAGTGCCTAACTCTTTTTAGCTTGATGGTTCAAATTTGCACACACAGTCATATATTTTTCCCTTCACTAACTTTTCTGCTAATCTCTGATTCTTCACCATAGCCAACTGCAAATCAGATTTTTGCATTTTTAAATGTTGTTAATACAGTACATAAAATAGTATGAAGATGGTACATGGATGTCATGAACAGAGTGCAGAAACTCAGAAAGTTATGAGTAGATCAAGAAAATGAATCATACCTTTAGAGCATCACATTTGAACCGTGCATTTAGGTTTGTATGCAATGCTCGTCCCATGCCTTCCAAGATTATCTGAATACAACCAAATTTAGTATACACAGCAATGATATATGTATATGTATATATATATATATATATATATATATATATATATAAAACAAGGTTTTGAGAAGGGAAACGGTCATACCAAATCAGCTCCTTTGGCGAAAGCAGCTAAATCTGAGCTGACTTGTCTCAAGTCTATGCATGGACTCCCACATCCATTCTCAACAACCATCAAAGGAACTGAAGACGAATTATTCTTGGAACCATCTTGGATGTTAATCATTGCATCAACCAGAAGGCCTCCGGCTTCAGCAGCCCTTCGAAGAATATCACAATGCTGGGGAAACAACCAACATCATGTCAAAACAACATATAAAGCAGCAAGAATCCAATAATCTCCCTCTTGCATTTTACTTAGAGAAAATAGTAAGATTTTTATGTTTGTTCATTTCCTTCTTCTACTTAATGAAGGGTACTAGTGCTCAGAGATTTGGATCTTTTAACATATTTTAGGGGTCTTTGTGCATGTGCAGTTGAACAAACCTTGGCAGCCTCAGCGACAATATCTGGCAACTCCATTGCAGTAACATCATTTAGTGCTGGGAGGGAATTCGCAACTAGCACGACCTGCAAAATTAGGAGAGACAATTTAGATGATTATTCCGATTAATAAAAAATAAATAAATATAGGGAAGAGGATGTGACATCAAGAACCATTATGTGTGAATTAGTGGGAGATGAATGAGAGCAAGATACACTAGAACTCTCATAGTTTAGTCTTTGTCTCTGTCACTCTTTTTTCTGTCCTAGTGTCTTTTTCTGTTTTTTCTTTTGAATATGCGAGAAGAAGAAAAAAAAATAAAAATACATCCTGTAACATCAAAGGGAAAAAGAAGACTCTGGAAGCTTTGCATGCCATATATCTGTAGAAGGCAAGACAACCACCATGCTTACCTCAGTTCCACGTCGGAGAAGTTCCCGTGCAAGAGGAAGCATTCCCAAGACAACATCAGCACCTGAGTTGTCCACAAAAACCAACGCTCTCTTATATGGACGAGGCTTCTTGTCTCCTGAGCCAAAAATTCTCTCCTTAAAAGTATCAAAATCATCCACCTGTAATCCTAACAGACAGTTACAATCTGCAATTTGATGTAACAAGCCACTCTGAAAGGAAATTCAACTAGTATATTCTAACAGAAGATCTTCATGTTAATTGTAAATGATCAAGTATATTCAAAACTATTTCATATGGAAAGTTCTTAGTATTTACCCTCCAAGGTCTTTGCATCTTGTCCCGACTCATTCTGTATATTTCAATAATTGTTCCCTTATGATAAAGATCAACACAAGCACGAGATCCCCAGTCAAAGATATTTGCAGCAAGAACACCTTCAATAAGAGTCAGAAGCCTTGCTTCCTGCAAGGAAAAGAATGCATAGACATTCAAATGACACAACAGGTTTTCTAGAGGATGACCAAATGTTATGAACAAATGCATGAAGAAGATAAACATGCATTTTACATACATGGCCTTTTAAACCTAGACTAAGAGGATGTTTGACTTCCACTCCTGCATAAAAGCTTAAATCTAACCAAATATGTACTTAAAAATCCACAGTGCATGAGACTTTTATGCATTGACTATATCCATATAAGGCTAAAGAAGAAATGAAAGAACAACCATATACTATCATCCCAGAGTTCATCATGGATTTTGATGATTGTCAGACACCACATTAAAGAACCAAACTGAACAGAGTAATTGAAACAAGAATGAGTCAAGGAAGAATGAATGTAACTGTGTAATCCAAATCCAAGTAACCAAAAAGGTTTCTGTCAGTTACAACACGACAATTACTTAATCATCATTGTTGTTATTGTCAACATCGTCATCATTATTGTGATTCCCTTCGTCCAAAATAGATGTCAGTGCTGTATTTCCGAATGTCAAAATGTCCACATTTCTAAAGTGAAGTTATTTTTCATATAATTTTGAAGAAGAAATTTAAGGAATCCATCACCGACTAACACATGAGGTCTTACTACTAAATACATTGTTAATACTAAGGATAATGGTAAAAAGCTCTTCTTAATTTTCACACCAAGTTTAAAAGGAGATATTCAGTATTGGATGGAAGTTTTTAACAGAAGTACATGACAGTCACACTCACCTCATTCATACTATCAAGTTCCATAAGCAGATCAGGTAAAACAGCAAGAGATACCTCGTTCTCCCTGTTTGTACAAGAAGGTTGGATGGAGAAATTTAAGAGATTGTTTGGGAGTTGGGGAATCTTTGTAAGAGTTTATAAAAGAATCAGAACACGCAGCAAGCATCTTTCACAAATTGCTAACCTCTGTTTTATGCTTCTATAGGCATCAGAGAAATGGAACTCCCTCAAGCATTCTTCTCTTAGTTCCAAAAGATTAGCAAGCCCTAACTTTCCATATGCAGCAGGCTCCTCCATCAACCTAATCCAAGATGATCATAAGAAAGAGAAATTTAAATGAAATGAATGCGATATTCTGTAGCCACCGTATTACCTATATTTTTACTTAGAGCATATTGTATCCAATCATCTTTCAGCATGTTGGGTTATTTGATCATTTTATTCTCTTATAGTGATAGTTCTAGACAAGAAAATCATGAAAAAAGTACACTAAAGAAAATCAGCCGTATCTGAACATATGAGAGCAATTAGGGGGTTATCCTGATAACTAAGAACACATGGTCAAGGAAGATGGAAGA
This sequence comes from Asclepias syriaca, assembly GCA_027405835.1. NCBI lineage: Eukaryota > Viridiplantae > Streptophyta > Magnoliopsida > Gentianales > Apocynaceae > Asclepias > Asclepias syriaca. The sequence goes on from CM049933.1 coordinate 5,733,365, forward strand.
AGAAGATTAGGAACAGTAAGAAAGATCCTGATATGCGCTGACATAACAAGTATATTTGAATCAAACTGCTTCACAAATGAATAGATATAGAGAAGATATAGGCAGAGAGAGACAGAGGTTAGCCATGGTCAAGACCACAAAAAGTAGTCAAGTCATAAAGAAACAGGCACGTGATCTTTGAAGATGTTAATAACCTGAACAACAAAGGCAGGGAGGTGACTTTGAATCTTTAATCAAAGACCCTTTGTAAAAATTTAATAAATTTCATTTCTAATCTCTTATTTCTCATTGAGAAAAAATAGATGAGGATTCCCATAATATCTCCTCCGCAATGTATTTGGAAACAAAACAAATTAAACAGCAAGAAAACTTTAGGCAGAATGCTGGTACCTTGCCAAATGAGCAGAAAATGCACAGGCAAATGCATCACCCCTTCTTTTTGCATCATCAGTACCACCTTCACTTGCCACTGCCTGCACATTTCATGTAAATCATAGGATGCCCAATTAGGCAACTAGTTTTTAAAAATGGGAAACGAAGAAGTGCATATGACCTAACTGAGCTACAAAGTAGGGACTTCAAGGTTGTAAGACTACTATCTTTCTCATTGTAACAAATTAAAGAGGATACTTTCCCTCACTTTTTAAGAAAAATAAAACCATTCTCGCATATACATAAGGCCAGAAAAAAATAGGGGGCAATGTGAACATTGAGAAGTGAGGCAATGTTGTATGCAGTATTGTAAACAACCTCAAGAGTACAATAAAAATCAAATGTTGGTAGATTATATCTGCATAAAAGAAAACAAATTGCAGGATATCTTTTTCATAAATCCCCCATTTTCTAGTAATGGTCTATCAGTAAGAGCTAAATATCAATAGTTCAATCGTTGAATGTTTCAATTATATGAACTTTCCAGAGGATTGATAGTTATCATCAGTATGTTAACTAAATACAGAGGTCAGGATGATTTGTACTAAACCATCCACCATAGATCACAAGAGTGGATACAGGAAAAAATAAATTTGAATGAAATGTGGGCCCTACCATTGCAGATTTCCCATCCTACAATCATTTCCCTCAAGCTTACAATATGTGAGAAAATATTTATCTCAAGCTGAGGAATTAGCAGCAATTGGAAGCTCGGATTTAGGTGAAGAGAAGAGAATAAAGAAAAGAAAAAACCAGAACTCATCTTATTTACCTTGTCAACAAGATCTGGCAAATGCTCTATTAACACGGTGAACCAATACCTGCAACCAAATCACAAATAATGTTTAGGAAGAGGATTTTCCAAACTCCCCGACTTGGCTTCATAATGATATACATTAAAGTTCATTAACTCACTCCAGCTCACTGGGATCTGAGAGATCTACTGTGTTTGGCTCATACCTACAAAGGATTGCAACAGTATTAGCAAAAGTGAATTATCACCTTTAGTAAAGATTATTCTTATTTAGTATTTGGCAAATGAACTAAATGCTTAGCCAATAGAATTTCTTTTTTCTAGGTTAAAGCAAAACCAAACCATCACCTTCTTATTTAGATTTGGTAAATGAACTAAATGCTTTACCAATAAATAAAAAGAGAAAAAACTAGAAAGACATCTTTGGCAAATTATTCAATCAAGACAGGGACTTGAGTGCATGCATCAGAGTAAGAATTTACAGTTCCCCTCCGAAAAGAATGGGCCAGGTAAACAGAGTGGTCATGGTAGAAACAGACACCAAAAATAATTCTTCCTGGATGAAACATATTGAAAGGGTCAATGTTAAGGTATTGGATACTTGACAAACAATAAGCATAATAACTAGACATAACAATATATAACTTTGTATGTTATTTGCCAACATGAGCAAATCAAATTGGGCAGTGAAGAGAACCCAAGATGTAGTGAACATAACCTCCAACAAGTTTGTCGATTAAGCATTTGAAAGATTTACTTACGTTCTTGGATCAGCTAATAGTGGGAAGACCTCCAAAGACGGCACAAGGTGGAGAACCCCAACATTTAATTCACTAGCATCTGGACGTAAGGTGTCTCCTCTGGATGATGGAACATCAAAACCCCCAAGTCCTGTGGTTCCTGACGGAGTCATAGGTACAGGAGCAGTAATTTCAGTTCCCTTCTGGACAAACTTCTCCATCCATGAAATCTGCAATCGAGTGCATAAATCACCTTCAATACATTCATGCAAATTTACTAAAGACCCATAAAGATACTTTATCACATAACCTGGGCTTCAGGATAATGACAGAGAACTCACATGACACAAAAAGTAGAGGCTGGGTTATTTCTCAGAGACAATGCAGTCCTCTAGTTAGCATGAAATGCCTTATCATGCAAATCTTCACTTAGAAGATTCCACAATGTAACTCCTAAAATATTAGTCATTGATAAAGTATTTCCACCATTATACAGAATCTGATTCCATCTGACTCACAAGGCACTTATGAAAGATACTATGTATTTAACAACAACTGGGTCTCTTTGTTGGCAGTTATTTTTTCCAAAAATAAAATAAAATAATAATAATAATAAAAGCAGAAAGTAAGTATATAATGACAAAAATTATGGAAATCGGAAGAAAATTCTAATAAAAAAAGCAAATAAGGTACAGAAGCAGTATAACAGGTCTTTGGTCTGCAAGAAACTTTGTGCATAATCTGTAAAATGATTGCAAACAGACATATCACATCAAATATAAAGAAATAGCATTATCATGGTGTATTTTAACTAGAGATAAAAGTTTAGCATGAAAAACCAACCCCACAATGAAACATACTGGTGAATACTTAAGTGTTGGAATCAACTGACCAGTTTAAAGCAAGAACCCATGTTAAAGAAACAAAGACTTGCCTTCTCATTCAAATCTCCAACATAAGATGCACTGGGAAACCTCTCCACCAGCTGATGTACCATCAAATCATCCAGGCCATGTTTTTCATAGCTCATAAAGGCACCTAAAGCTCCAAGAAACCCTTCATGCCGCAAGAACATAGCTTGGGCCTCTCCCTTTGACCTAATTAAAAAAAAAAAAAAAGGAAATAAAAAAATCAAAGCCGGTGAGGAAAAGGGAAAATGAATAGAGAAAATTAACAAGGACGGAAAGAGACTTAACTTAAATCAGGAGTTCTTATCTTAATAATACAAATGAAGCAACAGAACTTCTAATCTAACTCTGTAAGCTGTGTATTCTCAATTATTACCAGAACTGAACAGCAAAAGAGATTGTGTCCATTGTATAAGCATGGCCTCTTATGAAAAATCCTCCAAAAAATATTCTTTTAAGTCCAAAGCGCAATGCATTCAAGTAGGATATCTACAATAAAGATTGCACCATCCCAGACACCCATCAAAAAAAGAAAAGAAAAATAAAGGTCAGATACAAAGCCTGCATTTACAGACCAAAAAAATAAAAAGGAACATCATAAATCTGCTGGGACATGACATGATAACAAGTCCTAAAATTAAGAATTAGAAAAAGATAAATGAATAAGAAATGATGAAAAGAGATCCGATATGTGAACAGATACAGCCACATTTTCATCTATCCTTTTGATATCTCAAATTTAAGTATTCAGAAAGGTTCAAACTACAGAAGTATAAAATATGCATAATTCCTATGCAACAAGGAATTACAGCATTCTGACAGTTAGTTCTTAGATAAATACTCTTTGAAGCAGTTAAAAAGCAAATAAAGCAGGTAGGAGGGAAGATAATTCAGTCAGAAAGTTAATATGACCAATATTATGGAAGAAGAGGTCGAGAAGTATCTTGCATCAAGCAAATTTCTATATGTAATCTTGTATTCTGGGATATCCAGAGGAAGTTTATGCATACTTCTGTTTAATTTCAAATTAGGATTAAGGTTTGCTAGCCTTAGGGCAGTTTTGTAATAATAAAGAGGAAACAAAATCAGATTCACTCTCTAGCTTGTCTATTCTTCTTCAGGTGCTATGTGTTGTCTCTTCTTGAGCTCCTAGGTTAGTGCTCCATTTAAGATTCTCAAACTTTTAGTAATCATTAGTTCCTCACAAAAACGAAAGAATAATAACAAGAAATTATCCAAGAGTCCAGTCAACTTGTGATCAATCGTCCCATGACACAATCCATAAGTAGGCACATAACACCAACAGATTTACATGCAAAGAATCATATCTTTATTATTATTATTTTAAAAAAAAAAAGAAAAAAAAGAAGCTTGATAAACTAGTCCTTGATTCAAAAGTAATCTTGCATACGTTTCTTATTTAGCAAAACACACACACACACACACACACACATATATATATATATATATAATATAATATATATATATGTATGTGTGCATGTAAATAACAGCTTCTCTATAAGTTCTAGAAAATACCATCGGTTACAAGCACTTTTACTAATCAATATGTTTATACTCCATTATCTTTTTATTTGAAATGATCCAAAAGAAAGATGATTATAATTGAACCTTACAGTACCTATTTCCTATACCAAACTCACAATTAAGGATATACTGATAAAGATGATGAAAAAGGAAGAATGATTTGGGTGCAAATTTTTCTAATACTCAGACCAGCAATTGAGGACTTTTAAATGTTTCTAGATGTCTAAGAAGTCAAATATCATGACATTAATTACAATTTTCTGAGTATTCCTCATGGTTGATTTACTTATTTGGTCAATGCTGTGTGCCATAAATAAAACATGCAGTTAAACTTTCTGCTCCTAGCCAGTCAAATAAGTAGCTGCAAGTAAAATGCAAATATTGACACAGTACTTTTTAACAGGAATAATAATTTTATACATCCAAAATGAAGTAACATAAGCACCCATACATACCTGACCAATGTTATAAGAAATCATTCGCAAGAGGGACAAAGAGATATCTTCCGGTTTATAGTCTTCAAGATCCTTATTTTCAGAAATTGCCTTTCCAAAACTAGAAGCAATTGTTGATGCTGAGAGGCCAATCTACAAACAAGAAAACATCAGAGAATTGGGATAAACCAACATGCAACAATGCATTAATGGAAACATATACAAGATTGTGAACCAGTCTCCTGACTGCTCCTTTGTCGGCAGACAAAACCCCAGGTAGAAGGTATCTAAACAATCACCTTCACATAAAATTTACCTTCGAGTAATCCATACCACCATAAATGTCACCAACTAGCATGTCAATGGTGCTATTATTTCCTCTTTGACTTAGCTCAAGTAATTCATCAAAGCTGATAGAAAAATAATGAAAAAGTATAAATGAGAAAGTAGAACATGGGGAGGCTTAAACCGTTTATCATTTCATGACGGAAAGCCAATACCTTTTGCACTTAGTCAGGAGTTTCCCCAAGCCCCAGTATGTACCACCACCAACATTTGTTCCACTAACACGCTGAAATTTTCCATCCCCATCAACCTATAACAATAAATTAAATTATAGATGTCTCCTCTATCTGAAGATAAAGTTCAATAACCAGGGAAAAGATGGACTCAGCACCTTTATCATACTAACACCAGAACCAATATTAACAAGCAGATAAGGAAATAAATCATTGTGGTCAATCTGCACGAATTCTTTATGCCCCTCCATATGTGTGAAAGCTTCATGACGTATTGCCTGTCAAAGCCAGATAGACAATAAGACTTCCTCCAGACCATTAGGTTGAAAAGTAATTCCAGTTCTACTGATGATCTAAGACACAGGACCAGATTAATTCATCAAAATGCAAAATCACACAAACTAATTCAGCTTGACGTATTGTATTCCAAGTAAAAAAACAAGTATTTTATAAATACAAAAGATATTTAAATTCTGATTGCACCTTAAGCAAAAAGTTTGCACCAGCCACAAGACAATTCATCTCATCTTCTTTCTCTATACTAACTCCAAGCTTTTCCCTAAACAGATCAGCGTACTTGTATGCCCCACCACCTGTAGCCTTCTCACAAAGCCAACTAGTTAGTATATCTTCGCACCTCAGGGCTATACTTCATAACAGTTCATCAGAACATGAAGCTAATGGATTAAGACTTCAAGCATTGACATTTAAATAAATGTCTACCCAATGGCGAAAGTTCAGGTACCTAAAAGAAGATATATATATATGGGTATATACTATTCATATATCACTTTGAGATTTCCAATGTTAGTAGATCCAATAAAAGAAAAAAAATAACTAATGAGAATGAAAGTTCCATTTTTATTCCAAAACCTGATGGTATGCAAGGCAACACATAAAAATTCCACATCAAATTGTAAAAACAAAAATAAACTCGATAAAGAGAGGAAAGCAACTTTTAAAAATGCAGAATGCATTTCAATAGATCAAATAATCAAAACTGAGTTCATTTTTCCTCTGGACTGCAGAATACCTTTATAACTCTGACAAACAACATTCTGTTTACATTTACTCATTTAAAAGAATACCTTTATAACTGTATTCTCATTTGTGGAATCAGAACCCCAGTGGCGAGCATCTAACCCTGTTTGGACCAATAAAAGAGTTAGAAGCTAAATAAAGAAACGCACAATCCAAAGCTATATTCGTGCAAAGATAAATTATGTCGGACATGTCAATTTTGAAAATCACTACACAATAGAAAATAATGTACCACCGCAGTGAAGCTGCTTAGATGAGATGAAATCCAGACAATCATTTATCTTAGGCGTCTCAAACTTCACAAAATGAAGCCTCCCTCCAAGAATTGGGTAGCTTCTTCTATTAGCATTAGACAAACCTAATCTTTCCTTGATGATCCTCTTCCTCCTGTCATCAACCGCATAGTCTTCATGTCTTGAAAAGTAAATCAACTTGATGAGCGAACCTAGAGGAAAAGCACAAAGTAAATAATCCATTGATTTGTATAAGTGTATAAATTCATCCTCTGATTTTAAGCTTAAGCCTTCAGAAAAGATAAAACTTTAACATGATACCAGAGCTCTGTGTTCAACTCTTGGTGCCACCCCATTAGTTAGTTACTATCTACAATTATTGTCTATATGGAGGCCTGTTACTGATAATGTATACAACCCACATGTAAGGAGGTGTGTTAAGTGGTTCAATTCAAACCGGTGAAAATTTAAGGGTGCATGTTGCAACAACTTTCTTTCATCTCTACGCTAACTCATTTCAGTTCCACTTTTAAAATGGGACCAAATGTCATTAACAATGTTTGACCAAATATCACTTTTAGAAGAAGACTGCATAATGCTCAATGATCATGTGACAAAAAGGCGTCAAATTCCTACATCCAAGGTCATGGTACATACATCAAATCTGGTCCATTTTTGCTCTCTCTTCAAAGAAGGTTATTCTTTACCAGATCCTCGCATAAACATGTTATTGTACTATAAACTTAATCCGCCGAGTGGACAATTAAACTCTTGGGTTCAGAAGTCATCAATGAGAAATACATCCATGAAAGTCTCTTTTATGCTATTCAGAGAACACAATCTTAGAAACGGGACCTTCCTTTCCATAATATTCAGAACATTCAGTGTCAGCACCTTTATTCAACAGCAACATAACTGTTTACTTGCATGCCTGGGCTACTACCTCCTCCCCATTGCAGCTGAGAATGAGATGATCTTAACTCGTACGAAGATGACTTTATAAAACTCCATCAGTGATGAAGAACCAATCCCATGAAAACAGCTCACTAATAAACTATAATAACAGTAGTACAGTACAAACCAGCACAACATTCAGAGTAACAATAAAGAAAATACATAACTTTTTATATTAATAAGAGGGAAAGAAGAGAAAGAAGAGAAAGAAAGAAAAAAGAGAGAGAAAGAAAGACAAAAAGATTTACCTCCAATATCCAAAGCCAAATGGGATATATCATCAGACTGATTAGGCAAGAGAATTGCAGGATCCTTCTCCTCAAAATTACCCTGAATTGCAGCACCACTAAGGTCCAACTGAGGCCGGGAAGATGATCGGTGAATGGAATTCACCCCAACAGGCGCCATATCTCTGTCTTCTTCAGCTTCTCTCTCTACAAAATCCTTCTCGGGGTTGTTTAAATTGAAGTTTCCCTCATTTATATCGTCAATTCCAATGCTATCTTGACAATCCGTTACCTTTGCCATAACCCACCCTTTACACAATTTCTTTTCCTATTCTTTCCTAACACCTCGCACGCCCCAGCAACTCTCAACTCCTTTTTAGTCAAATGGTCCAATTTGGTGGGTCACTGTCCTGTTTGAATGTTTTCACACATAATAATAAATAGATCCCCAGAAAAAGCTTCCTACAATAGATCAGTAAACTGTTCCTTGTTCCTATAAAAAAAATACAAGTAAAAAAAACTTCCCAGTCAAATTCAAATCACCAAACAGAAACTCTAATTCAACGAATCCTTTTGCAATAAGAAAAATTAATAGAAAATGACAAACAATTACTGAAGAAATGGGAAATGGATATTCATTCACTCAGGAGAAAAATTAAACTAATAAAAACCCCAATTAATATGCTATTTTCCTTTTCTTAAAATAATAAAATTAAAACGACATTTCAAAATCTCCTTTTCAATATGATAGGAACGGATACTTTTCGAGAAAATCAGATGGTACCCAAGAAAATTATACAGTTTAGCGGTGGATAGAAATGGAGTTGGATTAACTGTATTCTTCTTTCTAAATTTATGCTTTTTCGTAACCAACTTTTTCTTTGTTAAGAGTTTTAACATTAAAATCAAATCGTTAGAGAAGGGAAAATATCTTCTTAAAGAAATTTATCTTTTTTTTTCCTTTATTTGTTAACATATATTAATAAAATTTGATTCTAGAAAAATCACTATCATTTATTTCGTAAATGACCATTGATTTATTCAATAAAAATATATTAATATTAATATATATTTGTTAAAAATTAATTTTCTAAAAGGCAAAGTAAATTACAAAATAAAAAATATTATTCGTTATAATATTGAATTTAAATAATCTGCTTCTAGACATAATATAAAAGTATTATGTATAATAATGACTTATCCAGGTACTTAGTAATTTTATTAATGTTTATTATTTTAATTATTTTAAAAATTCATAAATTCTGAAATACTCTTTAAGAAGGCATAACCTCTTCTGATGAAAAATGAAAAAATTGATCTACAAATCCATGGGTATCGAGCTTAAACTTCACAGACCAATTGTTGAAATATTTTTTGAAAAAATTCTGATACCAATAATAAAATATTTCATAATCAAGACCAAAGTAACATAGTACACTACTCATCATGCCTGATGTGGTATATTCTGAAATGAATGAAAGTAACCAGAGATTATTTGTGTACATTTTGGCATTACATAACCTTCTCATTCTTGTCATATTGCTAGCATGACGTGTGTGTGTATATATATATTTTTATATATGTATAAAGCTCTTGTTCTCCTTAAGTCTCATCTTTTACTTTCCGGCTATTGAGCTAAGCATAGAGTAAAACACAATATGCAACGTATGCTTAAGTACATAGAACTACTTTACAAACATAAAATCATCAGTTTATTAGGAGTACACCTCGAGACAAGAAAGTCGGACAAAAACAAGAAAAACATCAAGCATCAGCAGCTTTCTTCTCCACAGATGCACCTTCAGTACTCCCATTTACTTTAGCACGCTTGACCTCATAGTTTTTGACAGCGGCTTTAATAGCATCCTCAGCTAGCATACTGCAGTGCAATTTGACTGGAGGGAGAGAAAGATGTTTGGCAATTTCTCTGCAATGTCATTCAAAAAAACAAGTTTGAGTTAATGATGTTTCAAGAATAAAAGTATAAAAAAATTCCAAATTTCCATGCCCAGCTGGGGATAAATTAAAACTAAGTGAAATTAACAAAATTCCAAGAAGTTATAAGGTAAGCTCCAATTGGTTGGCAAATAGAAAATAATCATCCACAGCAAGCCAATTAACTGATGCATCACTAGGATAAACAGGCAAATAATTAAGAATACATGTAGTAAGCTAGCATCATAGACTACTACAATTGTTTCTGCAGTATAACTTTTTGGAAAAGCAGGGTTAGTCTCTAAATGTTTTCAATATTCACTACATTGCAGGCCTGTCTTGCTTCCATTGGGTACAGTTTCACTTACACTTGCCAGAATGGCAAAAAGAGTGGTGGTAGGATAATTTTGAAGTTTCAAACATATTTTATTTTGAGCTTTCCTATTGACTTGGCACATAGGATTAGCTATGACGAATCTAAAATGGTGATGTGTGGCACATGATTCTTTTACTTAAAAATATATCTGTGCTCATCTAGCATGTATATATGCAACGTATTCCGCAAAAACTGAAAATAAGAATATGGCGACAAAACCAAGACTTAACTGTAAAGGCCACAATCAGACCAAAAGAAATCCATGTAAACATGTTAATTTAGTGAATTATTCAGCTTACTAAGGTTACTCCTTCTCTCAAACATGTTATTGACCTTTTTCTTTCCATCTTTCCGCATATTATGCAGTATTATAATTTTTCTATGCATGAGTACTTTAGTTTTTCCTCTTGTATGTCTAAACTTGCCCTTTCAGTATCAATTCCCAAGATTTGTAAACTACGAAACAGCACAGTAAACAAGGTATTGAGGCATAACTCAATAAACAACACAGAAATTCTAGCCACACATTGATAGCCACAACTCATCCTGAGTCTATATGGAGAAGAGCACCTAATTCTTAATGTTATTGAGGCATAACTCAAATAACATATTTTTCCTGAGAAAATTTTGTACGTCATGACAAAGATGAAGATTGTGACAATGGGATTTCAACCCTCAGTATCAACATTACACATTAAGACAACAGATGCAAATTTATGAATTAAAAACATGACAAGAATCATCTTCTCATTTGAGAATAAATAGTTTAAAATTGTTCCAACAAACTAAAACACATTATAAAAATATTTATTATAACAAGATAATAAACATACACAAACAAGGGTTAAAAAAACCATAAGCAAATGAAAGAAACTTAGATTATTTTCAAAGAATAAATAAATAAATAAATTGCAAGGAAATACATGTACTTATTAGTTACAATTGCACTCACGTATTCTTTATGGTCAAGACTTCCTCCATCTGTTTGCCTTTCACCCATTCAGTAGCTGAAAATGAGAAAACAATGGTATGTGTCACTTCTCTAGAATGATCAAGAGTATAAAAACAATAAGAATATCATTGAGAACGAAAACCATCATTATCGTTAAGAAAATTGCAATATTTATCATCAACAGTGTTCATTCAGTGTCCCTTATATATGCTGAAACATACAACAACAACAACAATAATAATAAAGAAAGAGTTGATTTCTAAGTCAGGTGAGCATAAATATTCAATCACGAAGGCAACAAATATCACTCAAGCTTGCTGAAACCACCCTAAGTCCCATGACTTACTGATAACAAAAGCACCAACTTCATATTTAAAAGCTCTCTTCAGTGTCATCCATAGTTTCCAAATTATTTCTATTTCATTCAAAATTTGCCTCTAAAAACGAGGGGAACGGAAACAAAATAATAATAATATCCGTCTCAATTGTGTCATAATACAAAAATTCAGATACCCAATCTCCAAATCAAACACAAAGCTTACCATTCGAAACCCCTGAAAACTCATGAGAAAAAAAAGAAAAAAAAAAACCTACAGAAACAAAACAAATTAACAGAGCAAATATATATACTAACAATTCAACAAAGGAAAAAACCTACCAACGGAGGAAGATGCGATGGCAGAGCCACAGCCAAAGGTTTTAAAGCAAGCATCAACAATTTTTCCAGTCTTATCATCGACCTTAATCTGCAGCTTCATAACATCGCCGCAGGCCGGAGCACCGACAAGACCAGTACCGACCGTCGGATCATCCTTATCGAAAGCTCCAACGTTACGGGGATTATTGTAATGGTCCACAACTCTCTCATGGTACAACCTCGGCAGCTGTGCCGCCAACCGTGGCCGGAGAGTTAACTCTCCTAAAATCCGATTCGCCGAACGCCTCAACATTTCTTTCCTTTAGGGCGTTCGTTTGTGTGACGGATAATTGTTGATTGAGGTTGAGTCGGTTATGTTCTACAAGAGGACGAAGTTTTTATCAGGTTTTCAGTAGGGTATTTTTCTTTATATATATATATATTTTTATTATTATTATTATTATTTATTTATTGTGTTCTTTCAAATATTATCGGAGCTCTTCTTTTATTTTACAGCTCACCGTCTTTCATATTTATCTTTTATTATCTTCTATACCTAACTTTACAATTATATTTATCATATTTATAATATTATCCCATATGAATTACATATTTATAATATTATCCCGCATGAATTAATAAAAAGTTAAAAAATTGTAAATAAAATCTCATATAAAGTAGCTGGAATATTTAAAAAAGAAAGAAAATTACACCACTAATTTTTTTTTTATTATAAAACCCATATATATATATATATATATATATATATTACTAACATCCAAGAAAAACAAAAGAAAAAGAAATAATACATATAAATATTACTTAATTTCACTAAATATAAAAAATTCAAGAGCTGTTGGTCTTTGATTTATAATCTTTCACGGCAGCCTTGATTGCATCCTCAGCCAACATGCTGCAATGGAGCTTAACCGGTGGAAGAGAAAGATGTTTCGCGATTTCCCTGCAAAATTAATACATATTATTGTACACACAAAGATATATATATATATATGTAAAAAAACCAAAATGTTCTTAATTAAATTCAAAATTAGTAATTTAGAAAAATCAGAAGCGGGAACTCACGAGTTTTTGATGGACAAAACCTCTTCCATGGGTTTTCCTTTAACCCATTCAGTAGCTAAAGAAGAAGAAGCAATAGCAGATCCACAACCAAATGTTTTAAAACAAGCATCGGTTACTTTCCCTGTTTTCTCATCAATTTTAATCTGAAGCTTCATAACATCACCGCAAGCAGGAGCACCAACCACTCCAGTACCCACGCGCGGATCGTTCTTATCAAATGCTCCTATATTTCTAGGGTTATCGTAATGATCCACTACTCTCTCATGGTACCACGCCCTTCCCAATGTCGTCTTCGCCGACGACTCCGCCGCTCCCAATAGTAATTTCGTCCTGGATGAAACTTGTCTCAACATTTTGTGTTATCGATGAAATACCAAGAGAAAATTGTAAGTTCGGTTGGATTTTGTATATATATATACATATAGTATGTTAGAAGGCGGTTCTGTTATTCTAGAAATGTATGGAAATGAATAAAGAGGGAATGGTCAAGGATTTCACCATGAAATTGAAGGTTTTGCCAATGAGGATGATTCATGTGGAAACAAGGTTTTCTGGTCGAAGGAGTTAGAAGAAAGAAACCGACTTAGGGAGATAATTGGAGGATCATTTTGGGCAAAAGTAAAATGAGATCACAAAAAAAAGGTTTATCCTTTTATAAGGTATTGGGCTTTTGTTTCAAGCCTGTTCTATCTATTTCAAAAATGTTTTGTTTCAAGAGATACTGTTTCTTGATTGGGCTGACCTCTCCAAAAAATGGGCTTGAATATAAGTGAGTAGCAGATTTCTTAAACCAACAATGTGGGATTGCAATTCATAAAAAATTTAAAAGTTTAAAATATTTTTATCATATCTCAATTTATGATTTATTTACTCAGTAAACTTGTTTGTTTTCTTGATAAGTATTTTCTTTTTGATCATTTCTTTATTATTATTAAATGCAATTAATCAATTTAGGACCACAGCTGTAAAAGATACTGAATCAATTTAGGATCATAGTTGTAAAAATGAGCTTATTTTGTAAAGTATGGTTTATTTGCATCTTTTCTAGATGTTTCTTAAACTAGTATATATAGCTGGTCATTCCCTTGTGATAGGTTGATGCACTGTAAACATTATAGCATTCAATGAGAAAAGTCTCAATCTTTATGCTATTTCTTTATCATGTTTTCTTTCATGGTATCAGAGCAACGCTTATTGATTTCCTATTGATTTAAATTTTTTTTGAATAAATGGCTGATTATAACATCCCAGAAAATATTACTTCACCTGCAACCATAGGTGACGAAATCACTCAGTTAATATATCCTCAGAACCAGCTAATATCAATGAAGCTCACAAAAGCTAACTACCTCATATGGAAGACACAAGTCACAACAGCTACTAAGGGTTATGGATTGGAGGACTTCATCAACTTGCAGCCACAGATTCCTGATCAATATGTCATTGGCAGCTCACAACTTCAGGTTACTAATCCATCTTTTACTCTCTGGACAATGCAAGATCAGATCCTTGCCTCATGGATTCTGTCTTCCTTATCAAAGAATATTCTTCCACTTATGATAGGTTTGAGTTCCTCTAGTGAAATATGGAATGTTCTTGAAACTAATTTTGTTAGTCAATCCAAGGCTAAAACTTTACAATATAAGCTGCAACTTCAAACAACAAGAAAAGGAAATTTAAGTATGAGAGAGTATTTTGGCCAAGATTAAAATGTGTTGTGACTTACTTGCTACCACTGGAAATCCTGTTTCACAGAATGATCACATTATGCACATTCTTTCTGGTTTAGGATCTGAATATGATCTTGTGATGGTTACTGTTACTGTTGGAATTAATGCTTTTAGTTTGAATGATATTCAAGCTTTGTTGTTAAGTTTTAAGGCTAGACTAGAAGGTGCTGCTGCTTTGAGTTCTGCAAGTATGGTTAATCGGGATGCTTCTCTCTCTACCATCAATTATGTTGCACCTAATCAAAGAAGGAGTTTTAATCCCAGAGGAAGAGGTTCTTATACCTTCAGAGGCAGAGGAAATAGAGGAGCTACAAGGGGGGGGGGGGAGGCAGATTTCAAGGAAACAGAGTTACTTGTCAAATTTTTCACATTTCAGGTCATACTGCAGATAGATGTTAGCATAGGTTTGATCAAACCTATGGGATACAAGGAGGTTCACAGACCACTAGAGGCAACAATGATTCACAGAACAAGAATCCCACACTGAATATGATTCAAATCCATGGCAGCAGTAATGATGAAGGGTGGTGGTTTCCAGATTCAGGAGCCTCAAATCACGTCACTAATGATTTTAACAATCTGCAATCTGCCTCAGAGTATAATGGATCCAACAGACTTCATATGAGAAATGGAAACAATGAGCAAATAAGCCACATATGTAACTCCATCCTTCACTCTAATCAGTCAAGTAGATGTTTTTATCTCAAGGATCTTCTTCATGTTCCTTCAGTAACAAAGAAACTCATAAGTGTTTCCAAGTTTGCCTTAGATAATAATGTATACTTTGAGTTTCATCCATCATTTTACGTTGTCAAGGATCAAGATACTCAGGAGGTCCTACTCAAGGGGGAGCTTAAGAAAGGCTTATATAGATTCAATCTTGATCACAGTAGATCTGTTAGAAATAAGGAACTTGCTATCCAGAATAATGTTCATGCTCTTACTATGTCAGGTTGTAATATGTTGAATATTGAGTTGTGGCACAAAAGATTGGGACATAATAGTTATAATATTGTCAAGAAGGCTTTGAGAAGTAGTAATATTCTCTTTGATAATAAAAATCGTTGTGATTCCAAAATTTGCTCTTCATGTGCTTTAGCTAAAGGTCATAAACTTCCTTTCACTGCTTCAGAAAGTCAGTCAAACTCACCCTTTGATTTAGTTCACACTGATCTGTGGGGGTCGGCCCCTATTCAATCAGTTAATGGATACATGTATTATGTTTCCTACATTGATGATTATAGCAAGTTTACTTGGATATATCTATTGAAGCTTAAATCAGAAGTTAATAGTACATTTGTGCATTTTCATAAGTTTATTGAAACACAGTATAAAACTAAAATAAAGGCAGTGCAAAGTGATGGAGGTACAGAATACAAACCACTTTTCAGTTTCTTCAAGGATGAAGGGATCTTGCATAGAATTTCATGTCCATATACTCCACAGCATAATGGATGTGCTGAGAGAAAGCACAAACATATAGTTGAGATGGCTTTGTCACTTCTTGATGAGTCTAACATGCCATTGAATTACTAGGATGATGCCTTTGTGACAGCAACATACCTCATAAATAGAGTTCCAGCCAAGACCATTCAGTATCTGTCCCCTTTGGAGAAATTAACTGAGCAGAAGCCAAATTATTCCACTCTTAAAGTGTTTGGTTGTTTGGCCTATCCTTATACAAGACCTTACAACCAGCACAAGCTGCAGTATAGATCTGTTGTAGGTGTTTTTCTTGGGCCTATCCTTATACAAAGGATACAAGATCCTTCTTTCCTATGGAAAAGTGTTGATAACATGGCATGTTTTATTTCAAGAAGATTGTTTTCCCTTTTTGAACAACAACAATGAAGAATCTTCTGAGAAGCAAAATCTGAATCCAATCTTCATATCTAATGATCCAACAGTTGCCACTTTTCCCACCTTTTTGCAAGATAATCAGCCACAAACTCCAGCATCATCCTCTCATAATACTCAGAATAACCATGAAAGTCCAGAAACTGTTCCATTGAGAGCTTACCTGCCCTTTGAAAACTCCTCTCAGAATTTTGAAAATTCTCAGCATAGTGATAATGGTGCTCCTTCAGTTGTTGATCTACAGTCCAGTTCACCTGATAATTCTCCATCAATTACACAAAAGAATCAGCATCCAATGCTGACTAGAGCCAAAGCAGGGGTGTTTAAGCCAAAAATCTTATCAGCTGAAGTTACAGATGATCTTGAACCAAGAAATGCTTAAGATGCCTTAACTAACAGTGTTTGGAGAAAAGCCATGAAGGAAGAATATGAGGCATTATTAAGAAACAAGACCTGGACCCTTACTTTTCTACCTAAAGGAGCAAATGTTGTTGGATGTAGATGGGTTTTCAAGGTAAAAAGAGATGCTGAAGGAAAGGTGGAGAGACATAAAGCTAGGCTTGTTGCACAAGGATATACTCAAACTCCAGGATGTGACTTTCATGAAACTTTTTCTCCTGTTGTGAAGCCTACAACAATAAGAGTTGTGCTTTCAGTAACTTTAGCTCATTATTGGAAGGTGAAACAATTAGATGTGAGCAATGCTTTCTTAAATGGAGAGTTAACAGAGGAAATATACATGAGGCAGCCAGAAGGTTTTGAGAAAGAAAATGGTCAAGTATGCAGGTTAAACAAAGCTCTTTATGGGCTTAAACAAACATCAAGAGCTTGGTACACTAAAGTGAAGGAAACTCTTTCAAATTTTGGTTTTGTGAACTCTAAGGCAGATAATTCATTATTTTTGAGTATTAAAGGTGGAGTTAAAATTTTTGTCCTGATATATGTTGATGACATCCTTATAACTGGAAGTAGTGATGAGGCAATACAGAGGATCATAGAGAAGCTTAAACAAAGTTTTTCTGTCAAAGACCTTGAAGAAGTTCATCATTTTCTTGGGATAGTAGTTAGTAAGGTTGATAATGGACTTCATCTCTGTCAAAGGGAATACATAAGAAAACTTCTCTCAAGGGCAAAAATGGAGCAGACTAAGAGTTGTCCAACACCTATGGTTACATCTGTCCATTTATCAAAGTTTGAAGGAGATCAAATCAAGGATGCATCAATGTATAGAAGTATAGTAGGAGCTTTACACAATGTCACCATCACTAGACCAGAAATCTGTTTTGCAGTGAGTAAAGTCAGTCAATTCATGGCTAATCCTTTGGAGCCACACTGGAGAGCAGTTAAGAGAATTCTAAGATACTTGGCAGGAACACTACATTATGGACTAAAGTTACAAACACCTCATAACATGAATGTTGTTGGTTTCTCAGACAGTGACTGGGGGGGCTGATGTTGATGATAGAAGGTCAGTAACAGGATATTGTGTGTATGTTGGAGGAAACTTAGTATCTTGGTCAAGCAAAAAGTAACACAATGTGTCAAGATCTAGCACTGAAGCTGAGTATAGAAGCCTAGCTCAAGTCGTTTCTGAAATCTCATGGATAAGGTATCTTCTTGCTGAGCTTAAAGAAGAACAGAAGCATGTGCCAAGGATCTGGATAGACAACCAGAGTGCCATATATTTGTCATCCAATCCAATACTCCATGTAAGAACAAAACACATTGAATTAGATTGTCACTTTGTTAGAGAAAAGGTTGTTGCAGGTTTAGTGCAAGTTGATTATGTTCCTTCTATTGATCAAAAGGTAGACATTTTTACTAAGGCATTAAGTATACAATTCTTCGCACGAATGAGAAGCAATTTAACAATGGTTCCTCATCCGAAGCTCGAATTGAGGGGGAGTAAAAGACAATGAATCAATTTAGGATCACAGCTGTAAAAGGTAATTGCCTCAATTTAGGATCACAGCTGTAAAAAGTAATTGCCTCAATTTAGGATCACAACTGTAAAAGGTAATTGCCTCAATTTAGGATCACAGTTGTAAAAGACAATGAATCAATTTAGGATCACAACTGTAAAAGGTAATGAATCAATTTAGGATCACAACTGTAAAAAGGAGCTTATTTTGTAAAGTATGATTTATTTGTAGCTTTTTTAGATGTTTCTTAAGCTAGTATATATAGCTGGTCGCACTGTAAACATTATAGCATTAAGTGAAAAAAGTCTCAATCTTTATGCTATTTCTTTATAATGTTTTCTTTCAATTATTTTATTTTACTTTTTATGTGGTCTATGTTTTAATAATAATAATAGTCAACTTGTGTATATTTTAAAAATAAAAAAAAAGAAAGAAAAACAAAACACTTTCTATCTGTATTTGCATGATTGATAAATAACGTAAGAAAATCAAATTATCAATCACTGACTTATTTGAACAAGTTACATAAGTAAGTAGATTGATTTGGTAAGGGGACAGAATTTCAATGGATGATATTAATTTTGTGGGAGTTGACCTGAAAAAAATTATTGAAGCTTATACGATAAAGCTGGCTTTGGTTTGTTTGTTTTTTTCAAGAATTCAACTTTACATAGTGCCTCTCCTTTATTTGTTTTTGTCGAAGAAACTAGCAAAAAGGGAAGCTAGAAAATTTATTGCATATTATCTTTTTCTCATTTTTGATTTCCCATTTTCCAAGAATTAATAACTCTAAGGGTTTCTCGAATTCAAACCCTATTTCCTTCACGTAATCATCATCTAATCCCATCCAATCTTGAATTGCATGCCCACTTTATATATATATATATATATATATATATATATATATATATATATATACTTCTGGTTTAAAACACCGTTAATTTACAAATCATGTTAATGATTTTTTTAATTAAAGTTTATTATATTGTATAATTTTATTTGAGGATTATTATTGATCCAAATGGCCCTTTCAAATTTTACTAGTATAGGTATATATACATACACGTAACTATTAGCCATGCATTCTAATCGATATATATAATATAATATATATATATATATATATAAGAACATTATACGCAATTACAAATTTCAGTGTTTAATTCCACTTAGAATTTGTTACTAATTTTGTGGCAAGCAATATCAAAGTATATATACATACATTATATATATATATATATATATAGTTATATATATGTCATATTAATGAGAGGCCATGAAACTATAGCTAGTTTGTTCTTGTCAAATCTTCAGCAGTAGCATCCACTTGCATTTGTTGGAATTCTTTCGTGAAAATCTCTATCAAGATCATGCAACCATATTTGACAAAATAGCACCCTATAAACTCTAAATAAATACATATGTATATATATATATATATATAGATATAGATATATATGATATGGTTGGACTATGATTTTGTCATGCTATTCTTTATGAAGAGAACTATGCATGAATTAAAGTAGGCCGGATTTGCAAATTGCAGCAAGTAGGTGTATACTGTATTATATATATATATATATATATATATATATGTTTTGTGATAAGAAGGGTTGGAGGCAAATTGTAGCCGCCCCAGCCACATACTGATATATTCATGACGTTAGATCTTCGAAGTTACAGTTGCAGAATCCCAGTTTCTCTGCTATTTCTATTCGCACTTTCTATCTATCTATCTATATATATATATATATTATATTGGTTGTTGTTCATCCTCAAATACATACAAATGCATGTACCCCTACATATATTAATATGGAAAGTTATTTAATTTGATATTATTAAAAAAAATTCTCTGATAACTTTTTTTACAAATTTTAGAGTTTTAAATTAAAAAAGACAATTAAACTATATATTATTGCGATATAAAATTTCATATCACTCGTTTAAAAGATTTGTGAGTTATTATTAATTAAGATTTCATTTGAAGTCGACCAAAACCGTCACAATATCATTAGACTGTTTATAACATATTATTAGTACGATGAAAAGATGTGTTGTGATCTGAGTCCCACATATGGAAGGTTTTTTTTTCAATATATATATATATATATAATACCACTAGAAGATATGCAAAAATCAAAAAGCGACTTTATTGATTTATTTTATTTTTATATGTAACTTTATCTCTATCTACTTACCCAATGTGAAAATTGTGGCCAATTATACTTTAAAATGGAGTAAAGAATGAATTTTTATACCTAAATTAGGTAATCAAAAATAGTTTATAATAAAACCTAGGGTTTATGGAAAATTAATAATAATATCTTTGATATTTGTATGATTTTGGCCTTGTCTGAATTGGGGATTTCATCAGGTTAAAATGAGAATAGCCAATTAGGGGTAAACACAACTTAAATGGAAAAAATTGGCCACTTTACGAAAGGTTAATTAGGCTGACCAATTTTATTACAAAAAAGTTGTCCTATTTATAACCAAATGAAATCATCCAACGTTTTTGCTCACGTCTATCCTTGTCCTTTTTTCTTTTAAATTATTATCGAACAAATTTTGAATAAATATATACATAATAAAAAATATATATATTTAAATTCGTAAACAAAATTAAATATGACAATAAAAATTAAAGAAAAAGAAAACCTAGAAATTCTTTCATAATCTGAAGCGCTATTAAGCATGGTGTAAAACGTCATCCTTCTATCTTAAGTAGAAGATAATAAAAAATAGAAACCGTTCGCTGTCGTCCCCTCTCACTCACTCCCCTTCGTTGAAATTTTGGAGTAAAAAAATATCATACGACTTTATATATATATATATATATATATATATATATAAAAGGACAATAATTTTATTAATATTTTATATTACATTTATCATTTGAATAAATACAAAAATTTATATTATTTGAAAATTATATTTGTGAATCCATAAATTTAAATTTGTACCACCGTATAAACAATAAATAAGTATTTATTATTTGAACAAATACAAAAATTTATATTATTTGAAAATTATATTAAATATAAAGATTCTGAAAAAAATATTATCCAAACAGCACAATTTAAATCATATGTCTTCGTAACCATTCCCATCCTCAAACCTTGAATTTTTTTTAACTTTGAATTCGTTGCACAATACAAATTTTGAGTTTTTTTTATAATGACATTATTTTATTATTAGTGTCAGCAATGACATTGTGTAAAAAAACATTTTGCACAATACAAATTTTAAGCTTTTTTTAGAATGACATTATTTCATTATTAGTGTCAGCAATGACATTGTGTAAAAAAACATCTCGAAATTCATGTTCTGCGACGAATTCAAAAGAAAAGAGTTGAAAAAGAACTTCAGTGCAAGGTTTAAGGAATGTGACAATAACAAAAACTTGTGGTTTGAATTGTGTCATTTGATAATATTGTTTTTGAGAATGTTTATATTTAATATAATTTATATTTAAAATATAAATTTCAATCGCAATATAAAATACCTATTTATTATTTTTGTAATTACAATATAAAATATAAATTTCAAATAAAGTTATATATTTATAATTGTCCCAGTGGATAAATATGATTTAGTTAGATGTGTGATTGTACAAAAAAAATATTTTTTAGATTTTTAATAATAAAGTGAAATAACAAAATTACCCTTAAAAATAAAACTCTAATAATTAAAAAATGTTCATAATTATAAAAAGATGAAAATGCACCTAAAAATTGGATGGAAAATGAAATCTGACAGAAATTTTAGACGGAAGGACAAATGATGTCATATTTAGTGTCAGTTCAAAGCAAAAATAAATACAAATACAAAAATTAAATTTTTAAAAAATTCAAATGTTAGTAGAATAATTTACCGAACAAAAAATAGAAACCGTTAGCTCTCCGCCCCTCTCATTCACTCCCCTTTGTTGAAATTTTGGAGTAGAAAAATATCATACGACTTTATATATATATATATATATATATATATATATAAGGGCAATATATTTATCAATATTAAATAATTATTTTATAAAAAGAAAGTTTTAATTTTTTAATGCCTCGATATAATGCGCTTTAGGTCAAGATGTGGACACTTTTTCCAATAATACGAGGATGATATTTATATGTATATAAGATATTTATTTTATTTTTTTTTTATTTTTTTTCAACTTAACTTTTTTTTTTTAATTTATTAAATTTTAATGGAAAATAATGTGGTCTTTATCAGAATAAACATTATTTTGAGGGGTTTTAAGGTTAAATTATAACTTTGTGGCGGTTTTGGCTGCCCAATCACATGGGGTTTAATGGTATGACTGCCTTTCATCTCAATAATTAAGAATAACAGCTAAGCTTTGTGGAAAGTTTCTTAGCAATAAAGTTTCTTCCATAATTATTAGAATTGGAAATTAATATATATATATATATATATATATATATATATAATAAAAATGTAATTACATCAATATAACTTCTGAAATAAACAAATAAATAAAAAAATTAAAAAAAAATTAAAATTATTTTTATTATATTTTTAATTTATACATGTAATTAATTTATTTTAAATAACTATAAAATTTCCTTTGCTACTATATTAAACTACAAAATTAATAAATGTATAAATACTACTTTGAGTACGATTGTTTTAGGAAAAACTCTTAATTCTAAATTTTAAATAATTATATAAGTTAAAATTTTAATTTTAATCAAATTTAAATAATAGACAAGTATTTAATTTATACAAATAAATTATAAAATAATTATATTTTAATCCAAATATTTTTTTATATTTTAATTATACTATTATTATATAATTCTTTAAAATTTGGAGGTGTTTATAAGTTTTGAATTCAAATATAATTTATAATTTATGGAAGTTTTCCTACTTATATTAATTGTTCAAGATATTAAAACATATAATTCCCATTTGATCATTACAAGTAATGGTATATTTGTTTTTCTTTTCAAACATTTTAGTACTATTTAGATTTTATTGTTTTATTTTATAAAAAATTTAATATTTTATTTTATTTATAATTTTTAAGTAAATTATATGAAAGTATAACATAACTCTGATCATAAATTTTGTAATTTTTAACCATTTTTAAATTTAACAAAATAAAATATAATTATAGTCCTAAAAAATTATAAAATTCAATGATCAAATTGAGTTTAAATAATAAATTAGATAATAATAATAATGTATTGAACACTTAATTTAAAAAATATATATATATATATATATATATATATATATATATATATATGCACAAATATTTTTATTTGAAAGTATTCACCATATTCTTTGATTTTAAAAGTTTTATTTTTCCTACTTCAATGATTAAAAGTGGTTTCTTTTTCTTTCCTTTTTCTTTGGGAATTTAAGTTGAGCTGCTGCTTTATGAAAGGCTTTACATTTTGTTGCTTTGAGAATTTTTACAAATAAAAGCTTTGTCAGGAAACCTTAGTGCTTTTTAGTCATCCTTCCAATGTTCAAAAAAGATAGCTGCATTATGGTCCCAATTAATCCCTACTTGCTGCCAAACATGAATAAAATAAGCACATATTTACGTAATTTGTTCAAAAGACTTACATCTATTATTACACTGTATTTTTTGTATTCACAATTAAATTTTACAAATTACACGAATATTTATAAAAAGAATCAA